>JAXQQM020062986.1:0-566988 GCA_034641835.2 Pinus albicaulis
GGATGGCTCACTTGACAAGCACAAGGCCAGGCTTGTGGCAAAAGGTTTTGCACAAAAAGAAGGGTCGATTACGAGGAAACCTTTTCCCCCACAGAAAAATGGGCTACCATTCAGACACTCTTTGCCTTAGTAGCCCAGAATGGTTGGAAAGTCCATTAGATGGATGTAAAAACTGCCTTTCTGAATGGATATCTAAAGGAGAATGTTTTTATGTCCCATCCAGAAGGATTTTTTGTGAAGGGCCAAGAACAAAAAGTATGCAAGCTTATAAAATCCTTGTATGGCCTCAAGCAAGCACCGTGAGCCTAGTATGAGAAGTTAACTGAGCATCTTCTCAAACTTAACTTCAAACATTTTGATCTTGATGATGCAACTTTGTTAGTAAAGAAAGTTGGAAAAAAAGTTGTATATCTTGGGGTGTATGTAGATGATCTTTTGATGACAGGGAACAATGAGAGTTATATTGCGTCCATAAAGAAGGATTTGAAGAAAGGTTTTGAAATGATTGATTTGGGCTATGTTCACTACTATCTTGGTATTGAAGTGATTCAACATCCTAAATTTATATTCCTTTCTCAGAAGAAGTACATTGCAGACAATATATGCATGTGTTGCTTTTTCTTAGGATTAACCTTAATAATACTAAATTTAATCTATGGGAAAAGAAAAAGAAAACACAAAACACTACTATACTTAAACTAACAACCCAAGCAAATTATAATATATTGAAAATTATAAAATTTCAAAAAATAATAAATTATTTGAGAAATTTATAACCCGCAAGTTTGGAATGGTATAAAATTAATTTCTGTGACAATATATGCATGTGTTTCTTTTGCTTTTGGATCCATCGACTTTTCAAATTTAGATTTTCGATTTAAGCAATGAGAGAAGCAGCAACCCAAAGAGCTCCACAAATTGGCCCACTTATAAAAAGTTTTTCTTTACATATACATGCACTTATCTAAATAGGTTTCTTTCACATATAGATCTACTTATCAAAACAGTGTCGTGTTACGATGATTTCGAAACCAAACCATTTTCATTTTCCACAACCAAACCACTAAAAACGTCGTAACCAAGAAAGAAATTTATTATTATACATAATCTAATCCAGTTTATAATATGCCAGTGTCCTTCTAATACGTTTTAGGTGCACGTCAGTCTTGCACAACCAATAATGGTGATGCCTATTATGGAAATGAATTGATATGGTCGAACATGGACACATAATCTTGGATGGCATTTATTATTTCCCATACCTGTGATGCAAAAACACCATAATTAAGAAAGGATATTCATGACATCAAAAGAATGTAAAATCATGACACTTTTGTTCTCTCAAGAAATTTTACGAAGAAAAATAGAAGGAAAACTTGGTATGCTTTTCATTACCTGGTATAAGATTTAAGTTGATCTACTGGCCGTTGAAGTTGTCGTGGATGTTGGGGTGGAATTGGAAGTCAGCGTTGCCCCCTTGTGGATGTGGCTGAGGTTGTCGTTGTGGCTGTGGACATGCAGGATTGGCATTGAAGTTGTCATGAATCTCGGGGTTGAATTTGAAGCCGACGTTTCCCCCATGTGGAAGTGCCTGAGGTTGTGGTTGTGGACGTGGAGGATTGGCATTGAAGTTGTCGTGGATGTTCGGCTTGAATTGGACGTCAGTGTTGCCTCCCTGTGGCTGTGGGTTGAATTGAAAGTCAGTGTTGCCTCCCTGTGGCTGTGGTTGTGGAGCTGCCCGCACTTATATGTCTTAAATTTTGTTATATCCACATGTTTTACTTGCAAAGAATAGATGCACATTTTAAACATTGTTGTTATTAATTTTCACAAACTCTCTCCCTATTCCTTTCCCAAACATTATGATTATTACCACTACCATAAACCTCAAAAAAAAACTTTTAATAGCACAAATAATCATACATTTTTATTCATAAAATATAAATAAATTAATTAATTTAATTACATTCAACAAAAATATGAAAACCAAATATTCATTTTTTATTAAAACTTTACATGCACACAAAATTTGTAATAATAAAAAAAGATCTAAATCTTACACGTTGTTTAATTTTGAATATAGATTTTATAATGATTTTGTTGTCCCAACATTATGAACAACAAATACTGTTACAATGTGATGAACAATAAATGGTAAGGCAATTGGACCAAAAAAATGATGTTGTAATGTGACAAACAATAAATTCCATCACCCATGTGACAGACAACAAATGACTTTGCAATGTGATAAATAATGAATGTTGTCACAATGTGATCAATAATGAATGTTGTCACAATGTGATCAATAACAGTACATTAATAAAATGTTATCTTATTTTATTTTGTTTCACTTGTTTTATAATCATATAGATAAATAGATAAGTAGATATTTACATTAATTTTTTTTTGTTAGTAATTATTATAAATGTTACATGTCAATATCAATAAAAGGAATTACATATTTCCTCCATCTTAGTACCACAAAAATATTTTCCTCCATCTTAAGTAACACAAAAATATTTAAAGTTTTAACATATGTGCAACATTCATCTTCTGACATCTGTGAAACATTCCTCTTGTGCTCTTCGTTTTCCTCCGCAACCTGGTAACTCTTAGTATCAGCGTTGAATGTTGCGTGGTACCTCTTACTGGCGATGGCAATAATTGACCATACCGACAATCAACTTGGCTAACCAGATCTTCAAAATTGCTTAGTAAAGATCCTTTCCCTCCTCCTGGGCATGATGCTCTGTACTTGTAGTATGGTAGTCTTCCTCGTGTGGTCTGGCTCTAATGCCTTTCTGCGTCTCAGCAGTGGAGCCATTTGTAACAGAGCCAAATATTGGCTGCCTGCTCGGAGTCCGGTGTCTAAACATAGTTATTGGAGGGAAGAGGGGTTCCCTGGTTTGTGAAGATTTTTCCATAGAGGAACATTTCAGAAATATTACATGGTAAATTCGGGTCTTCTTTTGTCTTGAGCTCGAGCTTAGATGCATTTATATTGATGGTATTAAAGTCTGAACCAATACCTTAATGATTTTTATGTTGTAGTATCATGGAGGCACAAACTTCGGCGAGACAAGCGGAGGTCCATTCATTACCACCAGTTATGACTACGATGCGCCTATTGATGAATATGGTATGTAAGTGTTTCCCACGCCAAATTTTGTTATGCACTGAAAGAGTGCAGGTGTTGTTTTTTTTTGTGGGGGAAGGAGGGGGATTCTATGCACCAGGATTGTTTAGCACTGAAAAATTAGTCTGGTTCAATTATCATTTCATAATCATAAAAGCTAGGAACCATTGTAAGTCCATATTTGGACATTTTTGGTACTCTGTTCCATATTTGCTTTATTTTTGGTACTCCGTGCCTACTGGATTGTGGTCTAGCCCAAGTAGTAAAGTGATTGGTCTTGTATTAAGTTAGATGATGGTGAGTGTAAGTTTTGAGTGACTTTTACTGTAAATGTGCCCCTCACAGCCTTGCAGCTTAGCGAAAACAATTCTATAAAGATTCATTCTCAAAACTAAAATCAAATCATGGTACTCTGTAATACTTACAGGCAATATAAGGCAACCGAAGTAGGGGCATCTAAAAGAGTTGCACAAAGCGATAAAACTATGTGAAGCAATTTTACTCTATGGAGACGTGAATACCATTTCACTAGGCCAAGGCCTTGAGGTTGGTCATTCAATTGGACATTTTTTACGTAACAAGATTAATACATTATTCCATTATGCAAGGGAGTGTCGTTTTAAAAGTTGTTGAGATGGAACCTAATCACTGACTGTTAGGCATCAAAATTACACTAAATATGCAGGCAACAATATATTCTACAAAGAATTCTGGTGTATGTGCTGCATTTCTCAGCAATGCTCATAGTAAGCAGGATGAAACTGTGCAATTTAATGGAGCATCTTATAATCTACGTGCTTGGCCTGTCAGTGTGATGCCATACTACAAAAATGTGATCTATAACACTGCGAAGGTTAGTGATATTTTATATTGATTGCCATCAGAATGGCTGAGGTGATGATGAAAGTTGTGGGATTATATAGGAGGAGCTCTAATCAGATGTGTATAGAATCTTACAGGTTAGTATACAGACTTCCCTAATGGGAATGGAGCAGGTCAGCATGGAGTCCCTTCATCCTGTTGCAACATCAAGTGGAGATACAGGAAAAGTATCTGTATACTGGTCATGGCACAAAGAAGATGTTGGAAGATGGGGACAAGATAAATTCTCTGCCCGGGGCTTGTTAGAACAACTAAGCACAATTTTAGATAAAAGTGATTATCTATGGTACACAATCAGGTATTGAGAACCTGTGATAATCTATAATTGAGACCATGGAGAAATACTACTCTAATGGTGGGGTCTTCTGCCATGGAGAAAATAAATCATTTATATTACTTTTCTACTTGGTTTCCACAATCAGGTATTGAGAACCTGTGAATATCATTTATATTCTCAAATTTGTTAGGATTTTGATTCCGTATTTTATCAATACAGTGTCAATATCCTTGAAGATGAACCCTTTTTGAAGAGTGGAAGCCAGACAATCTTGCATGTGGATAGTCGAGGACATACACCTCATGTGTTTGTGAATGGGAATTTCGCAGGTGAGTAAGATGTTTAATATCTTCTTTCTACTATATGCCCTTATCCTTCACCTTAAGAGCCTTGTGTGGGGCATTAATTGACCTCGTTGGTGATGATATAATAAGTGTCTGTGCCCTTATAGGATTTGTTCTTTCTTGAACAGGTTTTTCAATCTTTTTCGAAGGATATAACAATGATAAATCTTTCACCAATTTAGAAGGCCATCGTTTGAATTTTCTCCATCTTAGTAACACTCTTCAAGAATTACAAACGCATCAATTGGCTCAACATTTTCCTCAAATGTCTCAAAATGGCAAAGGAAAAAAATTAGTAGAATTTCCTATGCTTCTCCAAGGAAGTTCAACTTTGCCAAAAAAAATAAAACTAAAAACAAAGGTTAGGTCAAGCACACATACTTCTAAGGAAAATATTGCTGCTTAGCCACAAGTAGGTATATATAGACAAGCACAATTACGAATTTTAAATAGCAGATTATACATCACTAACAGGAATTCTAAAAACAAAGCTGGGATCTCTTATGTTAAATATATTTTCTCACAGGGAAAATGGAAAGAAAAGAGGAGGCACAGTTCAGAACTATTACATGGTAAATTCTGGTCTTCTTTTGTCCTGAGCTCGAGCTTAGATGCATTTATATTGATGTTATTAAAATCTGAACCAATACCTTAATTCTTTTTATGTTGCGGTATCATGGAGGCACAAACTTCGGCCAGACAAGCGGAGGTCCATTCATTACCACCAGTTATGACTATGATGCGCCTATAGACGAATATGGTATGCAAGTGTTTCCCACGCCAAATTTTGTTCTGCACTCAAAGAGTGTGGGTGCTGTTTTTTTTTTTGGGGGAAGGAGGGGGATTCTGTGCACTATGATTGTTTAGCACTGAAAAATTAGTCTGGTTCAATTATCCTTTCACAATCAGAAAAGCGAGGAACCATTGTAAATCCATATTTGGACATTTTTGGTAATCTGTTCCATATTTTCTTTATTTTTGGTATTCTGTGCCTACCGGATTGTGGTCTAGCCCAAGTAGTAAAGTGATTGGTATTGTATTAAGTTAGATGATGGTGAGTGTAAGTTTTGAGTGACTTTTACTGTAAATGTGCCCCTAAAAGCCTTGCAGCTTAGCCAAAAAAATTCTATAAAAAATCATTCTCCAAACTAAAAACAAATAAAATATATACCTCTGTTTAATCGTGGTACTCTGTAATACTTACAGGAAATATAAGGCAACCGAAGTAGGGGCATCTGAAAGAGTTGCACAAAGCGATAAAACTATGTGAAGCAGCTCTACTCTATGGAGACGTGAATACCATTTCACTGGGCGAAGGCCTTGAGGTTGGTCATTCAATTGGAGATTTGTTTTGTAACAAGATTAATACATTATTCCATTCCATATAAGCATTTATTTCTTGCAGGGGAGTGCCGTTTTAAAAGCTGTTGATATGGAACCTAATCACTGGCTTATTTACGCTGAATATGCAGGCAACAATATATTCTACAAAGAATTCTGGTGTATGTGCTGCATTTCTCAGCAACGCCCACAGTAAGCAGGATGAAATTGTGCAATTTAATGGAGCATCTTATAATCTACCTGCTTGGCCTGTCAGTGTCTTTCCGGACTGCAAAAATGTGATCTATAACACTGCGAAGGTTAGTGATATTTTATATTGATTTTCATCAGAATAGCTGAGGTGATGATGAAAGTTGTGGGATTATATAGGAGGAACTCTAATCAAATGTGTATATAATGTTACAGGTTAGTATACAGACTTCCCTAATGGGAATGGAGCAGGTCAACATGGAATCCTTCATCCTGTTGCAACATCAAGTGGAGATACAGGAAAAGTATCTGTATACTGGTCATAGCACAAAGAAGATGTTGGAATATGGGGACAAGATAAATTCTCTTCCCGGGGCTTGTTAGAACAACTAAGCATAGTTTTAGATAAAAGTGATTATCTATGGTACACAATCAGGTATTGAGAACCTGTGATAATCTGTAATTGAGACGATAAGACTACTAATTCTCAAATTTGTTAGGATTTTGGTTCCGTATTTTATCAATACAATGTCAATATCCCTGAAGATGAACCCTTTTTGAAGAGTGGAAGCCAGCCAATCTTGCATGTGGATAGTGGAGGACATACACTTCATGTGTTTGTGAATGGGAATTTCGCAGGTGAGTAAGATGTTTCATATCTGCTTTCTACTATATGCCCTTATCCTTCACCTTAAGAGCCTTGTATGGGGCATTAATTGACCTCGCTCGTGATTTTATCGTAAGTGCCTGTGCCCTTATAGGAGTTGTCCTTTCTTGAACAGGTTTTTCAATCTTTTTAAGAGGATATAACCATGACCAATATTTCACCAATTCACCAATTTAGAAGGCCATCGTTTGAATTTTCTCCATCTTAGTAACAATCTTCAAGAATTATTAACGCATCTATTGGCTCAACATTTTCCTCAAAAGTCTCAAATTGGGAAAGGAAAGAAATTAGCAGAATTTCCTATGATTCTCCAAGGAAGTTCGACTTTGCCAAAAAAATAAAAATAAAAACAAAGGCTAGGTCAAGCACACATACTTCTTTCAGGAAAATACTGCTGCTTAGCCACAGGTAGGTATATATAGACAAGCACAAGTACGAAGTTTAAATAGCAGATTATACATCACTAACAGGAATTCTAAAAACAAAGCTGGGATCTCTTATGTTAAATATATATGCTCACAGGGAAAATGGAAAGCAACAAGAGTTACTTCTATACAACTATGTTAGATTTTTCTTTTGGAAGTGCTTTCAGAAACATGCCTAGAGGGGTTGTACTACATAACATAGACTTCATTCAGTTTAGATGCTAGTTATGACAGGTATCTATTATGCCAAATTCATTGGGGACATGAACACAGTCTCATTCCCTTTGAACATGCCATTTGGGTGGGGAAGACCATGGCTAGAATGTATCCCTGGTTAATGGCGTAACTCTCTATCTAACTCACCAGTGATATCCCTGGTTAATGGCGTAACTCTCTATCTAACTCACCAGTGAACCAAGACCCAGTTGGCATATTAGAACTCTTTGGATTCAAACATGTTCTAAAATTTCATGGCTTCCTTCTGAGCTGAACTGTAGTCCGATTAAGATACCAAAAAGTGAAGAAATATGCATGAGTATGCCTAAAAAAAATTAGAGACATCATCATTAAAACAAGTGATAGCCAAAGGTGGACAAAGGAAGATGGGATTTCGATTTAGCTAGCAACTTAACTTTTAAATCAATCTGGCTGGTGCTCAAACCCTTCCAAAATCAAACACCATACAAAGCCTCAAAAACAACGAATTTCTTGAGCAGAAAGCTCAAGTTCACGTTGCTCAAGTAATGTAATATGTCAAAGCCTCAAAGAGAATGCATGGATCTGCATTAATCAATATCTAGCTAACTAACTGCTAGGAGAGTTTTTATTACATGTTTGAATTTTGTTATATTATGCTACGTGTTTGAACTTTGTTATATTATGCAGGTTGGCTTTAGTGGAGAGAAAAAGCAAATATATAGTGAAATTGGATCCAACACTGTCAACTGGGTACCTGTGTTGAATTATCTCCAGATCAGCCAATGACATGGTATAAGGTAAACCGTTTCTAAAAGCTTTACTCCACTTCCAAAAGTTAGTCGTACCAAACTTAAAATGCATGCAAAAAAGAATGCAGTGAAGAGCAAACTCATAACAAACGCAAATCATATTCTTAGATTTTTATCCAAGGATGTTGTCTTTGTTTACCTTCTCCGTGTTTGACAGAAAGAATCTCTTCAGTCTTGTGTTCCTTAACTCATTTGTCCTATTCAGTTTCTGACTCATTATTGGCTTGTAATTCTTTTGTAAAGTTTGTTTTACAGTTCTGCCTCCTCTGAGCATAGAAAAACCACAATTTAGATATGATACTAATGTTTCAATCTTCCTTTCATACATTCAATCAAACAAGTTATTTTTTCAAATCCATTAAATTTTCCCCAAATTTATGTTCTCTGACAATTTTTTTTACAGATGTTTAAGATGAACTGATGATATATGAATGGGAATGCAGGTTTTAGTGAGACGGTTTCGGTGTGTTGCGAAGATGGTCCATACAATGGCCAAGTGGGTTGTGGGTTGGATCCAGGGTGCTCAATCTCCAAGCATATGCGGGAATATGGTTACTGGGACAGATTTCATCCAACCGAGAGAGTACAATGAATGATTACCGAGGAGGTTTTGGGCGGACATTCTTCTTTCGTTTTGCCCATGAATCTCATAGGCTTGATCCAGTACACAAAGCCCACCCCTTCCCATTGAACCTTTGTTTACGGAATGTATTATACCCTAAATTATTCATTACCTTTCATGTTTTGGGATCAACTTCTGAAATAGTTTTCATATGCATTAACAGTTTCTCTCAATGCTTTGTGTCATGATGTCCAACAACTTCTTCCATTTTAAAAAATGGCCTCGAATCTCTTTCTGAATACATTTGATAGTTGAAGTTGATTTGGCTAAAGATTTACAAAAACGTAATTTCAATTCCATGACATGTTATAAGTTCTTTGATTATGTTATGACATATGTCTTTGCAAATAGTACAGTCTATGGAAAAACCAATGTTTGAATTGAAATTCCATAATGATAAAATATTAAAGGAAAATATTAAAGGATTACATATAAGGGTTACTCATTAATTGTGTTTAAATTTCAATACTCTCATTGTCCAAATTAGAAATGTTGTGGTTGTGTTTAAATCAATCAATTTAATTATACAATTTTTTGACGGTTATGTTTTTAAATTAATATTTATAAATGGATCATTTCATGTATTTCATGTATGTCATATGGTATTTTGATGGTAAATGACATATATTTGGAAAACTTTATAAAAAACATACAATTAGATAAACAACAGTGAATCTAATAAACCAAATGTTAATATTAATAGAATTAAAAATATTTAAAATCAATATTTTTCTCACTTAATTTTAAAATGAAAACTTTAATATTTTAGACTTTTCCATCATCTCAGTACATGGGAACATATCCTTCGAGGCTCTTTTCTTAAAGAGCTCAAAGGACTCATCAACATACCGAGTCTGTGCAAACCTAACAATCATTGCAATCCATGAAATATCCTCTCATTCTGAGAATTTCTCAAACATTTCTATGGATTCATCACCTAACAATCATTGCAATCCATGAAATATCCTCTCATTCTGAGAATTTCTCAAACATTTCTATGGATTCATCAAGGTATCCCCTCTGCATATCTCATGTAATCATCGATGTCCATGACATAGCGTTACAATTCAAAATTTCGTGAAACAGTTTCATTGCATCGTCAACTCATCAACTTTTCCAATTCTACTATTCCAATTTAACAATCCTATCGGCCTCTCTTTACACCTTTTGGGGCAATTGCTAGTATTTTCATTATGGAGGCATTGAAGAATGTGAAGAATTGATAGCTCGTGTTTTATTTTATTTTATTTGGAATTTACCAAGTATTGCGTAATGAAGTGTTGGTTTTGTATGTCTCTAGTTAGTGTACAGTTATATAGTTATTTGGAATAAAAGATATTAAATTTTGATATTAATTTAATTAGAAAAATTATTAATAATTATTTGTTTATTTTTAAAGATTTGCTTTTTAAATGAGAAAAGATTTTGATATTATATAATTTGATTTAGTAATTTATGGCTTTTCTATTATATTTGGAATTTATCAATATATTGCATAATGAAGTGTTGGTTTACTATGTCTCTAATTAGTCTATAAACATTTGGGATAAGAAATATTAAATTTAGTTATTGATTTTCTTACTTTCTAAAGAGATTTTTTTTTTTTTGGTCATTTTTTTTTTTTTTTGTATATTATGTAATTTGATATTAATATAATAAATATATATATACTTAAAAAAAAAACTAAATATATTATTTTCATTTTTATAATAATAATATTAAAAATGTGTGTTTTACCTGCAAACTTGAGACCGGCAAAGAAGCATACCTTACATACAAATAATCATGGGTATGGCATAACATAGACAATCATTGGGTTAAAAGTGTGAACCTGAACGTCCTCTCAACCTTATCTAAACCTTGAATTCAGTTCATATCCAAATTCAAAGTCACCTAAATGGATTTTCTCATTATTGAATTCTCTCTTTTTTTTATAATTTAATATTCTTGAAATGTGTTTTGGTTGGAGGATTGAGATGAAAATGAGATGGATTTTCATGTCTTGCATTTCTTTGCCTCAAGTTTTTTGGGCTGCCCACTACCATGCATTAATTAACAAATAATAACTTTTCTTTTTGGATGAGAGGTTCTATCAATCCTTGGTTGATGTTTTTTCGGAAAATGAAGCCTAGAGCTGCGCACTTGTGACTGTGAGAATATCCTTTCAAGAAAATGATCTAACCTTCTTGAAATGGGTTGGTCAATGATGACCTAACTACATCTTTGTCTTGGGGGTGTTTCTGGGATTCCATCACCTTAATAATTCCATGTAGAATTTTCGTCGTCCATTTTACCATAGGGGAAACCTTTTAAACTATTCCTAGCATAACATATCCGTTTTGATGTTCTTGATAGAAAGTTCCTATAAGTCAATATGGGATATCTACTGAAGAATATATGTGCCACAATTCTAAAGTTTCTTTTTAATCACAATGTTGTACTTTCACACTGATCACATGAAGTGATCATTCTTTGAATATGTTGTTATTAAGGTATACGGAGAGACCCTCAAGGCAACTGAATCGCTTGGTACATCTGTGCTTGAAGTATCATACCTTGGTTGGGGTCATTGGTACATTCTCGGGGACTTGGAGATTGCTACTAATTATTTCTCATATGAAAATGTCATTCGTGAAGGTGGCTATGGAATTGTCTATTGTGGTTTATTGCCTAATGGTAACCATGTAGCCTTGAAAAATATTCTTAACAATATAGGCAAGCGTCATGATGTTACAATATTGTGAATCTCAATTTTTTCTTTGAGTTGGTCTTTGTTTTGAAATGCCATTGCTTGGTTTTTTTTCACAAGGGGCAAGACAAAAAGGAGTTTAGAGTAGAGGTGGAGGCGATCGAGCGAGTCGGGCACAAAAATCTCGTTCATTTGCTTGGATATTGTGTTGAGGATGCAGGTAGGTATTGTCATATAATATGAATCTATCTATTTGTTGGGTATAATACTAATCATGGGAATCTAGTGCTTGTAAAAGTATCTGATAATGTAGCCTACATGTTTTATTGAAAACCAGGATGTCGGTGTACAAGTTCATTGAAAATGGCAACTTAGAACAACAACTTCCTCGAGATGTAGGGCGTGTTAGTCCCCTCACATGGGAAATCTAGATGAAAATTATTCTTGGAACCACCAAAGGGTAATTCATCTAAACATATAAATTTATCAGTGTTCCTTGATTCGTGAGCCTATAATGAAAACATTCTAGATAGATGTTGTTGTTCTTTATTTAGAGTCGTGGATGTGTGCAGGATAGCATATTTACATGAAGGGTTGGAGCCCAAGGTTGTTCATAGAGATATAAAATTTAGCGACATTCTCCTGGATAAGTAATGGAATGTCAAGGTTTTATATTTTGGGTTGGCCAAGCTCCTTGGATCTAAGAAAAGCTATGTGACAATTCGAGTAATGGGAACTTTTGGGTAAATATTGTTCCCTATCATGATATGTGTTTTCAAGGCCCATACCTCAGCAAGTATTGTTTTCCTCTTATTTATCAACTATTTTTTTCATTAATATATTTTATTCAAATAAAATCTTTGCAACTAGCTTGAATAGGTTGGTTTCCAATGAGGCCTAATATGCCACTACCTTTTCCATTGAACCATGAACCCTCTTGGAAACTCATCAAAATTTCATTTTTTAATGTTTTTGTTGATTATTCTATATTAAACAAAATAAAAGCAAGTAGGAGTGTTGAATCTTGATTGCATCGTTGTTTGGACATATTCTTGAGGTGAATAATGGCCTGAATACCCTTCTATTTAGTCTTATTAGACCACCATTCCTATTGTTCTATCTAATGAGTTTTTTATTCTTCAAATGGGTACGGATTCAAAGAGCGATTTGGTTGTTTTTCAATTAATTGCAATGGAAACCAGTGTTGGTGCTAATGGTGCATAGAATGACTAGTTATCTGCAGACAAAACACACTTCAACATATCTCCAAAAATGATACAATGGTTCTTTACCTTGGAGGCACCGTGTGTCTTTTGAACACATCAAAATTTTAGTTACTAAATAACGCACATAGTGACTAGTTACATGCGGGCAAAAAATCACTTCAACACATATCCCAAAATGATATAATGGTTCTCTACTTTGGAGGCATTGCGTGTGTTTTGAACACATTAGAATTTTAATTAATAAACAATAACACATCAAGATTGTGCATCATTAAGCTAAAATATCACACACACATATTCCCTTTTCTACATAAGCGATTAGGGAAATCATGTTTGCTTTGGATTCAACATCAAGATAACATGCTTCTTTCCTAAAATATCCATTTTTATGGAGAGTTGCATAACTAACTTTCATCTAAAACAGTTATCCTAGAAAGACTGGATCAATTGTCTCGTGAAAGGTTGTTTAATCTTATTTGGTTTTTAAGAAGGAAATTTCTGCCAGTATGATCACATCCCACTTTCCCCTTCCTTCCATGAGAGTATCTAGTTATTTCCAAAGAGGACCCCTTTCCAATGTAGAGGGGAAACAAAAGCAATATCGTTACTCAACAGTAGTATGCACCCAAAAAGCATCAATCTTGTTTTTTCAGTTTTCTAGTAAGTGTATAAGGTGTCCCTTCAGGGCTTCTTAATCCTTTGCTTCCCATTGGTGCATATAATCACTTGACCAAAATCATTTTTCCAAGTCTTCTATAATTCCAACTAGTGAATGCTACTTTTTGAACATTGATTTACTCTTCCTTCCATTGTTTAGCATGCAATAGTTGTTATATTATGTCGTTCTTGTATTTGCTTGACTCTTTCCTTCATTTGTTGCACATGTGGTAACTGATAATATATCGTTCTCATATTTATTTGTCAGATATCTATTTTGTGCGACCAATCTACACAATTCCCTAGAAAACAATAATGAACTTTAGTATTATACCATTCTTCTATGACCTCGAAGTATTTTTGTATTTTTTTAGTACTAAAACATATTTAAATTCAAATTATGCTTCTACTAAACCACAAAATTTTGTGGCATGGGTAACTAATATAACTTTTCTAGCCGTTCTTATAGATCTAAGATTCTCGTAAACAAATTTAGCCTTTATTAGTTTGTTTAAGATGTGGAATACATTTATTCAACTAAGAAGACTTTTCATAGGATAAAAATTTAAATTCAGGTTGTTGTGTTGTTTTATCGTATTTTGCAGGCCATTCCACAATACTTGTCCCCAGAGACAGTTGGAGGCTCAAGGCTGAATCTAGTGTTGACAACGAAGACTCAACTTCCTATAGATATTGATGTATCATCTAATATATTAGAAGTGGATGATTAAGCAGGCCTGGTGAATTGATGAAAATGGAAAAGAAAAATTATCTATTCAATTTTTTATCATATGCAATTTTATTTTATTTTGAGGAATTGACTACAATATAGTATGATTTTTGAAATATCTGATTGTTCAAAACTAGGATTGTCACTTGACAGAAAAGGTGTGTGTGAATCCTGATAGTAGAGAGTTTGTCCAATCTATTGATCATCCATGGAATCACAAGAGTAGGATATTGTTTTTTTTCAACAAAGACTCCCCCTTTTGAAGTTCCTACTTGTCAGTATAAGGGGATAATATAAGGATATTCAATTATAATTTATATATGCAATATTGCTTGTTCTATTCTATTCTTTACTAACTCGGGTCTTACTCTTCTCATTATCAACTTATGCTCCCTTCTGATCTCAAGTTAGCTACACTTAAACTGTAAGTTAGATATACATTCATATTTATTCTAGTATATACTCTACATTCTTCTATGTTGGCTCAGATTTGATCTCAACATTCAAATCTACTTTGGTTTCTTCTCTGTATATCTTCTCTTTTGTTAGCCATAACAAAATTTGAAATCTCAAATTTATAATCTACATGTATTCCAAATTCCGGTCATCACTGCTTCTTATCGCATACTTCAGGACTACCCTTCTATGTTTGTCTCACACACCAACAAGGTTTGTCTCAACTTATCTTAGCTCATTTTTGTAGTAATTCTTGTTGTCATGCACATTTTTTTTCCTCTTATGCACAATCCCAACACACTCTTAAAGTATTTTCATCTACTAAGTTTGGCCCTGTTGCACGCTTTTTATCAAAGCTACAAGGAAGCACTGGTACCATATTTTTCTTCAAATATCGAGATCATCAGCCATCAACGATTGTGTCATTGTAAACCATTTTGCAAGTTTGTAATGTAAATGATGCTATTAAGACTATGTATGTATGTAACAAACTAGGAAAGCCTATTATTTTGGTGACAAGTTTCATCTTAGGAGTTTTTCCGTCTCACGGGTTCAGTTGTGTCTTTAAACATGGATGATCGGAAAAAAAATTCTCTCCAGCCTCACCCCAAAGCTAGTGTGGAACTTATCATTAAAGTCTTAGGTGAGTCCTAATGTTTTAGTTGAGTCTTATGTAAAAGTGATTTGAGAATAATTTAAGCTAATTTTCTAAATTATTTTATTACAAATCACTTGGATCATATTGTGTCACAGAATTGGGAAAGTGTACTTTTGAGGCTTTATAACGAACGGGTATCCTCCCTTTGAGGGTTGAATTATGTAAAATCTTATGTAAAAATGTTTTAGTGCATGATCCCTCACAATCATACACCATGGATAAAATATTAGAGGGTGGAAAAATTAATTAATCCCCACAAGTGTCAATTAATTAAATTTTCTTGCAAAAATAAAATTAATCCTAAGCTAGAAAATTAATTATTTAGAGTCCAAAATTAAATTCTCCAAGTGGAAAAATTCATGGGTCTTAAAGATATTAAATTTTGGAGGTTAAAGGGTGGAAAAATTAATTCATCCCCACAAGTGTCAATTATTTAAATTTTCTCGCAAAAATAAAATTAATCCTAAGCCAAAAAATTAATTATTTAGAGTCCAAAATTAAATTCTCCAAGTGGAAAAATTTGTGGTCTTAAATATATTAGTTTTTGGAGGTCTCCCCACCAAGGGAATATTGGAAATTTCAAGAAAATTGGACCCTTGGACCTTGGTGGTGTTGGAAAATCGGAAAAGAAGAAAGATTTTCTTTACGACGATAATAACTTATGATTTTATTATATTCTTATTAAATTTCTTGTTTTCTTATTTTGTCTTAGTTCATTAAGAAATTAGCAAAATAATAACACAAAGATCAAGGACACCAGATGTAGGGAGACATCCAGGGGAAAACCCCTATCTAGGGGAAAAACCAATCAACAACTCTGCCTTCAATTGTTTCATGAGATAATCTAAGACCGTTTGACCTAGACACAAAATTCCTCCAATCACCAAGTCATTCCTTCCCTTCTTCTGCAGATGATAACCTTCCAACAACAACTTTGACCTAGAACAAAAACAAAAATAGAAACAACAATTCAATCTAATAGCAGTAATATAACCTCGACCTAGAAGCAACAGAAACTTCGACCCTGATGCAGCAAAAAATTCAACCTTGATGCAGTAGCAACATCGACCTCAATGTAGTAGCAGCTTCGACCTTGATGCAGTAACCCATAAACTTCACACGTGTGAGATAGATGACCCAAAAAACTTCGATCTTGCAATCCTTCTCCTTCTCCTGCAATTTTGTATATTTCTGTTTCTTTTGCTTATATATTGAACTTGTGAGTGGACATTGCAAATGAATCGAACTGAAATTTATATATAATATCTTCTGAAGTTCAAATTACCTTCATGTAGGCCGAATTTATCAGGTGAGGGCCGACTTGGTGTGGAGGTGAAAAATGACATATTTGACTCAATAATAAATCTTTTTACATGATTCAAAAGCCCAAGAAGGGTCTCATAAATGGACAATGACTCTAATGACTAAAGATAAAACCTATAAGTCCTCAATGGGGACTTTGACATAAAATATGATGACCCAAGCATGAAACCCATGCATTAATAAGTCATAATAATAATAATTTCTTTTTCTTTCTTTTCATAAATACAATTCATTATGACTCAAATAAAGATATGAAGACCGAACCTAGTTACATTCTTCAACACTCCCTGATAACTAGGGAGGTATTCATAATGCCATAGATATACAAGTACAAGGAATATATTAAAGCACATTAACCATAAAGAGTTTAGGCACTCACGGTGCCACAGACTAGATTCCTGACTAGGGAAATCTATCTAGGTCCATGAAGATTTTAGGCACCCACGGTGCCACAAACTAGATTCCTGACCAGGGAAATCTATCCGGGTGAGACTAAGATGGACTAAAGCTTTCATCCACTTTAGGTACCATAAAAATTACTTTCTAACCATCAACGCAGGGATCCAAGTGCGTAATGCAAGGTCAAAGCTCTATGACCGACGCCACCCTCCCTACTTCGGGAACTATACATCAACAAACAGGCTGGCATGATGTCCTCCCGGGCATTACACAATGCCTCAACTCTTCCTGATTATTCAAATCAATAAAAAATATCTCCTGATAAAAAATATCGGTAACAAAAAGCATGTGAAACATGCTACCAAAACTTCGAGATATTTACCTGTAAAAACACAACCCCAATTAGTAACAATATTTCAAATACACATAAGAAAACACAAACCTTTGGGGTCTTCAGACATCTTGATGTTTCTTCTCAATTTATCACAATAGGACTTAGAGGGTTCCCAAACAAAATTTTCCTCAATCATACATATTCATTTCCTACTTGACATGTAACAACATATTCTACAATCAGATCATGCTTTCCTTCTTTCAGTAGTACCTCAATATACATTCTCCAATTTATTCTTCAAGGTATCCATCATGACTATAATATTCCCTCCCTCTCAACTTGGGGAGATCAACTACCTTCTATGACATCGTAGAATATTTCATGGATTCCATCCTTTTTATCATAGCCATCTTGATCATCATCATTTATATCACGTCCTTCATCATGTGCTTACCAATTAAATCAACTTTACTTATGAATATCTTCAACATCTTGAAGATTACGTACCTTCACAAATTAAACAACAAGTGCAACCATATATATGTATATATATAGAAGCATGAAGTAAACTATATCAGAATCATACAATAATGGAAGCATTAGACCTTAGACATTAAATACCTAAACATATTTAGGTTCATAATGAGCAATATACACATACTTCTATACTTCAACTTCTTGCTCACGTTTTTGTCATAAACCCTAGATCAACTCATTTAAAGTAACACAATCAAGATATCAGTCTCATTATATCTAGGGCCTTAATATTTCCTTTAGATATATGTCAGACTCTTCTATGATATATTGTAAACCCTAGAAGAAATTCAAACAAGTACAATGCATCTAACAACTTTAGAATATATATGTTAGACTTCTACAAGGATTTAATGCAAACCCTAGATTCCATTTATGAGATAGAAAGCCTTAGAAATCGACAATCAAAACCAATCACAAAACAATATAAGGTTTCAAAAATATGACCAACATTTTACTTGATCATCATAACATCATATCTTAGAATATCAAACTTCGACTAAGGCTTAGTTACAAACCATAGAACTATGATAATCAACAATATACATATCTAGGATTTCATAATCATGTATATCACAACAACATATATCAGGCAAATTCAAGACAAAAATATCAATACATTAAATTTAGACATATAAAAAACTTGATCAGGGTATGATTTTTATTAGATGGACAAACATACACCTAGGGTTTCATTCCTAGGAGCTTGCTCTAGATATCATAAGGGGTTTGCTAATAAACCCTAATTTACCAAAAATTTCTAAAGGTATTGAATTTTAATACATAGACATTACCATCCAAACCTAAAGAACTAGGTTTACCATAACAATACCAAAACCCCAAACATGACATTATCATCAAAACCCCAAACATCAAAAGAATAGTATTTTCTAGCTTTCATCAATAACCCTAAGTGTTAGGTCTCTATATCACTAGTATAGTCCCTTATTATTGTTAGTGTAACCCCCTTATTGTTATTATTGTACCCTTGTAACCCCCATTTTGTTATTATTGTGCCCTTAAATTATTATTGTTAGGTCGGCTAGGATTACATTGTGGCCCACTAGGATTACATTATGGCCACATGGACTCCTATATATAGAAAGGAGATTTTGTAAATTGTATCATCCAAGAATTTTTCATTTATGTAATGTATTGGAGGTTTCCCCCTCGAAGTGGCTTATTTCTAAGGCGTTGATATCTCTTTTCTTTTATTTTTGGAGCTGGTTACACAACATTTGGTATCAGAGCTTTGGATTCTAGGGTTTCGCTGCTCCAAACAGGTCATCGTGGCATTTTCGCTATAACTTTTTTTTCTACGAAGTTTCAGAAGCTGAAATTTTTAGGGTGCAAAGCCAAAATTCTGAGGAAGATTTTCTAAAAATTTCAGAGCTGGGTTCGCAATATTTTCAGAGATATCAATCAGCGGAAGTTAGGTCTTTTATTTTTTCAAGCTCATCGAGGTCATTATGGAATTTTCGCTATAAATTTTTTCTACGAAGGTTCAGAATCTGAAATTCATATGGTGCGAAGCTGAAATCTGAGGAAATTCATCAAAAAATTTCAGGAAGCTTGGTTAGTCGCAATATTTTCAGAGATATGATCTGTGGAAGGTAGTGCTTTTTCAGGCTCCAGAATTGCATCTCAAAGAGGTGATCGTGGGAAAAGTTCAATAACTCTCTCTCTGGGCAGTGGATTTGAGTGCCGTAAAAATTGGTTGCAAGTACATGGAATGTAGTTTCTTGGCTATCAATTTCAGAGACAAATGAAAAAACAGTGACACGTGGAAAGTCGTACAAGTTCGCTCTACTGAACCAGTCCAGAATTAGGTCATTGTGGGAGATTGAACACAACTTTTCCTTGGAGAATCCAAATTAGGTCAGACCTATGGCATTTGAAAGAAGCTTCAAAGGGATAATACAGGGTTTAATTTCAGATATTGAAGATTTTAAATTAGAAATATAATCCAATTTCAATATCGAGCTCCTCAAAAGCAAGAAAAAGGTGTGTATTTTTTTCCGAATTGCATAAGTCTTGTTTGAAGAATCAATTTGAATTGATTCCAAGGGCATATCGATCAATGAGTTCACAAAAAATATGCCTGTTAAAGTAAATTCAACACCATTAGTAACGAGAAGGGTCTACTATGACTCATGAAGATGAAGAATTGCAACATGATCTATCAAAATTACAAGAGCAAGTCACAAACCATTCCACTCTCGCAAAGAGCAACAAAAAATGAAATGGAAGTTTTGAAGGGTGTGGAAGCTAAGATGGATGGCATGGAAACTGGCATGGAAGCTAAGATGGAAAACATGAAGAATGATCTAAAAACAGACATCGAAGGTTTGACAAAGTTGATACAAGAGATGTTTCCTAATGGTGAAAAGATAGTAGAAGAACCTCATGATGAGAAAAAAATCAATGTTAATTGTGATTTGATAAAATCTATATTTGGCGGGAAGAACCAACATATTCCAAAAATGGTTATGAGGAAGTTTGATGGAAAGGATCACAGCAACATGGATACTACGGATGGGCAAATATTTTGATCTCACCAATGGCCTACACAAAACACACAAAGGAAGTATGGTTTGCAACTTTACATTTAGAACAAAATACATTTGTATGGTATCGATAGCTTTGCTCCCGTAAAAAAATTATCACCTGGTCAATTTTTACGGAAGAAATGATAGCACATTATGAGGATACAAAGAGCAACACCTTCTTTAGCCAATTGATAAATCTCAAACAAAAGGGTTTAGTGGCGGAGCACATTGAGGACTTCCAAAAATTGAATATAAGGGTAATTGATATTCCAGAGGAACACATGATTGATGTCTTCATAGGGACTTTAAAGGATAACATCGAACATGAAGTTCGCGTTTGGGAACCTGATTCATTGGAAAAGGCATTCAGGTTGGCAAGAAAAATTGAATGTAAAATTATGGCAACAAGGAAGCCTACCACTCACATATATAAAGATGGAAGTGTTGCTACTCCTAGACTTCCACGACCTACAAGGTTGATACCAAAACAATTGGAAGAAAAAAGAGAAAAAGGGCTTTGCTACAGTTATGATATAAAATACACTAAAGGTCATAAGTGTGCTGAGAAGAAATTATTTTATATAGATTATGAAGAGGAAGAAGAAAATGAACAAGAATCTTTAGAAGAAGAGGGTATACACCACAAACCAACCATAGAAGAGGAATAAATTAGTCTGACGATATCATGTAATGCGTTGGCAGGAATTACCACTCATCAAACTCTCAAGATAGAAGGACATATCAAGAATAAAAAGGTAATAGTGTTGATTGATTCGGGTAGCACCCATAATTTTATTCATTGCGAGTTAGCCAAGGAATTGAATTGTTTCCTATACCTAGCACTAGAATGTCAAGTGATGGTTGAAAATGGAGGATCTATGAAATTGCTCTGGAAATGCCATAATATCAAGCTAACCATGGGGGAATATGTATTGACTATTCCAATGCTTTCCATTCCTATGGGAGGTGCGGTGTTGTGCAGAGTCTGATGGTTACAATCTTTGGGGACGATATCTTTTAATTTTCAAGAACTTTTCTTGATTTTTTTTTTGAAGGAAAGGAAGTCGAATTACGGGGTATTGCAGGGAAGTCGGGAAAGATAATAAGCTCTAATGTCATGACAAACCTTCTGAAGAAAGAACAACGAGGTGTAATTACACAATTATGCTCAGTAGAAGTTCCAACATCAAAATCATCAATTTCTCCAGATCTCCAAAAATTCTTGGACAATCATTCCAAGGTGTTTGAAACTCCCAAAGGACTCCCACCTCTTCGTGATCATGATCATGCTATTCATTTGATTCCAGGAAGTTTTCCTCCAAACATCGGGCCTTATAGATATCCTTACTTAAAGAAGCGAAATTGAACGTATGATTGCGAGAAATGTTAGGCGGGTATGAAATTCACTTTAGTCAAAGTTCTTTCTCTGCTCCAGTAGTATTGGTGCACAAGAAGGATGGATCATGGCTCATGTGTCAAGATTATAGGGAGCTCAATAAGCTCAATATTAAAGATAAATTTCCCATTTCTGTGATTGATGAATTATTGGATGAATTACATGGAGCAATTTATTTTACCAAGTTGGATCTTCATTCACGATATCATCAAATTTGAATGAATATTGAATATATTCCAAAAACAACATTTCGAACTCATGAGGGTCATTACGAATTTTTGGTCATGCCTTACCAATACACCTTCTACATTTCAAGTGTTGATGAATTCCATTTTCAAACCCTTCCTTAGAAAATTTGTGCTAGTATTTTTTTATGATATACTAATCTACAACAGGTCTTGGAAGGATCATGTCCAACATGTTGACAGGGTGCTCAAACTATTGCGGGAGAAACAATTATATGCAAAAACATCCAAATGTTTCTTTGGAGTACGAGAGGTGGAATATTTGGGTCATATTGTATCTCACGAGGGTGTTAAGGTAGACCCTAACAATATTAAAGCCATTAAGGAATGGAAAGTCCCCACAACCATAAAGAAGTTGCGAGGATTTCTCGAATTGTGAGGTATTATCACAAGTTTGTTAATAATTATGGGAGAATAGTGGCACCTCTAACAACATTATTGAAGAAAGATGCATTTTCATGGACTCTTGAAGCAACTAAGGCCTTTGAACATCTTAAAGAGGCAATGTGCGTAGCACCGGTCTTAGCCATGCCAGACTTCACAAAAACCTTTATTGTGGAATGTGATGCCTAAAGAAATGGAATTAGTGTTGTTTTAATGCAATAAGGAAGACCCATTGCTTTTGAAAGTCGTCCAATCAAAGGAAAGTATTTACATAAAGCTATTTATGAGAAGGAAATGTTAGCAATACTACATGCACTAAAGAAATGGTGACCTTACCTAATGGGAAGACACTTCAAGGTAAAACCGGTCATGATAGTCTTAAACACTTTTTGGAACAAAGACTATCGTCGAGAAGAGAAAGCAGAAAAAATGGGTCTAAGATGTTGGGTTATGACTTTGAAATAATCTACAAAAAAGGGAAGCTAAAGGTTGTTTCAGATGCACTCTCAAGAAAGAATGAAGAGGTGGAAGCATTGTTTTATGCCATTTCTATTATCCAACCAAATTGGATAACCGAAGCAAGGGATGAATGGAAGAAGGACGAAGAAGTGTGGACACTCATTCAAAAGTTGCAGCAATATCATAGTACATCTGATACATTTAGTTGGAAAAATGATTCCTTGTAGTTTTAAAGATCACTTATATCTTTGTAAATTCCCATCTAAAACAAAATTCTTCTGGAATTGCACACTTCTCCTTTGAAAGGGAAAAAGGGACACTGGGATTTTTAAAAACTTACCACGGGGTGAAGAAAGAATTTTTTTGGGATGGCCTTAAATCTGATATTCAAAAGTTTGTGGCGGAATGTTTGGTTTGCCAGAAGAATAAAGTGGAAACAATTAAGACCCTGGGACTTCTATAACCTTTATCCATTCCAAGTCAACGTTGGGGGGAGATTTCAATGGATTTTATCACAGGTTTAACTAAGTCTGAAGGAAAGAGTGTCATCATGGTGGTAGCTGATAGACTTACCAAGTATGCACACTTTTGTGAATTATCTCACCCATTTAAAGCAAGTACAACTGCTACTACATTAATGGATAGAATTCAAAAGATACATGGAAGCCCAAGGGTTATTGTGAGCGACAGAGATCCCATTTTTACTGGAAATTTTTGGACGGAGTTATTTTCTTGTTTGGGTACTCAATTAGCTCATAGCTCATCTTATCATCCTCAATCTGATGGTCAAAATGAGATCGTAAATAAATTTTTGGAAGGATATCTTCGTTGTTTTGTATCTGATAAACAAACAAAATGGGTCAAGTGGTTACCTCTTGCTGAATGGTGGTATAACACTTCCTTCCATACTGCAGCAAAAATGACCCCATTTATGGCACTTTATGGATATCATCCACCATCCATCACATCATCTTTAAGAGAAAATTCTAAGGTTCAAGCAGTGGAAGATCACATCGAGCATCAGCAAGAAGTTCTCCAACTCTTAAAGGATAACCTGAATTTGGCACAAAATCGAATGAAACAACAGGCAGATCAACATCGCAGCGAGAGAAGTTTTGATGTAGGAGATTGGGTATTTTACGGCTACAACCATACAAACAAATGTCCCTCAAGCAAGCTAAGAAGGATAATAAATTATCCCCAAAGTACTATGGTCCTTACAAGGTGTTGCAAAATATTGGTTCTATGGCATACAAATTGGAGCTTCCTGCTTCTTCGCGAGTACATCCAGTTTTCCATGTTTCATGCTTAAAGAAGGTTATAGGTGAAAATCTTCCAGTTCAAACAATATTGCTAGAACTTGATGAGGAAGGAAAAATCATATTGGAACCTGAAGCGGTCATGGAAACAAGAACTCGACAGCTACGGAATCGATCAATTTCAGAGTATCTCATCAAGTGGAAGAACTTACCCACTGAAGATTCTACATGGGAGGACGAGAATTTTATACAGAAGCACCCGGAGCTACTCAAGCGTTGAGTACAACACTTTTTTGAAGGAGAGGGGCATGTTAGGTCCCTATATCACTAGTATAGTCCCTTATTATTGTTAGTGTAACCCCCTTATTGTTATTATTGAACCCTTGTAACCCCCCATTTTGTTATTATTGTGCCCTTAAATTAGTATTGTTAGGTTGGCTAGGATTACATTGTGGCCCACTAGGATTACATTATGGCCCCATGGACTCCTATATATAGAAAGGAGGTTTTGTAAATTGTATCATCCAAGAATTGTTCATTTATGTAATGTATTGGAGGTTGCCCCCTCGAAGAGGCTCATTTCTAAGGCGTTGATATCTCTTTTCTTCTCTTTTTGGAGCTGATTACACAACACTAAGTAGACTAGGGTTTTCACATAAGCATCGACATACCCTTAGGTTAGGGTTTTACAAAGAACCTTTTTAGGGTTCTAAAAAATGATGAATGGTTTTAATAAGAGTAGATTCAATCTAATGATTAATAACCCAAATAAGAATCTTTATGATTCAAAGGTCCTAGACATAATAATGTTAGTGATATAGAAAAAATTATTAAAAGGAATGAATATACCTTTATCATGAAGAGAACAAAGCTTATTGTCTAAGACATACCTTTGAGTTGTTTCTTAACAAACCTTGTAATACATTAATTTCAATAGAACTTCTATCATGCTTTGTCTTGTGATGTATTCTCCATAACCCTTGAGCAATCAACAAGCATTTCCTAAACAAGGAAAATATCAAAAGAAATGTTATTAGCGTCGAATACAAACACAACTATATAAAAGAGGGAAACCAAATATAAAATGATAATACAAGAAGTAAGATACCTATATGTGGAAAAATGGCGAGGGATTCCTATTTAATCCAATTGTTGGCGAAAAATGAGGTCTCTGGGAAAGACCCGGGTTTAGGCTTGAGGCCAACAAGGTTTCCATAGTAGTCTAGGACAACGCCGAAATTTTCACCCTGCTCAAGGGAGCAAGGAGTCTCACCTGAGGTGTGTCATGACCTTACTAAGATTAGAGGCTAGATCATTGATGTTGAGGAAAATTTACTAGCACAGATAATAACTATGAGCATACAGAAGACATATATATATATCTCAAATCCAAGAAGTAAGCTATCGTTCATCATGACATGTTTAGAGTACCGAATTAAGATTTAAACTAGGCATAGATTCACCATAATCAATTAAGCATCAACCAATTCATGATACACAACACAACAACAATCCCATTCCATTAACTTGGATCAAAACAACATAGACATACTCCATATAGTATATTACAATTCAATTGAATACAAAAGGCTTCACACAAAGCTATCTTAATGCTCTACCTCCTATCAGCCTCCTACTCTAACTAACTAGATAACTAACAAACTAATTCTGGAGTCACTTCTTTCCTGCCTATTTGTTCCTTCCAACTAACACTGTCATTCCTTGCCTCTTTTGCACTCGTCTGCTCCCTTGCGCTTCACTACCTTTCGTTTCTTCTTTATCACTCAGAGTTATACTTTTTGTTTCTTGTCTCCCATCTCTACCATTTGCGTCGTTCTCTATCTATGCCCTGCCACCTGTCTTCTTGATTTCCACAACCATGATAGCTCCCTGCATACCTTGATTGTGTTCCGCCACCTATCTTTCGGCTCTCCGCAACTCAAAAATGTTATGTCCAAAACAAAGGCCCCAACAGGCCCCGACCACACGTTATTGACTCATCCTGAGTCAATATTTCCCTGCTGTTGCAGCTTCTGGTGGTCTGTCGACTTCCAGTGCTAGCCTAGTTTCTCCTATTGCTTCTGTCTCTGTCGTTTCTTGTTTCGATTTGCCCTGTTACAACAAAGGCCCAAACTCGGGAACCTTGCTCAATGCTGATGTTCTGAGCTCTGTAAACTCAGCTATTACTTGTTGCCACACTTTAAGCATAGGCTTCATTTCAGTGATGACTCTGTCAACCTTAGTTGCATCCGCTACCTGGGTCATTTTGTTGAACTCTTCCTGGATCTTCGGTTCGGCTTCAACTGCCAATTGTTGAATTGCCTTGGCCTTTTGATTCACATGTTTCCTTAGGTACCTGAGAAGTTGCTTTATTGATGCTGAGTGTTATTTAATGACTTGAATTTTGGTTTCAAGCACATCTGCTTGCTCATATAGTTGAGTTATGCTGACCGGATCTTTGGCTCCTCTGATTTCAAGGAAAATCTTTTGAAGTTGCTCTGAAACGTTTTTTGCTTTCATTGTCAGTGAATTTGAGAATTCATGTAGCTGCTCCAATAGGATGTATGCTTCCTTGACTGTCGTTCCGAGGGTTTCCTTTATGTCGTGCATCTGTCTCTGCCTCTCCGCTACTTCGTCAACATATGTTGTGGAGGGATCTGGAAATGCTGGATTGGTTGCAAACGCCTCTTTCAGTTCTTGGTTTGCTCGGTTCAGGCTGGTGCATGCCATTTTGACTCAAATGGATCTTTCTACCATTGAGCATGACGAAATATCTTCGGGTGTTTTGTTTTCCTGGGCAATGATGGTCGGCCATAGGTCTTTAAAGACCTCTATTACTTGCTCCAAATGCTTCTATAGGTTATCATTCTCGCCTTGGAGTTGTTTGCGCTCATAAGTAAGCGCAATCACTTGCTGTAGCTGCTCGAATCTCTGTTGGAGGTCATTATGTAGACCTTCTGCTTGTCGTGTTGCCGTCTGGATGAAACTGAACAGTTGGCTAGGTCCCTATTTTGAACTGTTGCAACAATAGATTGGATTGCTGGAATGTGTTTAGCTCTGGTGGGTTGGGCATTGTATCAGAAATGAGGGACCCTTCTTGGATTAATAACTCTAGAAATGTGCCCTGTCCCACTGTGGTTTGGTCAACCTCGGGTACTCCAGCTGTACTTGAGTTAACTTTTGCCTCGATATCAACACTTGTTATGGTCCTTGGTGGTATCGGATATGAAATGGTTGCAGAGGTGGACAGAGTGTGGGTGGGGTGGTCCTTGGACGTGAACGAGGTGTGTGGTGACGAATTGTGTGTATGGAGTGGCAATGAGGTTTGGATATTTAGGACTGATGATTGATCAAATACAGGTAGCGCAGAGGTGGTATGGGTGGCAACCTCTGTTTCTTCTTGAATTAAAATTCCTGTCACTATAGGTTGGGGTTGGTCTTCTCCCGTGAGATCAACCACTTATTCAAGTCTCGTGGTTCGTGCTCTTTTTCCTTTAGGTGTTGGTACTGGGGGCTTAGTCGGCTTGGTTTTGCGGATTGGAGTGACTGTGGTCAACTATGGGGAGTTGAATGCTGTGGACGGTAGTGCAGTAAGGATGGGGTGGTGGTGGACAGGGATGCAAAATTCAATGTTTGAAACTGAGAAAAAGTTGGAAATGCAGTAGATGTGATGCTAAGAGTTTCTATTACCTTATTGAAGCCTTTTACCCGTGTGTCGAGCTGGTCCAATAGTGGCCGCAGTTGCAGTTGTGAGATCCTTTGCAGTGTTTATTCCAGTGTCTCCCCCAGGAGTGCTTTTGGTAGCATTGCATCAAACGAGTAAAATGGGATCTCACTTCTAATCTCGATTGCCTCTCTTGGCCATGAAGAAACTTTTGTGTGAAAGGCCTCTTCCTCTACTTGGAACTTCAATGGCTTCTTATGGAAACTATTTTCGTCCACGCAACTTGGTCGGACACAAGTTCTGCTATGGGTCACCCCAAACCATATCTGTGGAAAGTACCTATCCAGTAGGCTTCTTGGAACTCTTTGTTGTCTCCCAACCACGTCGACTATCTGTCTGTACTAGAATGTAAAAGCTTCCTCATTGACCTCTTTGGTACTTAGGTCCCCTAATACTCTCCATGGCATGAACCTTAGGGCCATTGGTTGGTCGTGAGTAATCTCTGCGAGGTGTCTGATCACTGGTGGACTCCACTTCCACATTGTGAAGGTCATGATCAGATAACCATATATGAACCCTGTAGCTCGCATGTAGTTGTGCTTGCAAGCCTCAAACATCTCATTTAACAAGAATGTGCACCAATTCGGTTGTGCTCCTTGAATGCAATGCTCCGCGACTGAGATTGTGTCCAGGGTGCATTCCCCCTTAGTGTAGTGCCTCATCGTTTTCCCAGCTATCAAATAGCAAGTGAATTTTACCACTGGGTTGTTTATGAGGTCGATTTTTTCTCCCTTTCCTCCTCTTCTTGTTTTATAATTTCTGTAGTAGTCACAATCTCCTATATTCTTAGCTCTCTTGGACATATTTTGAAAGGTTGATGAGACGTCGTTTCCGGTCGCTGATAATCCTGTAAGTCTGTGAATGTCTTCCGCATGAATTGGGATCTCCCTCCCAAGCCATACTCATCCATTTTGAATTCTGCTCATCAAGAACTTAGTGCATTGCATTGCTTCTCCCATCGTCCCGAATACCGGAAGGCTCCTAAGGTGTAGGATAGTTGACCTCTGGATTCCTCTGAAGTCTGGGTGCACCCTTGCTGCTTTACCTCCTCCCTCTTTTGCATAATTTTTGATCTACACCTCCCTTTTCATGGCTGGGAATTGGTACAAGTCTGTGAATTCTGTATCTATCAACGAGGCATTGTCATATTTTACTATCAGCGACTCCATCGTTTGAATTCTTACATCGAGCTCGGGCTCGATGACTGAGATAGCCATCTTTGTCATTTTCTTCCTTCTACTGTATACTTGAACTGCTGTTGCTAGTCTACTGCTCTGAACTTCTGCTGCTAGTCTACTGCTCTGAACTTCTGCTACTAGTCTGTTGCTTTGAACTTCTGTTGCTGAAATTGGGCTTATTGTTATACCTGTTTCTTTCTCTAATAACTTGGATTTTTTTGGCATTATGGTGTTTCCCTCCTTCATGCGGGTTAATTAATATTACTGGCACGAATGATGTTGATGCGTCGCCATAACTAATTAATTCCTACTGTCTTTCCCACGACTATAATCGTGTGATTAGTTATCGGGGTGACATGTATTCTGACAGTGCTGATGCTGGCTTCAGGAGTCGGGTAGACATGACGGGCAATAATTATGGCTTAATATGGCAACTTTATTACAGTATGGGGGTTACTAATTACGACAATTATTTTTCAAATTTGGGTGATCTTACAAACTGACAACGGTATGATGGGTCATTATGAGTGAATGATATTTGACATGCTTAGGCTATGTGACACTGTAGACTATCCCCCCTGACCACAATTGGTTGTGATGTGGTCTCCACATCACAACAGGGACGATTGTTGTTTTTGCGTGAATTTGTGGGCTTATTGAGGATTCCTATTTTAATGGGCTGAAAAGATTAAAACATAACTATTATATGGCTCATCTCGGTTGTGACAAAGTTATTGACTCTACTCCACTGACTGCTCTTGGTTGCGAGAGTTATTAAAAGAAAAAATTTGTGGTGCTTACTCATGATAGGGTTTCAAGCATGCGTCATTCACCCATCCTTGAAGTATTTCTTCGTCTAATTGCACCAGCTTGACTGCGCCTGGGTATTTTATCTCTATGATGTAATATGGTCCCATCCATCGCATTCTAAGCTTCCCTGGGAACTTCTGGAATTTGTTGTCATAGAGCAATAATTTTCCACCAATATTGAATGTTTTGTGCTTGATGTGGCAGTCATGCTAGGATTTTTGTCACTGTTTCTGTACTGATTGATGAAAATCCGCCAAAAATCTATCTTCTTCAAGCTCCTACAATTCATGGAGGCATGCAGAGATGGAGTCTTATTATTTCATGTGTGTTGTTGAAGCTATTAATAGGCTTGGTATGATAAACTTAGCTGGTATTACTGCCTCTTTCCCGTATACCAACTGGAATGGAGTCTGATTATGCAGTCTCTTTATGGTTGTCCTATATGCCCACAACGTGGCTAGTATCCTTTCATCCCAGTCATCACGGTTAGCATTGCATATCTTTGTTAGTCCTTTCTCCAAGATTTTGTTGAACGCCTCGATAGTTCCATTCGCTTGAGGGTGGTACGGGCTACTATTGTGGTGTTGTATCATAAATTTGTCCAGCAGTGATTTAACTGTATCATTAATGAAATACGTGCCTTGATCACTTGTTAGGCTTCTTGGACAACCAAACCTGCTAATGACTTTCTCATTAATAAATCTGGCTGTTGTGTATGTTGTATAGTCCCTTACTGGTGTCGCCTCTTCCCATCTTGTGAGATAGTCAGTTGTTGTGATTATATATCTTTCCTGTGAGTGTCACGCCATTGGTGTAATTGGTCCTATGAAGTCGACAACCCATTTCTCAAATGACTGCATAGCCCTCACAGGTTGCAGTGGCAACTCATCACGGTGTGATGGTCGTCCTGTTCTTTGGGAGACATCACATTTCTTCACATATTCCTTACTATCTTTGTGCACTGTGATCCACCATAATCCTGCATGTAGTATTTTCCTTGCGGTGGGTTTTGCACCGACATGGCCTCCTGCAACTCCGCTATGACACTCCCATGTTGAGATTCAACAAGATGATGATTCTAGTGAAAAATAAGCACCTACACTAGGTGGGGCCCGCATGCTATTTTTAGGTGTATGTCTATTTTTAGAATGTTGAGCAAAGTCTATTTATAGAAGGAATCTATTTATAGATGGTTGAGCAAATTCTATGTATGGATGGGCGTCTATTTTTGGAATGCATGTGCGAACTCAGTTCGTGGATTGCATATCTAAAAATAGAATGCATGTCGATTATTATTAGCCCTTAATAATAATTGGACAATAAATATTAATCTATTCTCATGAAGCACTTGGAAATAGTTAACTGTGAGTGACCAGTTGCTATAAATTCAGTTCAAGGTAAGTTGGTGGGACATGCAAGTGGACAGATTTATGCTTTAAGGTGATTAAAAGTTATGTGAGTTGGATATGTAGTTATGTGAGTTGTAAAGTAGTTTAACTCAGTTAAGTGAGTTAAAATTTGTTGTGCTAGTTGTAACTAAACATACACTAGTGAGAGGTTAGTGAATTAATTATTTAATTAATTCACAAGTAGTGTCTCACATGCAACTGAAGATTTACTATGGTTAACTACATGCATGTCAGATCCAATGGAGACCCAGTTGAGATAAAGGTGAACGAGACATTTTGACTATCAGTTGTGACTATAGTGGGTGCACTCATGCAACCAAACACACATTGGAGATGCCAATGAGGATTTCGTAGTCAAGACAAGGAAAGATCGAATTCATTCAGGGATTGTGATCAGCAAGGATTGCATAGTGGAGGTAGGCTGTCAGGAGGTAAAAAATTGGCACATGTATTTTCCAATTTTTGTATGACAGTGTGAGATGATTGTATATCTTACTGAGAGCTCTTGGATTAGAGCTTTGTATGAGATTGTTTCATGATCCATGATATATACATAATATATGATAGTGGGGTTTTTAGCTTTATGTTTTCCCGATAAAAACATCTTTGTTATGTGTGATTGATCTTTCTTCATGTGTTTGCAATTGGCGATTAAATTTCTGCAAAGATTTAAGTAGAAGGATTTTGTATTAAAATTTATACATGGTATCAGAGAAAATATGATTGCGATATTGAAGCAGTAGTTTAGTTTGTTGGTGGAAACAATTCGAATTTGCTGCAAGAATTTCTTGGTGCGACAGTTGAGTAAACATTGAAATGGATTTGAATGGTTTGCTGTTAGAGTATCCACTCGAGGGCAGCTCGAACTACATTTCATGGAAGGATAGGATGGAGGCAGTTCTTGAAGGTAATGGCTTGAAGGAATTCATCGACAGTGATGTTCCTAAGCCCACTTCGACGGATGCTGCATTACTTGATGCCTGGCAAAAGAAAGTAGCGAAGACAAGAAGGACTCCATTGGAAGGTGTGCGAGACCATATTGTCTCAAGCCTTCATGGGAAATCCACTCTATTTGCAATGTGGAAGGCTTTGATGGATATTTTGCAAAGCAGTAGTGACCATAGGAAATTGGCGTTGAAGGATAAACTCAAAAAGATCAAGATGGAGAAGGGTTAAAATATTCCTAAGTATCTCACAAAGTTTTTCCAATGTCGGGATGAACTTGGGAGTGTGGGAATCATGGTTTCTGATGATGATTTGGTGAGTTTGGATCTCTTGGGACTTCCTAAGAGTTGGCACAGTTATAAAGACTCTGTTAATGGATGGGAAAAACTGCCAGATTGGTAACGACTGTGGTCGTATCTAGTGTAGGAGGAGTTCATGTGGAACACTAGAGATGGCTCTTCATCAAAGCATGATGATGAAGAGGATTGTGCTTTGGTTTCCAAGGCAAGGAAAGGGAAGGGGAAGAAATTCCACTCAAAATCTGAGTGTAAAGGGAAGAAGCTGAATTTGTCCAAAGTGAAGTGTTTTCACTGTCACGAACATGGGCATCTCACCACTAACTGCCCATAGAAGAAGAAGAAAAAGAAGGTTGCTGGAGCTGCAGCTGGTGAGGCCCTTGCCTCGCAATTTTAACTTGATTTCTCTTTGATCGCATGCTTGGTATCAAGTGAAATGGGATCGGTGTGGTATCTTGATAGTGGTGCTTCCTGCCACATGATGGGAGATAATGAGCTTTTCAGTGACTTGGAGGAGAAAGATCTCCAAATGCATATAGAGATGGGAGACGATGGATGATACAGTGTGACCGAAATTGGTACCATTACCTTTGAGAGGGATTTAGGTAAACCATTTTTGTTGAAAGATGTTATGCATGTTCTAGGTCTAAAGAAAAACTTGGTCTTGGTCGGGATGTTGGATGACAGAGGTTATGAAATTGTTTTTAGCGATGGAAAAGCTTTCCTGCGACATAAAACAACAAGTCAAACCAAGAGGATAGGGATTCGATTTAAGAATCTCTACAAGCCGGAGGTAGATGGATGCGCTACAATGGTGGGAAAAGCAAAAGAAGTGGTGAGCTGGGATGAGGGTGAATTATGGCACAGGCGATTGGGCCATCTTCACCATGGAGCCCTAAAATTTTTTCAGTAGATTTCTACTGGACTTCCCAAGGGTACACTTGCGTGGTTAGATCAGTGCAAGGGATGTACTAATGGTAAGTATGTGAAGACCACCTTTCATGAAAAGGAGAATCATGCTTATGTGATCCTAGAGAGAGTTCACACAGACGTGTGTGGACCATTCTCGGTTGCTTCAACAACAAAACACATGTATTATGTTATTTTTGTTGATGAATTTTCTCATAGATGCTGGATCTTCTTCATGCAGAAGAAGGATCAAACATTCTCAAAGTTCTGAGTTTAAAGCATTGGTGGAGAAAGAGTCAAGGAAGAAAGTGAAGGCTTTGAGGAGCGATAATAGTGGTGAATACATCTCGAAAAAATTCAAATACTTTTGTAGCAAAGAAGAAATTCGAAGAGAACTCATAGCGCCTCATAACCCACAACAAAATGGGGTCACGGAGAGGAATAACATAATGATCGTGGGTGCTGCACGAGCTATGCTGCATGATCAGGGCCTATCAATGCACTTATGGGTGGAAGCATGCAACTCTTTGGTTTATGTGAAAAATCGTTGTCCTCATAGAGTACTTGGCATGAGTACACCTGAAGAATATTTTACTGGTAAGAAACCGGATGTTTCACATTTTAATATTTTTGGCTCATCTGTATATGTGTATGTGACCAAGGACGCCAGGAAGAAGTTGGACCTGACTACTGAAGTTGGGATATTTATGGGGTACACAAAAGCACCCCATAATTATTGTGTGTATTTTCCAAACATTCGAATGACTGTGGTGCGATAGGATATAAAATTCAATGAGGAGAAATCCATGAATTTGTCGCTTGAGAGGGAGTGAGACTTACATGCGGAGGAGGAAATTTGTGTTCCCAAAGATGATCCTCTAGATGTGGATCAGCCACAGAAGGATTTTCATGAAGTGGAGGAGTCCACTCATGCAGAGCCAAACATCAGAATTGGCAGAAGGTGTACCATAGAAGTTAAGAGGCTGAAGCTTGATGTGGCACAGAATGTAGGAGTCCCTACTTCAGAACGCAGACAGAGACAGTCTCCTGACTGATTCAATAGATACATGGCTATCATGAGCAAATGTATTGTGACTGAGCCATCTTCCTTTTAGGAAGCAGTGCAGGAGCCCACATGGGTAGATGTAATGGTGGAGGAGTATGAGTCCACTGTCAAAAAAAATTCTTGGGAAATTGTTCCAAGGATAGTTGATAAATCAGTGGTAGGTTCAAGATGGATCTACAAGGTTACAAAGAAAGCTACTAATGGGAGTGTTGAAAAGTATAAGGAAAGATTTGTGGCCAGAGGCTTCTCACAGATCTAGGGGATTTATTATGAAGAAACCTTTGCACTTGTCGCACGATATTCTTCCATAAGGACCATCCTTGCTCTCTCAGCGCAGATGGGTTGGCACATTCATCATATGGATGTGAATACTATGTTCCTTAATGGGATCATTGAGGAAGAAGCGTACATTCAACAACTTGAAGGATTTCAGATCTTCAGCAGTGAGTCGCATGTGTGCAGACTCAAAAGAGCGATGTATGGGCTAAAGCAAGCACCCCGTGCTTGGTACACTTGGATCGACAACTATTTCACTGGACTTGGCTTCACGAAGGGTGAGGCGGATGCAAACCTATACCAAATTGTGGTGGAGGGTAAGCTTTTAATCATTGTTCTTTATGTTGATAATTTAATACTGACCGGTGATGAGCAGTTGATACATTCATACAAGGAGGACCTTGCAATGATGATTTAATACTGACTGGTGATGAGCAGATGATACACTCATGCAAAGGATATGGACCTCCTTCATTATTTCCTTGGATTGGAAATATGGCAGCGAGAAGGTTAACTTTTTGTGTCTCAAGGCAAGTATGCAAGGGAGATACTTGGTAATTTTCACATGGAGGGCTGCAAACCCATGGATACACCTCTTCCAGGAAACTGGAGGAAAGAGGACGCTACATCTGGAGAGGTAGTGGATGCTACTGTCTATCGACAGTTGGTGGATTCACTCATGTATTTAGTAAATACAAGACCATACATATACTATGCAGTGAACAAACTTAGTCAAATGATGGTTAAGCCTACCAAGCTCTTTTGGAAGGCGGGCAAGCATGTCTTGAGATATCTCAGGGGCACATCTGAGTATGACTTATGGTACAGACAGACGGATGAGGTGAAGTTGCATGGCTTCAAAGATGCATATTGGGAAGGCAGCCCAACAAACAGAAAGAGCACATCACGAGGGATATTCAGTATCATATCTACGATTGTTCCTTGGTACAACAGGAAACAAAGATCTGTGGCACTTAGTTTAGCAGAAGCGGAATACATGGCAGCGAGTCAAGCTGCATGTGAAGCTATCTGGATGAGAAAGATCCTGGTTTTTTGTTTGGTTCTCACTTAGATCCTACAGTGATTCATTGTGATAATCAGAGTTGCATAAAACTCTCAATTAATCCTATGTTTCATGATAGATCTAAGCATATAGATATCCGGTATCATCATATTAGATATTGTGTGCAACGGAAGATCATGTTGCTTTAGTACATTCCTACAGAAGATCAGGATGCAGATATTCTAACGAAGGCGCTCACCAAGAGAAAATTCGAATACCATAGAGACAGGATCGGGGTGAAGGATAATCCCTTTCTTGTTGAGAGGGAGTGTTCATGAGATTCAACAAGATGATGATCCTATTGAAAAATAAGCACCTACACTAGGTGGGGCCCGCAGGCTATTTTTAGGTGTATGCCTATTTTTAAAATGTTGAGAAAAGTCTATTTATAACAAGAATCTATTCATAGATGGTTGATTCTATGTATGAATGGGCGTCTATTTTTGGAATGCATGTGCGAAGTCGGTTCGTGGATTGCATGTCTAAAAATAGAATGCATGTCGATTATTATTAGCCCTTAATAATAATTGGACAATAAATATTAATCTATTCTCATGAAGCACTTGGAAATAGTTAACTGAAGAGGAAAACCAGTTAGCTATGGAAAATTCGAGTTCAAAGGTTGGTTGGTGGGACATGCAAGTGGACTTAGTTGTAACTGAGTGATTCGAAGTTGTAACAGAGTTGGATATGTAGTTATGTGAGTTGTAAAGTAGTTTAACTCAGTTAAATGAGTTAAACTTAGTTGTGCTAGTTGTAAATGAACATACACTAGTGAGAGATCAGTGAATTAATTATTTAATTACTTCAAAAGTAGTGTCTCACATGCAACTGAAGATTTAATACTGTTAACTACATGCATGTCAGATCCAGTGGAGACCTAGTTGAGAGATAGGTGAAAGGGACAGTTTGACTATCAGTTGTGCCTATAGTGGGTGCACTCAAGCAACCAAACACACATTGGAGATGCCAATGAGGATTGCGCAGTCAAGGCAAGGCAAGATAGAATTCATTCAAGGATTGTGATCAACAAGGATTGCGCAGTGGAGACAGGCTGTCAGGAGGGAGTAAATTGGCGCATGTATTTTCCAATTTTTGTATGACAGTGTGAGATGATTGTATATCATACTGAGAGCTCTTGGATTAGAGCTTTGTATGAGATTGTTTCATGATCCATGATATATACATAATATATGATAGTGGGGTTTTTAGCTTTATGTTTTCTCGGTAAAAACATCTATGTTATGTGTGATTGATCTTTCTTCATGTGTTTGCAATTGGCGATTATATTTCCGCAAATATTTAAGTAGAAGGATTATGTATTTAACAGTGGCATATAATTTTTAGATCAGGAGAATCCAAGCAATACATAATTGTATTAAAATTTCTACATCCCACAAGATGTCTTCTCTTTTTTCTTCTTCTACTATTCTCACCTGATGATATCCTGAGAAGCCATCTGTGAATGAGCATGCTTCATTCCCTGCGACATTGTCAAGAACTTCGTCGCTAAATGGAGTTGGAAACGGATCATGAATGCATGTGTTATTCAGACTTCTGTAGTCCACACATAATCTAATTTATGATTTCTCTTTTTTACTTTGTATCACAATTGGACTAACCCATTCTGCTTCCCCAACTGGAAAAATCAAGTCTGCCTTCAACATTTTGTTTATCTCTACTTTGAACTTTTCTTTTACTCACGGATTCAGGCGGTAAGGTCTATGTTTTACTGGCCTCACATATATTTTTAGGACTAGGCGCATTTCCCCCAGATCTCCTTTGATTCCTTTGAGCTCCACCACTGAAGATGTGAATAAGTCTTTGTACTTGTGTAGCAGGTCAAAGATTTCTTTTGTTGTCTCCGTATCCCAATAATCTCCGATAGATGTGATCTTGGGCTTCCCTGCGCTTCTGATATTTTTATTTTTTGTCTTCAAGGGTAACATGTGTAATCCATCTGTAGTTGGTTCTTCTTGTATTTCTTGTTCCTCTTCCTTCTCTTCAAAGTATATATGTCGAAGATTATCTAAATGATCATCTTCTATTTCCCGATCTATCCTTTTACATGCTACTGAATCCTTGAATTTCTACTCCGATAAAGATATCTCTTCATTCTCTTGAATCTCTAGGAAGAACAATATTATTTTAATTGTTTGAAGGGTATTTGTAACTTGTTCTATTTCTCCCTTGAAGGAAAAACATTACATAAATATTTCTGCAACTGTTTTCCAGGTACCAGTTCCTCTCTTCTTCTCTTATATCAGGCACCAAGCTTGTGAAATGGTGTCCAATTAATGTATAAAGTTGTGTACCCATAAATATTCTGGATATCCCTCTTTCCTCCACTTATACTCGCAACTGCTTAGATGTGCTAGGGGGTAAAAATTCCCTTGGTACTTTTCTCCGAGTTGCGGTCCTGAAGCCGCATGGAATCTCATTCTTAATGCTCTAGCAATATCTTCCCATCGCAAAAGAGAGTTGCGATGGGTTGCCCACCATCTTGCTGACATGGATTGTAGTGCTACGTCCATGAGAGGGACTCTATGTTCTATTGGTACCTTTTCTTCCACTTTTGTAATAAATGTATTCACAGCTTGCATATTTGAAAGAGTTGGATATTCTCTTACCTATGTACCAATCCAGTTGACTCCACGAACGTTGGCGCATCTTCTGGTCTTGATTTCATATCCTCCCTGCTGGCAATCATCCCATGCTAGTTATGACCCTAGGTCAGAACTCTGAACACTTCTCCAGCTTATGGTTCCCGCTGCTGTAGGATTAATGTAATCTTCTCTTCTTCCTGCCGTCATCTGGTAGAGTTGATCTAGAATTTGTGCGTCTTCTTTGTTGTCAACAATATTTGTGTATCAGGGTCCTTGATACAGGTCCAATGGATGAACTACTCTGCCTTCACCATCTTCGAATATCATTAATTCCTTCTTTAAATCAATCACTGCATAATTTTCAAAGGCCCAATCTATCCCCAGCAAGGCCGGATAGGGGTCCTTGTCACCCATGGTGTCTATTACTTCAAAGTTTGTATAGGTTTTTACTCCCGCGACATCAAGCTCAAATTCTTCCAGCCTTCTTATTGGTACAATATAGTATTGATTTTCCATTCTGAGCTGTATTGGTGAGTATGTTAACTTTATTTTTCCCAGTGCTTCCCATGTCTTTCAGTGTAGAATGTTGACATCTGATCTGAGATCTAGCATTGTATCTCTGATTTGGAATCTCGCAACTTGAGTGTTTAAACAGAACTCCTTTCCAGTCCTTCTCTTATTTATTTTAACTCTTCTTATGTATTTTTCAGTTGAATTTCCTGAGTCTTCAGGTCCTGCTTCTCCTTGCACAACCATTTCCATATTTTTCTTTAATTGTTCCAACATTTGTCTATTGTTCACAATTTTCTGGAATAGTCGAAACCACTCTTATATCGGTGTGCTTGTATGGATTCCCTTCCCTCCTTCATTGGATTGCTGCAGAAGTTCCATACTTTGATGTCTTCCTATCTACGAAAATGTTTCTAGTTCTTCTTTGAAATACTACTTCTGTCGGTCTGGGCTAAAATATTTCTTTGGGGATGCAGGTTTGATTAGATTTATCAGGTCGATGTCTCGTGCATCCTCTCCTATTTTCTTCCCTCCTCACGTGACTATAGCTACACTTTGCATGGGCCGAACCTCAACTATCCTTGGTTCTTCATTAACCAGGTTAGCTCGCCTTTGTCTGGCTCTCTCTTCCCATCTCTTAATTAGCTCTGGGCAGTCTTCAGTAGCATGTGCATTGAATCTGTATTGATAGCACCACGTTCTCTAGGGTGGCGGACATTCTCTCGCTACATGCCCTTCCTAATCACAGTTATAACACCTTAATGGTCCTCTTCCTCCAGTTCTGCTACCTCTCATTCCTTGTCCTCGCCCCCTTGGAGTCTCATTTAATCTGTAAGACAACCTATCGAATCGTTCCACCAATGCATCAAGAGCTCTGCATTGCTCCGTATTATGATTTGTAGAGGCACAAAATTCATTGTAGATATTGTTTGGAACATTTGAGTATTTTAGCAGAATTGGACACAGTTGTGGAGGATGACCAATACCTTTGCATATCTCGCAGCATTCTGCTGATGTTTGATTCTATTGATTGGGGAACCATGGGATGTGGGGTTGCGGTTGGTATAGCCCTTGAGTATTTATCTGCGCAACTCCACCGACTGGTGGAGCCCCTTGTGTTTCGGTCGCTAAAGTTCCAACGTTTGCTCCACGCAACCTCGGACATTCTATGGCCACGTGTCCTTCCATCAAGCAATTTGTGCACCACACGTAGGGCCTTGCAGGTCGTGCTGGTTGAATATCTTTCAGTTTCTTCGTCAAACTGGCTATTTGATGTTGTAGTCCTAGTAAGGATGGATCTTGTACCGTTGCCCCTCCTATGAACTCCTGCGGGTATCCCACCATTCCTTCTATTTTCATGGCTTGCTCGATAGCATCTTGAAGGGTATCAATCTTCTGTTGTGTCAACGGTGTCCTTGTCAATGGCAGGAGTGCTTTGATGAACCAATCCCATTGATGATTTGGATCGATTAGGTAACTTAGCTTTCTAATCACGTCTTTAAATCTTCTCATCAAATCCCTCGGTGTTTCTCCTTCGCGTTGTTTTATTTCCCATAGCTTAAAAAATCCTTGCCAATTCGTCTGAGGCAATTTTAATTCTTGGACAAACTATTTCTTAACATCGTCTATTGCTGGGTTCTAGTGTGCTTCTGACCATTTGATGAACCAGCACAAAGCTCTTTACCTCAGTGTGGTTTGAAACTCAATTAACTTGACTACATTTGGTGTCTGTCGAGCTCTCCAAATTGCTTCGTAGAGATACCAATGTTGTTCTACATCATCGTTACCTTTTCCATAGAATTCTAGGTATCGGGTGAACAATCCCACCATCTTTCCTTGTGTTGGTAGTACTAAAACAAAACCTCTACTTCTCGGCTGAGAGATTCCACTACCAACGCTATTGCTAGTATATATTTGTACTATGGATTTAGTATTGCTCAACTTTCTAAACTCCCGTAACTTAATAAAGAACTTATCAGGTGGATGATAGAGTACTAGGGGAAGGTTAGGACTAGTGCTACATGAAACTTGGGGAATAGGATTACCTTGCGTTATGGGTGCCAACCTCTCTTGGAATAGTTGCTCCATCGCAACATGCAGCTCCACATCAGACTCCTCCTCGGGGCGTGTGTCCTCCTCATTCGAATTTTCTCCCTTTTCTCTTCGGGCTGGGCTCCTATAAACTTGCCTAACTTCCTTAACGATCCCTTCCATTCCTTGGGATCCCATCTGACCTTCTCTTTCCTTTGTCATCTATGGTGCCTTTTCCTTGTTCTGTTGATTCTCCTCATGCTTCTCAAATTCTCTAATCGCCCTTTCCCACCACTTCTCAGCAATCTGCTCCCTCCGATGTGCTCTTCAATTTGTCAACCAACTGGATATTATGGCATTCATATCCCTATTCCCCCTTTTTCTTTACTTGTAGCATATTTCCCTCAACTCCTTCCCCCAGTACTAGAGGTTTAGGTGTCCATCTCAGGGTTTTGGAATGACATCAGACCCTCGTCCACCATTAGAGCTTTAATCCACAACGTGATTTCTTTCACACTTCTCCCCGCAACCCATATCTAAATATGTCTTTGGCTTTTGTAAAATATTGGTAACACTCGGCTAGAAAATCCACAATGTACCCCTACAAGGTAGTTTGTACCCAAAAATCTACTGCTCGGCTTATATCTATATCTAACCGATGTAGTGCTACTAAATTTGTGTGCGTCCAATTGCAACAAACTCTATGGAATCCTTCAGGGAGTGACTTGATCTGGAGTCTACACAACCAATTTTAAAGCTCTTCGGGAAACATTCCCCAAAAAATTTCATATAGGTCACTCGCAGAGTTGAAAAATAGGACTTGATCCTTGACAAAATTTTCCCTCTGTTGCCGACGTTTTGCTTGTTGCTATGTGAGATGATCTATGTGCTTGTACCAATAGCTTCATAGATCCTCCTCATAGATCCTCGATACCATGATCTAGCTTCTAAATAAATTTTCAGGTCCTGACAATGGAACCATTTTTTGGTGAAAAAGGAGATCTCTAGGCAAGGCCCAGGTTCAGGCTTGATGCCAACAAGGTTTCCATAGTAGTCTAGGACAACGCTGGCATTTTCACCCTACTCAAGGGAGCAAGGAGTCTCACCCAAGGCGTGCCGTGACCTTACTAAGATTAGAGGCTAGATCATTGATGTTGAGGAAATATTACTAGCACATATAATAATTATGATCATACAAAAGACATATATATATCTCAACTCCAAGAAGTAAGCTATCGTTCATCATGACATGTTCAGAGTACCGAATTAAAATTTAAACTAGGCATACATTCAACATAATCAAGTAAGCATCAACCAATTCATGATACACAAAAAAACAACAATCCAATTCCATTAACTTGGATCAAAACAACATATACATACTCCGCAGAGTCTATTACAATTCATTTCAATACAAAAGGCTTCACACAGAGCTCTCCCGAGGCTCTACCTCCTATTAGCCTCCCACTCTGACTGACTAGCTAACTAACAAACTAACTCTGAAGTCACTTCTTTCCTGCCTATTTGTTCCTGTCGACTGACACTATCAGTCCTTGCCTCTTTTGCGCTTGTCTGCTCCCTTGCACTCCGCTTCCTTCCATTTATTCTTTATCACTGGGAGTTCTACTGTTTGTTTCTTGTCTCCCATCTCTACCATTTGCGTCATTTTTTGTCTATGCCCCGCCACCTGTCTTCTAGCTTTCCGCAACTGTGACAGCTCCCTGCCTACCTTGATTGTGTTCCGCCACCTATCTTCCGACTCTCTACAACTCCAAAACTGTTCTGTCCAAAACAAAGGCCCCAACACCAATCTCGAGAGATACCCATAAAAATTTAAATTTTTTTTCCAAAGCGTGTTGAACCTATAAATAATAGAAATGAAGGCATAAAGGAAAATAATTCAAAACTCATAGTAGAAGGATATAGAGTTCCTAGAAGTCCCTAGAAAATAGGTCTTTGACTTTGATTCCTTCCATCTTATTCTTCTTTGGTGAACCTTCTTTGGCAAATTTTGCTTGATCCCTATTTCTCCTTTTATTCCTAGGATTGTTGGGACAATAATTTATATGGTGACCCATCTTGTGATAATTGTAACATTCTATCTTGGATAGGTATACCTTACTTCTTGGTCCTTTATACTTCTTGAAGGTTCCTTTTTTCATGTGATGATCGGATTAGGTATTTGAAATTGTCTCTTATTCATTCTCTTTTTTGGTTACTAATGAAATTATCACTTATTCTTGACTACATGCATTCCATAATTGCTTGAATATAGGAGTTTCCTTCCCACTGTTGATCCCTGAATCAAAGGCACTCCAAGAAGGTGGCAATCGCAAAAGTGCAGTGATCATGAGTTATTTCTTAGTTACTATCTCATATATGGCTTGGAGATAATCTCTAATTCTAGATATTATTATAAATAAGGAAGCCACAATATCATCATTTTTCATTTTCATGGTCCTCATTTCATTCTTAAGACTTGCAACTTGACCAAGATTCTTGATGGTGAAAATTTTGGATAAGGCTTCATACATCTCTTGAACGGAGTCTATGTTGGAAATGTATGGGATAAGGTTTTGCTTTATACCATCTACCATTAGGCTCAAGGAAAATATTTATAACTCTCTAAACTCTACTTTATCTACCTCACTTGATCCTTCTGAAGGTTTCTTCACTTTTACTTTCACTAAATCCAAGACGTTATTCTTTTTTAGGATTAGATCTATCCTCTTTTTCCAAGCCATGTAATTGGATGCTGCTTCTAATTTGTTTTCTCCCTATATTGAGTTAGACATGGTTCTTGCAGATAGGAGGCTTATTTTCGTATATGATCCCCTTTGATGACCCTTATTAAAAATTCTTGAGACTTCTTATTCTCCTTTCAATAGATCTTCAGGATGTCTTTTTTTTCTTCTTCTTCACCTTAGCTTTGATACCATGTTGGAAAATTAGAAAAGTAAAAATATTTTCTTTACGATGATAATTACTTGTGATTTTATTATGTTCTTATTAAGTTTCTTATGTTATTATTTTATCTTAGTTCATTAAGAAATTACCAAAAAAATAACACAAAGATCAAGGACACTAGATGTAGGTGAACAGCCAGTGAAAAAATCCTATCTAGGGGAAAACCCAGTCAAAAAATCTTCCTTCAATAGTTTCACGAGATAATCCAAGACTATTTGACCCAGACACATACTTCCTCTAATCACCAAGTTAACCCTTCCCTTCTTGTGTAGATGATAACCTTCCAACAGCAACTTCGACCAAGAACAAAAACAACAATAGTAGGAACACTTTAATCTAATACCGACAAAAAAAACCTCAACCTAGAAGCAACAAAAACTTCGACCCTCATGCAACAACATATTTGACCTTGATGCAGTAGCAGTTTCGACCTTGATGCAGTAGCAACTTTGACCTTGATAAAATAACCACGAAACTTCACACTTGTGAGAGAAATGACCCAAAAAAATTTGATCTTGGAATCCTTCTTCTTCTCCTGCAATTTTGTATATTTCTACTTCTTCTGCTTATATATCTAACTTGGGAGTGGATACTTAAAATGAATTGAATTACACTTTATATATAGCCTCCTATGGAGTTTGAATTACCTTCTTGTAGTCCGACTTGGTCATGTTAGGGTCGTCTTGGTGTGGAGTTGACAAATGACATATTTGACTCAATAATAAATCTTTTTACATGATTCAAATTCCCAAGAAGGGTCTCATAAAATGGACAATGACTCTAATGACTCAAGATAAAATCTGGAAGTCCTCAATGGGGACTTTGACCTAGAACATGATGACCCAAGCATGAAACCCATCCTTTAATAAGTCATAATAATAATAATAATTTATTTTCTTTATTTTGATAAATATGTTTCATTATGACTCAAATAAAAATATGAAGACTGAACCTAGTTACATTCTTCAACACGTGGTTAAGTTATAGTCAAATTTTTGAGGAAATTAGCTCAAAATAATTATTTTTGAGCTAATAAAAAATGGTTTTAATGAGAAATTAGAAAATTCCTCAAAAATAATTATTTCAACAACAGAGATTAAAATTTGATCAAGGATTTATTGACGACCGATATTATTTTGATGAGGATCAAGCCAACTAGCCGTTAATTTCCCACTTGGTGGATTTATTTATAAATTAAGAGTCATTTATGTCTCAAGCCATATGATTTTGGCTAATGTAACTCTGAAAATTTGATGTAAATTACTGTCCCACTGGAAACGTTGGAATATTCATAATAAATATTGTGGGGTACATTTCATTGTGTCTCTAATCTATTGATTTGTGGTGCATGTTGGGTATGTGCATTCCTATTTTTCACAGTGTGTTCAAATGGTTATCTTTGATAAATATATAGTGTTTGCAGGTTCCCCAACCCTTGGACTCCAAGTACACGAACTGTGGACCTAGGTTGACTTTGTTTGGATCCCAATTATTTTTATGGTTCTCTAACATTGCTAAGGATGTGGTTTCAACGTTTATCTTTCAAAATAAATTTATCCATTATCAAATATTTAGAATAATTTAATTTCTCAAAATTAGTTTTAGCAATTTTCACATGTATATTTTGTGAATACATTTGTGAAATAGATTTTTGTAAATAAGTTATCCGAGGTTTTGAATTATTTTGATTTTTTTTGTATATATTTAGGTTTTTGGTATTTGCAAATTCATTTGTGCAGGTGATATCAAAGGAAAATATATGGATTCAAGCTAGATCTAGGCCCTTGAGGTTAAGATCTAGTCTCCTAATTTTGTGCAGGGCCAACTACTGAAGAAATTCTGCAAGAAAATTGAAGATATGAAGCAAATTGATTTTTTGGCGAGGGTTTTGAATATTTTTAGGGCTCTAAGAACCAATGTTTTCCTACAGGCCTAAAATCAGCCCTTTGAATACCTTAGTCATCCCTTTAGGGCCCTACGTCACCCTTCCAAGTCTCTTAGAGGTTGGTCGTAAGCCCTTAAGGGCCTCGACCTCCTCCTTTCCCTTGTTCTTGGGGATTTAAGGGAATTTTTGGCCTGAGTGTAGGAATAGAAGGCCTCAAACCCCCTCATAGACCCTAGAAGGCTTCCTTAAGGGCTTTATGTGGCCTTTCTAGCCCCTCTCCTAGCCTTGTCCTCCTCCTCCTTCTTCTTCTTCCTTATACCCCTTGGTCTTCGACCTTATTCCCTAGCCACTAGGCCTTATAGGCCTCTTCTAACCCAACGCTAGCTCCATTAGGCCTAGTGTTAGCCCTTCTTGGCCCTATTTTTCCCTCTTCCCATCTCTAAAATTTCTAGACTGAATGTTGGTCGGTTTTGTAGGAATAAATTGGCTCAAGTTTGGTGTTTTCAAGTGCCAAGTTCATTGGAAAAAAATTGGCAACTTGGGCAAGCAATATTCAAGGTCTTTGGCCTACAGTTTGATCTCTAAACCCTTCATTTTCATCTTTGTTTGCTACAACTCTCTTAATCATTCAAAATAGTGGCCAAATTCAAGTTTAAATGCTCTAAAATTCACTCATAAATTGCCTAAACATACTAAAAGTTTCATGATAACATTTTAATAGTGTTTTGGTAAGTCAGGCATTGAATATTGAGCTTATATAAACTTGTTTGTTGGATGGAAATATCTATGCATAATCAAATAGATCATATCTGATATAAATATGAAGGAACACATTAAGAGGCATAAATTGATTGATGTGATATATAACATATTTTCATAACATCTAAGTATCATGGGAATCAATATTTGGGCATAAACCTTTAATTTGTAGTGACTGATATCTCTGAATAAAAGTGTGATCAGATCTGTTATTTTCTGAATACTAAATCTTAAGATGGTTAAAACTCATAATTTCATATTCTCAAAGTTGTTCTAGCACTTGGAAATTATTGGGCACAATTTGGCACACATTCTCACATTGATAGCTCATTGTTTGCATGACTTTCTTACTGTTGTAATGAGTGTCTCCAGATCTGATATAACTCTAAGTAATTCATCATAAGAAGGTTAATTAAATTGTATCTTTCTTGGTAAGTCTCTTAGGATTTCATTAGTCATAATTTGTTTCACATGCTTGCTAATTCTTGATCTAGAGTGATTTAATTGTTGTTGTCCTAAGAGTTTGATAATTTCTCATAAGATTTAAGATCTCTCTTTTCTCATGATCTATACTTGCTCTTGTTTCATGGGTTCTTAGAGAAATGACTTAAGTGCACTCACACATTCATTGTTGTGAGTTGATCTATAATATTCAAGTTTACATCTAATAAACACTCACTAAAGAATTCTTATCTTAAATCTCTTGGTGTTGAATATCTTAAATCTCTTTAGGCATATTGGTATCTTGTGATCTAAGTCTTATTTCTTCTTGATGTTGAAATTTGCAACAAGAAACAGTGAAATTGGCAACCAGAAAGGAAAAAAATTGACCACATACTAGTGTGGGACTCCAGTCACACATTGGTGAGGAATTCAGTTACACATTAGTGCTAAAAGTGTGTGTTTAATTTATTTTTCCCTTAAATAAATTGGAAAATAAATTGTAATTTCATCTCATAACAACTTGTATTAGTTAAATAATTCATGAAGACTGAGTTAGCTCAAGAATTTCGAGTTGAGGGTCTAAGATGAGGCATGTAGAGTGATGCTAATATTTTGGGGGTGCAGTTGCATTTGTAGCACTAGTGTGGTGTGAGTGTAATAAGTTAACTCAAATTAATTGAGTTAAAATTAGTTTAACTAGTTCTAACAAAGTGATGAATTAGTGAGAGGTCTAGTGAATTAAATTATATTTAATTCACAAGTAGTAATCAATCAGATAACTAATGATTCACTATTAATAGCTGCAAGAATGTCAACTCTGATGAAAACGCAGTTGAGACAGAGGCTAAAAGGATGATAACTATCAATTGTATTATTAGAAAATTTCCCGGGCGCAATTACAAAGTCACAGGAAGGCTCATGATGGATTGCGCAGTCAAGGAAGGTTGATTATCCTATTTAATAGGGATTAATTTTTAGGGATTGCGTGAGAAAGGCTGGGCTAAGTAGGGGCTGAGAATTGTCTAAGTGATGGTCAAATTTTCCTTAGAATTGCTAGTCAGTTTTGAGTAGGATTAGGGTGAGATGATCGATAGAGTGCAGGATTTTCACTGTGTGAGAAAGCACTGTATTGTTTCATGATTATTTGACTATGTAAAATATATGATAAAGGGGTTTTGAGTAGGTGCTTTCCCCAAGAACATATTGTGTTATTTGATTGATTTAGTTCTTTCTCTTACTTGCATGTGATTGAGCGATCGTGTTTTATATTCCACAAATATAGTAGAAGGATTCAGTATCTTGTTTTAGTACATTACATGATAGGATTGAATCCATTGGTATAGAGCTTCTATATAATTTATATATGGTATCGGAGTGCTAGGAATCACAATATAAGAGAAGAAATTGAGTTTTTCTTGAACATGTTCAAATTTTCAGATTTATTCTTTAGGATCCAACAGCAGATCAAGATGTCTTTCAATGGCTTGAGACTCGAATTTTCACTCATGGGAAATTCAAATTATATTGCATGGAAGGATGTGATGGAGGTAGAATTGGAGGACAATGGGTTGAAGGAATTCATAGATTTTTATATTCCCAAGCACGCAGCAACATATGCCCAACTTATTGATGCACGACAGAAGAAGGTAGCAAAGGAGAGAAGGGTCTTGTTAGAGGTAATTTGAGATCATACTATCTCGAGTCTCCATGGGAAGGCGACTCCATATGCTACATGGAAGGCCTTGATAGATCTGTTTTAGAACAACATCGACCAAAGGAAGTTGGTGTTGAAGGACAAGTTCAGAAAGATCAAGAAGGAGGAGGGCGAGACGATACCAACATACTTGGCGAAGTTCACTCAATGTCGAGATGAGCTTGGAAGTGTCGGTATGACCATAGCCGATGATGATTTGGTGAGCCTAGAACTTCTAGGCCTTCCCAAGAGCTAGCATAGTTACTAGGACTTTGTGAATGGGAGGGAGTAGTTACCAGAATGGGAGTGATTGTGGTCTAACTTGGTAATAGAAGAGATAAGGTGAAACACTAGAGATGGGACCTCCAACACCAACGAATAAGAAGATTTTCCATTTGTCAGAAAAGGAAAGAAATCCAAGGGAAATAAGTCACAAGGTGACGAGGGCAAGAGATACTTGTCCAAGATCATATGTTTTTCACTGTCATGAGCATGGGCACTATGCTTCAAATTGTGCACAGAAGAAGGCAAGCAAGAAGGAGCGTGCACTTGTAGTGGGTGAAGCATTGGCTTCATAGTTCGAGCTTGATTTTACTCTCATTGCATGCATGGCCAACACTGTAATGGGATGCATGTGATATCTAGATAGTGGTGCCTCGTTCCATATGACAGGGAATGGAGATCTATTTAGTGACTTGAAGGAGAAGGACCTCCAGCAAAACATATATTTTGGAGATGACGGGAGGTATAATGCGACCAACATAGGTACAATTACCTTTCAGAGGGAGTCTAGATCCCCTCTCAGAATAACAGATGTTTTGTATGTTCCAGGCCTAAGTAAGAATCTTGTCTCTATAGCTGTATTGGAAGACTGTGGTTATGATGTGATGTTTAGAAAATGAAATGTTTTCACTAAACACATAGCCATGGGACAGGTGAAACAGATTGGTGTAAGAGTCAAGAACCTATATTCTCTCGAGGTTGAGGATGCATGCAAATCTTTGAGGAGCAAAGAAGTGGTTAATGGCTTGGTGGTTAAGAGGGAGCAATAATCTCTGAACATGTAGCCTCAGAAGCAGTCTCTGAAGGTTGTGGAGCAACCACAATTGGAGAAGCAAAGAGGAGATTGAGTGCAAGAGTCCACTCAAGTAGAGACCTCCAGGAGGGGGAAATTTCGAGCCAAAAGGGCATAGGGAGTACATGCAACTATATCTCCACGTGTGAGGTGGGGCGATGTGCAGATATAATCCAAAGAATAAATTAGGGCAAGTTCCATTTATATGGTGTGTCTCATGGATCAAACTTGACTACAAGGAGCCCACAGTACAATAGTAGCATGAAGGGTTGATTAGATTGATGCAATCAAATGTTAGGAAGATAGAAATCAGAGTGATAGATGTCAGATACTGGAGCGTAGATCAGAGTTGGCAGCAGTGCAGAGGGCACAAATGCAGATGTCAGTAGTATCGCAGAGTCCAGTAGACAATGCAGTAACTAGTAGAAGTCAGAGACTCTGATGATAGATGCATCATACTGATTCAGTTGTTTGGAGGCTATTCAGTTTCAGGAGTTGAATGTGCAAACAACACTAGCGAAGTGTTGCATTCAGAAAATTAAAAAGGTACTAGATCGGGATAGGTTGAATTCATTTCTTGTTGAGAGGGAGTGTTGAAATTTGCAACAAGAAACAATGAAATTGGCAACCAGAAAGGAAAAAAATTGACCACATACTAGTGTGGGATTATAGTCACACATTGGTGAGGAATTCAATTACACATTAGTGCTAAAAGTGTGTGTATAATTTATTTTTCCCTTAAATAAATTGGAAAATAAATTGTAATTTCATCTCATAACAACTTGTATCAGTTAACTAAGTCATGAAGACTAAGTTAGCTCAAAAATTTTGAGTTGAGGGTCTAATATCAGGCGTGTAGAGTGATGCTAATATTTTTGGGGTCCAGTTGCAGTTGTAGCACTAGTGTGGTGTGAGTGTAATCAGTTAACTCAAATTAATTGAGTTAAAATTAGTTTAACTAGTTCTAACTGAGTGATGAATTAGTGAGAGGTCGAGTGAATTAAATTAGATTTAATTCACAAGTAGTGATCAATCAGATAACTGATGATTCAATATTCATAGCTGCATGCATGTCAGTTTTGATGAAGACCCAGTTGAGACAGAGGTTAAAGGGAAGATAACTATTAGTTGTATTATTAGAAAATTTCCCGGGCGCAATTATAAAGTCACAAGAAGGCTCATGATGGATTGCGTAGTCAAGGAAGGTTGATTATCATATTTAATAGGGATTAATTGCCTAGGATTGCGTGAGCAAAGTTGGGCTAAGCAGGGGCTGAGAATTGGCTAAGTGTTGGTCATTTTTTCCTGAGAATTGCTAGTCAGTTTTTAGCAAGATCAGGGTGAGACGATCGGTAGAGTGCAAGATTTTCTCGGCGTGAGAAAGCATTGTATTATTTCATGATTATTTGACTATGTACAATATATGATAGAGGGGTTTTGAGCAGGTTCTTTCCCCAAGAACATCTTGTGTTGTGTGATTTATTTACTTCTTTCTCTTACTTGAATATGATTGAGCGATCGTGTTTTATATTCCGAAAATATAGTAGAAGGATTCAATATCTTGTTTTAGTACATTACATGATCGGATTAAATCCATTGGTATAGAGCTTCTATATTATTTCTACACTTGATATCTAATTGTGTTGGCAAGTGATAAATTGAAATTGGAGTATCTTGTTCTAATTGTGCTCCATAAGCATTGAAGTATCTGTTTTCTTCTTGAGTATCTTGCAATCTAATTGGAATTATTGTTAAACATTTCTAAGGAATCAACTTGATTATTTCTAAAGAAATTTTATTGTCTATCTTAAGCATTAGCATCGTGAAAGTTTATCGATTCTAAGTGAGCATCTTACAATATTAGCATTTACTTTGTTTGAATAATTCTTAATTTCATTGGATAAGTGTTCTAATTTTATATCATTGGTTAAGCATCTTGTGGATTGATCTAGTGTTTGACATTGGAACTTAATAATTGGCACATTCTTGGTAATAAGATTATCTTTTAATTTATTGATAAGTACATCTTGAATATTAATCATAAATTTAAATACTTAAACATTAAGCCAATCTTAAAATAAGAACTCACTCATATATATCCTTTGCATAAGCATTCTAGGCCTAGCTGCAATAATAATTTACCTCCAAGCATAAGCTCAGTTGATATAATTTTAGGGACACCCTTCTCATCTAGCTTGAGGGATTCAACACCTTTATAGTGGTTAACATGGTGACCTTACAGTTGTCAAAGCCACAATCTCTGCGGAACTGGAGGCATCAGGTGGTTGGAACACAGGGGGAGGTATCGTTAATCAAGGATTTATTTGCTTCATGTTGGCTTCCATCCCACAACCTACTCTAAATAATGGTCCAAAAACAATTAAGGGAAGGTCACACTTAGATTAGGCATATAACTAAAAGTAACCAAGACCCTTGCATCACACCTAGATATTAGAATTTATATCTCATATAGGTTAGTGAAGCATCTAAGAAGCAGTTGTCCTTTGGTTACTTGGTATTAATTTATAATAAAAAAGAGTTTTTACTCCATAAGGAACTTGTCTCATATTTGAATTTAATCTAATCATTAAGATCTTTCTAAATTTAACCAAGTAGCTAGGAAAATCAATCGTGTCTCCCAGGCTTGTTGGTTTCTAACTTGCCCTTCGCCTTCACTTTTCCATAGGGACTACCCCCCATAGCCTGTTGTTAGGAGACAAATAGAATGGAGAGGTTGGGGATTAGAGTTACAACCCTCGACCTAAGTCATTGTCACAGTGCTTGTACAATATGAGCAACAACAAGCCCTTTATTTACCATGGGAATCAATCCATGGTACTAGACTCATGTAATTTATCCCTTGACTATGTCATTTTGTCTTCTTTACTAGTTTAGCAAGAAATCTCACTGCTTTCTCTCTCCCTCTCAATTTTTGAATTGTAGCTTCTCTCTTTGGCCATAGCATAATTACTCATCGATTTGCATGGAAACTCCTACATCTCATGTTTCTTTTCTTCTATTTATAGACACAGAAAACTCATATTTATTCCAATGAAAGATTTAATTGTTCCAATCTATTTATGAATTTTACCACCATAAACCACCAAATTTTGATCTCAACCCTTGTTTTCTTAAGCTCCTGATGAAGCATATGATCAAGATCGATAAAAAATGGCTTAATAAAAATAGGTTTCTAGCCTTATACTAGTGCAATTTGGCCTTTCTACATTATAACAATTTTTCCTATGGAATTTGGCATCTTGGAATTTGGAGGAATGACCAATCGTCAATACAATGTATACCCAAATTCCAAACTAGACCAAAATTTCCTTGCATTTGGATAAATTTAAGGATCTGTGATATAGTCCCCATTTACCCTTCGCAATGAATTTTTACCTCCAAGTGGGTGGATATGTGGACAACACCTCTGAAATAAGTTCTATATCTAAGGATTAGGGATCTGGTCCCCACTTACCTTTACATCAATACCTACATACTTGATTGACTAGATTGATAGAAAACACTTTTACCTTTTTCTAACTCCAAAAATTAAGAATCTAGTCCCCACTTTCCTTTCCATTGAGGTTTTCACCACCACATGGTCAAATGTCTAAATCTATTTGCATTCCTAAATGACTTTGATTACTTTGGAGAAAACTTTTCCCTAGGGCTATTTTGGCTAGACTGGGATACACGGGAAATGTCCACCAACTAGATCCTTAGAACAAATACTAAGACCTTCCACATCATCTTCTAGATGCTACAACATCATTGGCCACATCGTCTTTGTTGGAATTGATGCAACCTCAGTGAATTGATGTCAAAATTGATGATGACAATCATAAGATGAGATGATTGTTAGTATTGGTATTGTTTTGATAGCCTACAGTTGACAATTGAGTGTATTTCCTACTCAGTTGGAGTTTGAGTCTTGGTAGTAATATTGATGAGTATTTCTTCCTAAATTTGGAGGAATTTCAATTACAATGGATAAGATTAGATGTTCCTAAAAGGTAAAAAGTTGGATAGTACTCAAGAAGACATTTCTAATTGTATAAGGCACTTTGAAAAACTCAAAGGGATAAGGAGTTAGGGAAATTTTAATATTGGAAGGTTTCCAAAGCTTCCGGGTTCCATAGGATGATGGAAGATGTGGGATGGGATTTTATTTTATTTGATCAATAATTTGATAGTGCATTGTAGAGGTCTCCATTGGATAAATTTTATGACTCGTGGTTTTATAATTGACAGAACCCACGGGACAAGAATTTTCCCAGCATCTGAAAAACTCTATTATTGATGAGCAGTGTAGTTGATAGCCCTATAATATGGAGATTTTTCCATTGATTTAAATTTTCTGTACTACTCCAAGTTAATTCATGTAATAGTCAAGTGATTCAAACAAAAAACAAATTCTATGGCTAGAGAAATGTCGTATCACAACAAATAATGATAAATTCATCCCATTCTCAGTTTATGAAGAATTTCATTGAAAAACATAGGTCCATAGGGCCCCTCTTCCATACAAACCCACAAAACAACAAAAATAGGTGGAAACATGCAATTGGAAGTGAAAAATGGGGTGGAACTTAGTTGGGGTACATGTCAACAAAAATGAGATGTAGCATGATAGGTGATTGAGTGAAGGGCTCTTTTTGGATGACGATGTGGGATTGAAATGGATGGTCTAGATCTATTGTTAGACCTCAACATGCACAAAATATAATAGGGAATTTAAAATCTGATGGATCCAATAGTGGGCAATGACTTTATCCAATGGCTCAAGTATACATTGGTGTAATACCCCTACCCAACCACGATAATATAAATATATATATATATATATATATGAATGATATTTAGGTTGATGAGATGGATACATGGGACTAATAGGTTCGTAATTCGAGGCTATTTTGGGGGCATGAGTTCCCTTTTACATCTGTGTACTTATGTTTTGGGTCCAGCATGCCCATGGATATATTCCTTTAGAGGCCATGAGGCCAAAGATCTTGGAATTACAAAGATAATGTAAATGTTGTACACATAATAATAAAATAGGAAGGTTGTATACCAACTACACATAAAACAGTATGGTGGGGGGGGGGGGGACTCAACTCTAGGAAAGGGGGGAAAATTTCTAGTGTGTGTTGACTTTGGTGTAAAATGAACTAAGGCCTATGTGGATTTAGAGGGTGACACATGTAAAAATAAATCCATGCATATATAAAGTAAGTGTTTGTTTCCTAAAAAGGAATTCAACAGATATTAGATACAATGGAGTTCATTTGACTCTGGTGAGCCTGAGTGGCTATGGTTTATGGCCAGGGATTGGAATCAGTGGATTCACTATGGAAGACTAGTCAGTGAGACATGGAGTTCTAGTGTGAACTCAGTTTAGTGACTAGTCGGTGAGCCCTGTGCTTAGGTACTTTAACTGATTGGGAGTTATTTTTGGTTAGGTATTAAAGGGTACTTAGAGCCCTAGAGAGTATTAATAGCTCCTAGAACCACAATGTTGAGACCATCACTGGCTAGTGGTAATTTTACCTTGAGGTGGTGGTATAGCTGAGGTAACACTAGGTGAGGAGAAGTGGTGCACCACTTTGGTGTAGGATAATGGGGGATGTTAACCTGAGAGTTGGAGGTTGAAGTTGTTAAGGTTTGGTACCTTCGCACAATGATTGGTTGTGTATGTGTGTGATTCGAATTAACTATTTTCCATTCAGTTGAGGCCCCAGATTGGGGGTGATCCTTGGTTGAGATTTTTTTTGGATGGTGTTGTCATTGATGTCAACCCATGGAGTTGAATGGGTTGAATTTTTCTAAAAATACCAATCATTGATATCAAATGTTTAATGAACAATTCTTAGTAATTATCTTATTACATCAAGTTGGTAGCTACATTGTTGGATGGTTGAAAACCCACGTCCTATGGTTTGGGTTCCTTGGACTAAGGACATACCCTGGCTTTTTTGAGGGTTTTTGAAGGGTTAAAAACATTTATTTTGACTTGGAGATCCACATCATTGGATTATCCTTGGAAATATATTTCTGTTGGTATGTGTAATTCCACGCAAGTCTTCATGGTGTGAGAAATAAATGTGTTTGAAGTCAAAGGAACCAATTTCTGGGCTACAACCTCCCTTGATAATAAGTCATGGTCAAAAGGTCAAAGGGTATTAATTAAAATTAAATTAAATTAAAAATTAAGATTAAAAAGAAATTAAATGAAGACAAATATCAATTAAGTTAAAATCAAAATTAAAATTAAAATAGTGATAAAATAATTATCATGCAAGAATTACTAAACTATAATTGATTATAATTATTTCATTTTAAGTATCACTTATTAAACTATACAAATATTATTTTATTTCAATTAAAATTAAGAGTAACCTAATTTCGACCTCCCTAAGCCTATATATAGATGCATATCATAATAATTTAACTCAACGAATTATTTCTTGTAAACTTACCTCTAAAATTTTGTATCTCTGAGACATAACATTTTGACCTTTTGGAGGAGTGTTGAGGTAGATAAAATTTGGATCCTTCTTAGGTACAAGAAGAGAATTAGGAAAGGATATTAGGTATTTTTCTGAGGTAATATTCTAATTCTTCTTTGGCTAGGTTTCCTCTCCCATGTCACCGAAATTTTTATAATACACTTAATGATATTTTTCTGAGGTATCAAAGTTTTTTTTTTGGGCACATATTTTGTGCTTCTAGGCAGCTCTTAGAACTAATTTTTGTTGCATATGTTATGGATTCATTCCCTAATACCTCATCCCTATAGGGCTTGGCACAATTTTAAACCACTCCATTAAATCTAGGTCATAGAATAACTTGTTAACAGTGACCTTGAATTGTTAGTTGGTTACAATGACCTCAGATTTTTCATTCCAGAATTGTTAACTCTAACCTGTGGTGGCTAGGACTAGGCCACATGTTTATTAGGGAACATCCTCAATCATAAACTTTGACTCCTTTATTTTAGGTTTAACTGGGGCATATGTATTGTGACTTGTAAACAAGTTGATGACCCTTGATGACTAGATTGTCCTACTATGACTTATAAACAAATAAGTGTATTTTTGTTTTGTTTTGAACTATACATACTCTAGGGAAGACTTGTGATTTTTTGAAACTATGGAAATGACCTTTTGACATATGAAAAATCCTTGAAAAACAGTGACTGGATATATAGACAAGTTTTGACTAGGATGCAACCTTCATGATATGACCACCTTGGTCTTGCACAGTGAGAAGCGTCACACATGTTAATGACCTTAATAGTAACAAATTGATTAGATGTATATCTAAATATCTTGTAACATCATTTATTGACTTAACCAAATTTCCTAATGAAACAATGTCACACATTGACTTAATTTGATCGCTGCTCTGACAATAGATGAATTGAAAGTGACCTTACTTAAAAACCTCTTGTGGCCTTGAAAACAGTAACATGATTTAACTTGACTAAACCTTATGATAGATGTAGTCCTAAGTGTAAAAAATAAACCCGTGACATGACTTGACATAACCTAACTTAATAGTTGATTGAGAAAGGAATTTTGACTATGAGTTGACAGTGACAGTGTAGAAATTATACCAATGGACTCAATCCGATCATGTAATGTCAAGATACTTAATCCTTCTACAATATTTGTGGAATATGAAACATGATCTCTCAATCACGTGCAAGTAAGAGAAAGAAGTAAATCAATCACACAACACAAGATATTCCTGGGGAAAGCAACTACCCAAAACCCCTCTATTTCTATTGTATAATAAGTCAAGGAATCATGAAACAATACAATGCATTTGTGCTCACAAGAATCTCCTGCACTCTACCAATCATCTCACACTGATCTAAGAAAAATTGGACAAACACTTAGCCAATTCCTTGCCTTCCTCCAACCTGCCTTGCTCACGCAATTCCTAGAGAAATAAATCCCTATTAAATAGGAATTCCAACATTCCTTGATTGCACAATCCATCATGGGCTTCTTATGATTTTATAACTGCACCCGAGAAATTTGCTAATAATAAAACTGATAGTTATCTTCCCTTTAACCTTTGTCTGAATTGGGTCTTCATCAAAACAACCATACATGAAACTATTAATAGAAAATTGTTAGTTATTTGATTGATCACTGGTTGTGAATTAATCTAATTTAATTCACTAGACCTCTCACTAGATCATCACTCATTTAGAACTAGTTAAACTGATTTTAACTCAATTAATTTGAGTTAACTTATTACACTCACACCACTAGTGCATTAACTGCAACTGGACCCCCACAATAACAGAATCACTCTACATGCCTCACCTTTGACCTCAACTCGAAATTCTTGAGCTAACTCAGTCTCCATGACTCTTAGTTAACTGATACAAGTTGCTATGAGATGAAATTATAATTTATTGTCCAATTTATTTAAGAGAAAAATAAATTAGATGCCCACATTTTCCTGTTGAATTTAAATACTCCCTCTCAACAAGAATGGGATTATCAACTACCTCGATCCTGCCTCTGGGGTATTCGAATTTTCTCTTTTCCAATGCCTTCGTCAAGATGTCTACATCTTGATCCTCCATGGGAATGTACTGCAACAACATAATGTGCCTCTGAACAAAATATCTAAGACGGTGGTACCAGATATCAATATTCTTGGACCTGTCATGGAATACCGGATTAACCAAGAGTTTTATGCAACTCTAGTTATCACAATGTATCACCGTTGGATCCATATGATGACCAAACAAACCAAAAAGTATCGTCCTCATCCAAATGGCCTCGCATGTATCCTGACTAGCTGATATGTACTCTGCCTCTGCTTAACTGAGTGCAACTGATCTATGTTTCTTGATGTACTAAGAAACTGTTGCTAATCCTATGCTGAAGATGCCCCCTAATGTGATATTCATGTCTGATGGACTGCAGGCTGCCCAATCTGTATCAGTGAATCCTTGAAGCTTCACTCCCTCTATCTGTCTGTACCATAATCCATACTCTGTAGTGCCCCTGAGATATCTCAAAACATGCTTCCCCACCTTCCAAAAGAGCTTGGTAGGCTTAACCATAGCTTGACTAAGCTGGTTAAATGTGTAGCATATGTCTGGTTGTGTGTTCACCAAATACATAATGTTAGTATGAATCTTTTTTCGGAAAAAGACCACTTTAGCTACGCATAACAAATAGCCCTAACATCAATTATGACTGCCAACATCTTCAAATCTACAGTTAATTGATCAAGACAAAGATGCACAAATCCAGATCTATGCATAAAAGACATTAAGCAGTGAAAATGAAATTTTGCTCCATGCATCCAATAGACAAGACAAGAACAATGTTTTTGAAAGATTTTTTTATATTAAAGGGCACCTAAGAGGAAAACAAGAAAGGTGTTTCCAATTATCCTCAATGGGATGGGTTCTTGAAAGTCCTCAACACTTCAGATCTAAAATTTCTCTCTCTTGTTGGTGTAGGAAACCCAGACAAACATAGAACTCAAAGGGAGCTCACAAAGTGGAATGATAGAAAATTTGACAATGATAATGGCTCAAAGTCAGACCAAGAGCATAGATCCAGAGTGATCTAGTAGGCAATGAAAGGTGACAAATGAATAGGAAAATCCTTCTATTTATAACAAAATATTAGGGTAGTCTAGGACTTGGTACATGAATAAAATATTATTAACCAAATTCTAGAACCACCTTTTAGGAATATTTTATTATATTTGTTGGAGGGAAAGTAATATGACCTAACAATCCCTTTATTTGTAAATAATAAATAAATAAATGATTTATTTATTATTTTAAGGAAGTATTATCGATAATTAAATAAACAATTATTTATTTAATTATTTATAAATGATTTAGTCAAATTTAACAAGGAATATTATTTAAATAAGGTTTAAATAATTATTCCTAGAAAATAATAAGATAAATTAGGATTTATCTAATTAATTTTCTTGTTTTGGGTTAAATATGACCATGAATAATAATTAAATTACTATTTAATTAATTATTCCATGAGGAAAACCAAAAAAATATAGATTTGTTTAATACTTCCCCTTGGGGTTTCCTATTTAGACCATAAACAACCTAATAAATGTGTTTTATTAAGTTATTTTACATAGTGAAAGCAATTTTACTTAGGGTAAAATTGGTCTTACATGGTGTCCTTCGGTCCATCTAATGATAATAGGTTAGATGACCAAAAAATGGTGTAACACATAAGTGAACCCACAAGCTGCCTGTAAATAGTAGCATCCACTACCTCACCTGAAGTAGCATCCTCCTTCCTCCAGTTTCCTAAAAGAGGAGTCTCCATGTGTTTGTTGCCCTCCATGTGGAACTTCCTCAAAATCTCCTTTGCATAATTGTCTTGAGATACAAATAACTCCCATCTCTTTGCCATATTTCCAATAATCAAAAGCTTACCATCAACCACAATATGATATAGGTTCACATCCGCTTCACTCTTTGTGAATCGCAACCCAGTGAAATAATTGTCGATCCTGGTGTACCAAGGACGAGGTGCTTGCTTCAGCCCATGGAGTGCTCTCCTGAGTCTGCACACATGTGACTCCCTGTCAAAGGTCTCAAAACCTTTTGGCTGTTCAATGTACACTTCTTCCTCCATAACTCCATTGAGAAAGGTTGCCTTTACATCCATATGATGTATCTCCCATCCCATCTGCACTGAGAGTGCAAGGATGAATATAATTGATGAGTACCTTGCAACTGGTGCAAAAGTCTCCTCATAGTCAAACCCCTCTACCTATGAGAATTCTATGGCCACAAATCTAGAATTGCATTTCTCCACACTCCCATCTATTTCTTGCTTCACCTTATAGATCCACCTGGATCCAACCACTGACTTCCCCACTGGTCTTGGGACCACTTTTCATGCATTGTTTCTAATAATGGAGTCATACTCCTCAACCATGGCATCAACCCATACCAATTGCTACACTTCTTCCTCAAAAGAGGATGGTTCTGTCACAATACTTTTTCTCCTAAGAGCTATCTATCTAGTATACCTATTTGGGGACCTTCTTTTCCTATGATTTGATGTAGGTGCACCTGCATTCTCTGTCGCATCTAGCATTAATCTGTCAGCCTCTCTGGTGTGCTTCCTACCATTTCTGGTGGATGACTTTGCATGAGTGGTTTCTACCACTCTCTTTTCCTCTGCTTGTGGTTGCTCCACATCCTGAGGTTCATCCTTTGGAACTAATAGTTCCTCATCTGCATGCAAGTCAAGCACCCTCTCAAGGGACAATCACATGGATTTATGCTCATCAAATTTCACATCTCTCCTGTAAAATGTCATCCTGTGTTTGGAAAATACACCTGATAGTTGTGTGGAGTATCAATGTACCCCACAAATATCCCAACCTCTGCTGTTGGATCTAGCTTCTTCCTGGAATATTTGGTCACATGGAAATAGATGGATGAACCAAAAAAATTAAAATATGAAACATCTAGTTTCTTACCTGAAAAATCCTCCTATGGCGTACTCATGCAAAGTATCCCATGAGGAATACGATTATGCACAAATATCGATGTGTTTCATGCCCATGCCCACAGATGTAACAGTAGGCCCTGATCATGTAACATAGCTCGTGTTTCTCAAAAAATTGTTCTGTTCTTTCTTTTTACAACCCCATTTTGTTGTGGGTTATGAGGTGCAATCAATTCTCTATGAATTCCTTCTTTGGTGCAGAAGTTCTTGAATTCATTAGAGATATACTCACCACCATTGTCTCTCCTTAGAGCCTTCACCTTCTTCCATGTATATTTCTCTACCAGTGATTTTAACTCACAAAAATTGGAGAACGTATGATATTTCTTATGCATGAAGAAAATCCAACACTTAGAAAAATCATCAACAAAAATTACATAATACCTACGCTTTGTTATGGAAGCTGTTGAGAATGGTCCACATGTGTCTGAGTGAACTCTCTCAATTATTTTCGATGATTGGTTCTGCTTTTCATAAAATGTGTCCTTTGTATACTTCCCCATAGTAAAACCCTTACATGTGTCTCCCTATGCAAGTGTACCCTTTGGAAGCCTGTAATATTCCTTTTTTCGGGAATATCAAGATTCTATTCCAGAGATTGACTGCAGGGGCATTTACTGGATATGTCACCTTTGAAAAAGGATGAGATCCGACACCGGCCATCTGGCAGTATCATTACGTAGGCTTGGAAATATTTCTCTTCAGGATTCGGCAAACCATAAGCATGGGCCGGAAAATAGTAGTGAATGCATTAAACCAAAATGCCGGAATGCCAAAATATCCAGCATATCAATCACATTAGATTATAAAGAAATAGTCAAAATGTATACAAGATCTTGAGGAAATGATCTCTCAAGCTAAACAATGCATCCTCAATGAAACATGTATATGAAATATGGAGAGATATTGCTATATAAAAGAGGCCCTGGCTATGACTGCGCAATCCTTGAGGAGGAACTGCTGCAAAATGTCAATAACAGATAGATGTGACAATGAATAGCTCAAATAAGAAGGGGGAGCAAGATTTCAACCCCTGGAAACATACAATACACAATCCTCAAAGGGATTGGCTGAAAGATGCACAAAATGGTAAATCTGCAGAAATACCGGAGTTGCTGGGTAGCTGCAACAACTCAAGAAATGGAAGTAAATGGAGAAGACTGAAGATGCTGCAATCAATGAAAATATCTCCTCCAATGGATCTATAGGATGAAAGGCTGATCCTCTCACCTAAGATCTCACCCTTCGAACTTGTGGAGCAAGTCTCCACTACAAACACACTAAAAAATAACGCAGTCTAGATAAGGGACTGCGCTATTGGTGAAGAGAAATGCTTGGCCTTGATGCCAAATTCTGCAATAAGCTTCAAAATATCTCCAATCTGATATCTCAAAGGAAAGAGCGGCTCCTCCTCTGAAAATAGCTGATGGGAGTGATGTAGTGAACCCTCACTGCAACACCTAGCAACACAACATTACTCTGCTACAGAAATAACGCTGTCTTGATGGAGGATGCTTGGCCACAAGCCTGGATGTGAGGAAAATATGAGCAATCCCTCAAGAGGCCTCTCAAGAAGGTGACAGAATCCTAAACAAGAATTCCTCCTGGAAATTCTTGCTAAATAACAGAGAATGCACAATTGTCTGAATAGACAATGAAATGAATAATCAAAAGCATGAGAAACAATGGTTGCCTTGTCCTCATTTTAAACAAGTGAAAGCTCTCTCTCCATGGGCCCCATCCATTAGGGTTTCCTCCACCAAATATCCTCTTCCTCATTCACACTGTGCTGTCTTCTAAAGCAACCCACTCCTCCTATGGAAACATTGTTGACTTGGTAAAACCTGACCTTGTCTTCATGTATTTGCCCCTTTTCACACTTGAGGGTGCAAAATCAAGTTCTTATGTTTATCCCCTTCCACATGTGAGGGATTTTATTCATGTTTTCAGTAAACATGGGCCTCCTTACCCATTTATTTGGCTGCAATATGATAAAATCAAAATTTTAATATTCCATTTAGCCATGTGCTAAAATCAGAATATTACAGTCCTCCCCTCCCAAATGCTACTTGTCCTCAAGCAACTGCAAGGATAGAACTGAAGAATCTCCAGCCAAGGCATGGAGTCTGAAATATGTTGAGTAACACCTCCCCAATGTAGACCCTCCATCCCCCAAGCAATGATCCATAGAAAGTGAGTTACCTCCCAACATGGCAACTCCTGAAAATCATCTTCCACCTTTGGCTCCTGCAATATAGGTGGGCTGAAAATATGATCTTGGTAGACAAAATAGCCTACCCCAAGTTGTCCTCCTCTCCATTTAAGATAAGTGCAGTGTATATGCTGATATTGGGCTGCAATAAGGCTACCCCCAAATGGAAAAATGAAGACTAGACCTCCAAGGATCCCTTCTCCAGTGTTATGAAACATGTTGTCCCAAATCATCTCATATGTGATGAATTGGTAGTCACTACCATATGACATCCAACCAATCATATGGATCACCTCAAAAGGAAACAAATGTGTTGCTGTAGTGGCCACATGTGCTCTCATGCTCCCATTAGAACATGCAATAAAAATAAGATGGGAGATCTCCCCCCTAAAGGACACATCCAACCAATGTGCCATTCCCCCAATCATGATTTCAACAAATAAAAAGACAACAACAACATAATGAACCATTATGGAAACAATGCTTGCTATCATATGTGTCAAGGGAGAAGGACAATGGTCCCTCAATTGTAACTAATGTTGTTTGACCCTCAACTGCAAAAGAGTGTGACAAAAGGTGTGGCCTCTCAATCACTTGCTTGCTATCCTACTCTCCTCAAATGTATGGAGGAAGTGAATGATATACAGTGCAAGGTGAGCAGGTCCTCCAAAATACATTTCCTCCCCAAGTCCTCCTAGGGAGTGGTCACCAATAGTGCTCATGGCCTCAAGTAGACCATGGGATCCAGAAAGAAGAATGCCCCTCCTTGGAGCAACATCCTGTACATATATGGTTAAGGGATGAATATATAAATCATCATGCAAATAAACAATACCCTTACCATAACTTCTGCTCATGTAAATGGAGTGGCTAAAAAATGAGTCTCCCCTCATCCTCAAAGAGAAAATAGGTGGTTTTGCTAACTCCTCCAAAAAGTTATGTATCTCCTCCATCTGCACATGACCTATGCATCTCCTCATATGCTGATATGTTAATATCATGCAAGCAAGATGATCCTGGGAATACTCCACCAACAACCCGAAGCTCCAACATGGATCTATATCCCATAGTGACAACATTGATGATTCCCCATAAAGGACATCCATCATATGGTTATCTCCAAAGGTCTCCACTCCTCTGAGATCAGAGAATGGTGCCTCATCATGTGAATCATCTCTCATCATCTGTTGGTCCAGTGGTCTCCCCGGAAAAATGTCTCCATGTAATGAGACATCATTATCAAAAGGTGACAACATATATGAATGAACAAGTCTATCCATGCTTCCACTGTGCAATCCAATCACTGCCTTAGGTGCATCAACCTCATAAAATAGATAGGGATGTGTGCTCCTCATCACACCATGATGGTCATCCTCCCTATCTCCTCCTTGTGTCTCCATGGCTCTACACCTCCTCAGTAATGGCACATGTAAAACATGAGTTGTGCCTTGATCTCCACACATGAGATCTTGGGGAATTCCTTGCAAAGGTGCAAGCATCCCTCTATTTGGAGCAAGAGCTCCTCTTTCCTCTGTATGAGGCACTAGATAATATCTAGGTGGCACAACGCTATTACCCTTAGCTTATCCAACATAAATGGGCAACCCTCTAATAATGTTGCTGCAAATGTGGAATCTCTCCCAAGGTGGAAGTGATCCCTGATCTCCAAAGGCCAAGGAGTACCCCCTTTGCACCATGATAGTGCCATCTCCTACTCCTGCAACATCATACAAGAAATGAGAGAAAATTTTGCCTTGCTCTCCAAATAATGACCCCAGCAACAAATGTTTTTGTTGCTTCCTCATGCTCTCATCATACAAGATATGTGATGAAGACATAGTGTATGATATGAATGTTGCATCATCACTATGTACCCATACTCTTTGATGCTCAATGATGCCAGCATCCTGCCACATCTTCTCCATCCTCATACCCTTGGAAAGAGAGTATGCCAAGTGATGGCCAAACTCCTTCAAGAGTAACCAGCGCAGCCAAACCTCCTACTGCCCGGTATGATAAATCTGCAAGTAGCTCACCATCCACATCCACTCAACCAATTATGGATGTCTTCCTCCATTTTTCATCTTGGTACTCCCCCCATGAGAGCTACCAACATCCCAAATCAGATCTCTGTACTTCATGGGATCTTGAAATGCAATCTTCCCGAGGATCAATTTGACCCTATGAGGATCCAAATAGGTGGTAGGCAAAAACCTCCCATAATGATGTGCATGGCTCAAGGAATGTCCAACACATTCTGAGAGAGTTATCCATCTAAAGATGCCTCCATCTACTATCTGTTCCTATGAGAAGGGAAGTACCTCCTCAAACTAATGAAGAATCTTTCACTCCATGATGTGTGGGAGTGCACCTCTACTGAAATCTCTCTGAGAGACCTCCTCCTCATGCATGTCCTTCCAAAACCAAAGAGGCCTTGGATCTGCTACCAGTATAAGTCTCTCTTTGAGTTGTGGCATGCTCATTGATAGAGTGTCATCAAAAGAGGAGAAAGATTTTCTTATCTCTAGATGGCTACTCCTCACTTCTTCCTTCATGGATTCCTGAATGAAGCTGCTCTCTGAATGCTCACATGAGGAATGATTCCTCCTTTCTTCCTCATTGCCTAGCGCAGTGCTATTCTGCTGCTCTAGATCAACTACATGCAATGATATAGACCCATCCAAATTTTTTGCTGAAATGACAAGAGATGGATTTCCAATCATACCTTGGTGAAATGTGAAAGCTCCTTGCAAGGCTGCAAGATTTTCCTCCTCATACGTGTGGGCCTCCCAAATTGTTGAAGATGAAGGCTGCTCCTCCACGGTCTCAAAAACACTGGTACATGCCTCATCAATTGTTGGTGAGGGCTCCTCCCTCTTCTGGCCAAATCTTCTGATAAATCTCTGAGAAAACTCAACAAGAGTTGAAACCCTTGTGTGGATTAGATGGTTGATCCACCAATTCTTTTCTTCACCTTCAAAGTGCAGCGCTGTAATTTCTACAGCCTCTCTGTCTACTACAGGATGTAGTAGGAAGAAAGCCTCTAGCTTCTTCACCCAGACCTCTGCTGTACATGTGAGTGATCCATCAAATGTGGACAATAGAAATATATTGCCTCTCATAATCCCATAGCTGAGGGGTATTCTTTATTCTTTCTGCTGAATAAATTGTGGCAAAGATAGAGCTCTAGGGTTTGCCTGGTATTCAGCAAGATACTCACTTAGAATTTCAAATTCCAAGTGTTCTTCATGCTTCTGGCCTTCTTTTCTGTGAGAATAGGAAGTGCATGGTCCTTCCATTTCTCCTTCTTCGATCTTCTTGACCTCCTTGGAGAGGTCTCCTCTCGATATGAAAATAGATGAGAGTAAACTCATCTTCTTCATCATATTGATCTTCTTTGGCTTAGACTCACAAGCTAAGCCAGAGATCATGCTTTGATACCACTGTAATATCCCTTTTTTAGGAATATCAAGATTCTATTCCAGAGATTGACTGCAGGGGCATTTACTGGATATGTCACCTTTGAAAAAGGATGAGATCCAGAGGCTACCTGGCCATTTGCAGACTCTGTCTATAGATCTTGAAATATTTCTCCTTCAGGGATTCAGCAATACATAAACATGAGCTGGAAAATAACAGTGAATGGGTTAAAACCAAGAATTCCAGAAGATCTACATAACCATTACATTAGATAATAGCAGCAAAAAATGTATACAAGATCTTGAGGAAATGATCTCTCAAGTCAAACAATGCCTCCTCAATGAAACATGTACATGAAATATAGAAAAATACTACATATAAAAGAGGCCCTGGCTATGACTACGCAATCCAGAAGGAAAAACTGCTGCAAAATGTCAATAACAGATAGATATGACAATGAATAGCTCAAATAAGAATGGGGAGCAAGATCTCAACCCTTGGAAACATACAATACACAATCCTCAAAGGGATTGGCTGAAAGATGCACAAAATGGAAAATCTGCAGAAATTCCAGAGTTGTTGGGTAGCTGCAGCAACTCAAGAACTAGAAATAAATGGAGAAGACTAAAGATGCTGCAATCAATGAAAATATCTCCTCCAATGAATCTCTAGGATGAAAGGTTGATCCTCTCACCTAAGATCTCACCCTCTGAACTTGTGGAGCAAGTCTCCACTGCAAACATACTCAGAAATAATGCAGTCTAGAGAAGGGACTGCGTTGTTGGTGAAGAGAAATGCTTGGCCTTGATGCCAAAGTCTGCAATAAGCTCCATAATATCTCCAATATGATATCTCAAAGGAAAGAGGGGCTCCTCCTCTGAAAATAGCTGATGGGAGTGATGTAGTGAACCCTCACTGCAACACCCAATAACACAACATTACTATGCTACATAAATAACGCTGTCTTGATGGAGGATGCTTGGCCACAAGCCTGGATGTGAGGAAAATATGAGCAATCCCTCAAGAGGCCTCTCAAGAAGGTGAAAGAATCCTAAACAGGAATTCCTCCTGGAAATTATTGCTAAATAGCAGAGAATGCACAATTGTCTGAATAGACAATGAAATGAATAATCAAAAGCATGAGAAACAATGGTTGCCTTGTCCTCCTTTTAAACAAGTGAAATCTCTCTCTCCATGGGCCCCATCCGTTAGGGTTTTCTCCACCAAATATCCTCTTCCTCATTCACATTGCGTTGTCTTCTAAAGCAAGCCACTCCTCCTATGGTAACGTTGTTGACTTGGTAAAACCTAACCTTGTCTTCATGTATTTTCCCCTTTTCACACTTGAGGGTGCAAAATCAAGTTCTTATGTTTATCCCCTTCCACATGTGAGGGATTTTATTCATGTTTTCAATAAACATGGGTCTCCTTACCCATTTATTTGGCTGCAAGATGATAAAAGAAAAATTTTAATATTCCATTTAGCCATGTGCTAAAATGGGAATATTACAAAGCCCTATAGAAATCTACTACATGATCCTCAAATAAATGTGGTGTAGATGACCCAACCTCCTGTGCCATAACTCGACGGTATCTCGGCTCACCACCTACTATGATTTACTGCTCAATGTTGGGCATCCATCTACATCATGTTTTTAGAGGTTCTTCACATGTACCCCAATTTTCTTTACCTGTCCTGTGGCTTTATGACGAAGGAACGCCTTTCCTTCACTGAAAACCAAATCATATCCAAGGTCCTCCAACATAGAAACTGAAACTAAATTCTTTTTCAAACCCGGTACACGCATGACATATTTTAATATGAAATTTTTATCTGAATCTCTCTAGAAAACAACTATACCAATCCCGATAGCGCGATACCTCGCGTCATCACCCGTCTCGATGTGCATTTGAAGATCCTTCTCATCCAAGCTACTAAAGAGTTCTTTGTTTCCAGTCATGTAGAAAGATGCTCCACTATCCAAGTACCACATAGATCCCATCACAGTTGACACCATGCATGCGATTAGAGAGAATTCTAACTCAAACTGTGAGGCCAGAACTTCACCCATTGTAGCTCCCAGAGCCTTGTTGTTGTTCTTGTTGGAATCAGTATTGTCATTAGACCAAAACCCGTAGGTTTTAGTCTGCGCTACAATTGCCAGAGTTAGAATCCACGAGAGGCGGTTAGTCCATGTTGTGAAACACTTGGGGAGCGTTGAACCCAATGTCCAACAATCTCCCCCCCAATGCGAGCCGGGTGAGTTTCGAACTTGAGACCTGTCGCTTTGATACCACTTTTTGGAATCACTATTGTCGTTAGACCAAAACCCGCAGGTTTTAGTCTCTGCTACAATCGCCAGAGTTAGGATCCACGAGAGGCAGTTAGTCCATGTCGCGAAACACACAGGGAGCATTGAACCCAATGTCCAACAATTCTTCTTCTTTTATGGACAATTTGTGGCATAGTGTCCATGATCATGACAGTTGAAACATTTCACCTTTGACATGTCTCGTTTCTTTCCTTCTTTACCAATTTTAGATTTGGAATGGAACTTCTTCCCTTTCCCCTTCTTTCCTTGCTAGATAAGGCACCATTTTCCTCATCATCAGTGTTTGATGAGGATCCATGCCAGGTATTCTACCGAAACTCTTCTTGTACCAAATCCGAACATAGTTGATCCCACTTTGGTAACTACTCCCTCTCATTCAAAGAGTCTCGGTAACTATGCCAGCTCTTAGGAAGGCCTAGAAGTGCTAAGCTCTCCAAGTCATCATCAGCCACAGTAATCCCAACACTTCCAAGCTCATCTCAACATTGAGTGAACTTGGTCAAGTATTTCTAGATTGTGTCTCCCTTCTCCATTTTTATTTTCCTGATCTTGTCCTTAAGTGCCAATTTCCTGTGGTCACTGCTACTTTGAAACATATCTTTCAAGGCCTTCCAAATAGCATATGGAGTTTCCTTTCCATGGATACTCGAGACAATATTATCTAAAACTCCCTCTAATAATATCCTCCTCGCCTTTGCAACATTCTTCCCCCATGCTTCATGTTGCACAGCATTTTCCTGTTTGGGTTAAGCAATATCAGTGTCAATGAACTCCTTCAACCCGTTATCGTCCAATATTGCCTCCATATTGTCCTTCCATGCAGTATAGTTTGAATTTCCCTCGAGTGCATATTCAAGTCTCAAGCCAACAAAAGACATCATGTTCAACTGATAGGTCCAAAGAATGAATCAGCAAATTTGAATCCTATTCAAAACAAACTCAATTTCTTCTTTTCTATTGTGATTCCTGGCGATTTGAAACCATGTAGAAATTATACCATTGGAATCAATCTGATCATGTAGTGTACTAAAAAAAGATACTGAATCCTTCTACAAACATGATCGCTCAATCACATGAAAGTAAGTGAAAGAATTAAATAAATCACACAACACAAGATATTCCTGGGGAGAGCAACTAGTCAAAAACCCTCTATCTCTATTGTATTATAAGTCGAGGAATCATGAAACAAACAATACGATGCATTCTTGCTCACAAGAATCTCCTGCACTCTACCAATCATCTCACACCGATCTAGGAAAAATTGGACAAACACTTAGCCAATTCCTTGCCTTCCTCCAGCCTGCCTTTCTCACGCAATTCCTAGAGAAATAAATCCCTATTAAATAGTAATTCCAACCTTAATCCTTGATTTCACAATCCATCATGGGCTTCCTATGACTTTATAACTGCACCCAGGAAATTTTCTAATAATAAAACTAATAGTTATCTTCCCTTTAACCTCTGTATCAACTGGGTCTTCATCATAACTAACATGGCATGTAGCTATCGATAGCGAATCATAAATTATCTAATTGATCCCTACTTGTGAATTAATCTAATTTAATTCACTGGACCTCTCAGTAGCTCATAACTCAATTAATTTGAGTTAACTGATTACACTCACACCACACTAGTTCATTAACTGCATCTGGGCCCCCAAAATAATATAATCACTCTACATGCCTCACCTTTGACCCTCAACACAAAATTCTTGAGCAAAATCAATATCCATGACTTAGTTAACTGATACAAGCTGTTATGAGATGAAATTACAATCTATTGTCCAATTTATTTAAGGGAAAAAAAATAGATGCCCACATTTTCTTGTTGAATTTCAATAGACAAGAGTATTAATATCTAAGATCCTTGTTTACAGTGTTAAGTAACATTGACAATAGAACTTGATATATAGGCTTGAAAGTGACACTTAGTATAGTATTCACAATGAATTAATTCGACTTGACACTTATAATTGCTAGTAACTTGGAAATTTGACATAACAATGATGTGTAGAAGTACTACAGTGGTTTGACATATAAACATCGACTTGATTGTAATTTGACAATTAACTTCACACATTAACATGACCCTTGACAGTGATAATAACTTTATTGTTCATCTTATTAACATGGGATATGGACAACAATATATAATTTTTCATCAAAAATAGGAGTGAAAACACATATGCTGGTAGCCCTCCTTGGGAAAATTTTGAGAGATTTGCAGGCAGGTCATAGGGATGACCTGAGGCACCTAGGTTTGTTCCATCATTTGATAGTAGTGACAAATGTTTACAGCATTATGATAATTTTGGAACAGTGAAGTACAATGATTTGGTTGAATACTTCATGAGAACTTGTGTTATAGGTTAATTTGGGCATCATTCCCAATGACCTGGTTAAAATGGACATCATCCCCAGAACCAATGAATAGGGTCTATCATCCCCTATCATTTCAATTGCTACATGCCCTAAGACAAAGAACATGAACAAATCATCCATGACTTCCATTGCAAGGTTTCCAAGATTTGAAGTTTATGTTATATCACTTGTGAGATCACCAATGCTGCCTCTCAAGGGACTAACTGTGTTGCATATACAATTACCTCCATTCAAGGGTGCTTTGCAAAGCACTTCCTGACATTCAAGAGTGCGTTGGTCAATTGGGAGTGAAATTCTCATTATTTCGGAATCTCCACATGGCCAGTACCTTCTAGAAGAGTCCATATGTGTCAAATTTCGAATCCATGTGTCCATTCAACACCTCTAAGCTTGGGAACATGTATTTCCTATTATTAGAAAGTCATTGATTGATAAACTACCTTCAGCTGTTCTATAAATAGAGCACATATCCTAGTGCTTGAAGAGGAATAATTTGGTAAAGAAATGTTGTTGGATTCTCAATTGAGTATTTGATTTGAGTGATATGATGCTGGAGAGATGTTCATTGTGATGAGACTGGGATGATGCTGGAGTTGGTGACATCAAATCAATCGCTGGTTGTAGCCTCCCCCTTCTATCCATTAATAAAGATTGCTGCTCATTTTCCCACATATGTATCTATATAAGCTTCTATCTTTCATATTATTGATTCTTTGCTGATGTATATGTTTCATGTTTCATTGATTTAACTGATTAAGATAAATAGCCATATGTATATTGCAATCTCTTTTTTGTTTAGTGTTCTTACTTGCAGGAACTAGTCTAGCGATCAAAGTTGGATTGGAAGCTACAACAAGAGTGACAATAGGAGAATAGGAAGTGCTTGGACCCCAAGTAGGTTTCTCCATCTTTCTATGTGTCTATTTATTCTTAGGAAAAGTGTCTACAAAGTATTTGACCTGTTGTTCTAAATGCATAGCACCACATTTAGGGAATGTGTTTTATCTGTAATCCTAAAAGAGAAATTGTTGTTAAATTCATCGTTTGTCAAAGAAGAAAGCATTTCTTTTTTGTTGATTTGATGCATATTAGTTTCCTTTTTTCATTCAAATTAAGGGGACTGAAAAGAAAAACCTACATTTGCATGTAGTGAATTGTGTGTTTTGCATAGGAATGAGTTTGGAAAGCTTCATATTAGTTTGTGCTCATTGTTGTTTATTCTCAAAACTAATTGCTCTTTCCCTTTGTAGCTAAGATTTTCATTGAAAAAAGATAAAGTTGAAAAGTTTGCTTATCATTTTAGTTTGCATTTTAGGAATTTCCATCACATCATCACAAATACCTTGAAAGGAAAATTGATAAACAAGATCAACTTAAAATTTACATAAATACATGTAACAAAGCATTGGAAACACAACGATAACATTTAGAAGGTCTAGGTTAGAGACGTGTTCCGGCGTCGTTAAACATAGCAGCTGTCGTTAATGGTCTGTGATACATTCCAAGTGTAATACATCACTCCACGTACGTAAGTATATCGTAGCTCGTCCATGTACGTTCAGGTATATCGGGAAGTGTTATAGTACGAAAAGTATAAAGGGGTGCTCTCACTATGTGGTTTTGCATCAGACAACGCTAATACAGACTTGGGCCTCCACATACCTTTGGGTATATTTTGGAGGAAAAATTTAGGTTGATATCCATCCATAGTGAACTGAGTCGATCGCCTTGTAAATTTTGATACATTGAACACAACATTCAGGGATATTTCCTGCCCGTACTTCTTGGTCTGCCAAGAGGTATTTTGCAGTTCACAGTTTCTTGGTAAACCTTTTGCCTAGAATTACCCTTTTATTTTGTTTATTTGTTTTTGGTCATAAAATAAATCAGTCATTGTGGAAGAAAAAAATCCCTTTTTCCATAGTTCACATAGACTTGCATTGAAAACACCTTTACCATCAGAAGTCACTTCTAGTCAGCGAAGGCGACATCGCTCTACCGAAACCAGTACCATCAATACCTCTGGTGAAGCATCATCTTCCCATAAACCGAAGTCAGCACAAGTTGTTTCTACAAATCCTGGTTTGTCCATTGTTGTCGAGACAAAGTCCTCACAACTACTCGTGGTCACGATAAATCCAATTAGTGAGACCATACCTCCTGAAACCGACGTTGTTCAACTAGAAGTTGATCCAGATCCTATCTCTTCTTTGCGAGGACATCTGCATCCCAAAGTTGAACGATCAGAATTTTTTCCTGTATCAATCTCCCCACAATCTATATTAGCCATTGAGTCTCCCATATCGCGCAGTCAACCTTATGAAATATACTTTGGGCCTGACGGTGAAATCCTTCCACCTGGTTTAATTTAGATTGAAGAAATTCCACAAGACGAGACACCTTTACATCCAACTCATTTTGGGAAGGATCTTTACCTGTAAAAGTCTTTTCCTCAATCACCCTCCTCTGCTTTAGTTGATCCTGTGTCTATTAGAATTCCCGTCGATTCAATATGTTATAAATTTGGTCAAGAAACCATGCCTGAACCAACATCTTCGGTTGGACCATCTATTCCAATTACGACATCACCTGCTCTCGCTACCCCATCGATGTTTACAACATCACTAGAGTCATATTTTCATGGTGGCCCTATGGTCCCATCAAGTTATAAATCTTTATTTGGAATTTTCTCTGTTGCATCTTCAAAACCATGAACTTTACCAATGCCATCGTCCGGTATTATAACTGGTAAATCTATAGTGAGTACTGAACAACTTGATCCTTTATATCCATCATCAGGGCAATATCAACCTGGTCCATCTAGGTCTATTCCATCTAGTTCAATCACAGCCGGACTCCCCGCATTTGGAGAACAATATTTTCCATCTTATTACACTCCTCATGCTGGGGGGAAACCTATGGTCACCCACTTTGACAGTACTTCATCGTTATTTGGTCATCCTAATGTCGAAATGAATGTTTGTCAATGGCATCCCACTCTGCCTATCCAACCTCAAACGGTTTTATACTGGTATCAACCGGTTCAACCTGTTGCACCCACATCAACTCCACTTGTTAATACATCTTTACCCCTGTTATAGACTCAAACTATTGTACAAAAACCATTTTAGGAGGGTCCCTCAATCCAATACCCTCAAGTTTTGGGCCCTCAAACTCCAACTCCTTCGGCTAATTTACAAAAACCTGTACCTGGAATCATTTATTCACAAGATGGACTACCATATTATGGGATGCCACAGCCACAACCAGGTTATACCTATCTTCAAACGAATCCAAGTTCTTCTAATTTGGGTTATAACATTGGTGGACAGACCCCTTGGCAGCCACAGGCGCAAATGCCACAACCTTCATTTCAACAAGTATCGTACCCAGGTTTTGGTCAACAGAATCCTCAAGCGTTTGCCTACCAAAAAAACCCCTATCTGGGTTACCAGCAACAGATTCCTTATGTTGGTGCTCAAAGGCTCGTTGCCCAAGCAATCCCATCATACCCTGGCTATGCTCAACCTGACCTCAATCGACAATTTCCCTTTGTTGCAACTTTATAGTTACCAGAATTAAATCAGCTAACCAATTATCCAATCAATTATGCTCCTTGGTGGCCGGTGATACCCCATAAACTGCCCTTGGATATTCCTAAGTTCAATGGAAACCATGGGGAAGACTCGTCGACTCATGTTATGACTTATCATTTGTGGTGTTCATCAAACTACCTAAATGATGGCTCTGTTCGACTACGTCTTTTCCAGCGTACGCTCACTGGTCCTGCCGCAAAATGGTACATTGAATTACCTAGAGCTTCTTTTGATAATTTCACTACCCTAGCTACTGTATTTTTGACTCACTTCCAGTTACCCATACAATATGAAACTGGAACGGACCTCATGACTAATTTGAAACAGACTAATGCAACTCACATTTCTGATCAAATTCATGAGTGGCATCGTCGTCGTAGAATGGTTAAAAAATTTGTTCCTGGTCAACTCCTTGCTGAGTGGTTCATTAAGTCCCTGTTACCATCTATAAATGAGGATGTGGCTAAGGGTGGCGTCGTCACTGAAGATCAGGTCATTTCTCGTGCCCAATATTTAGACTTGATTTATACTCAGTCTGGCATGCTCTTCAAAAAAATTCTTGTTCCTCCTCCATCCAAGGACTCTCATGCCAGAGACGGTATGATCAGTACTGCAAGCACACATCATACTACTACATCTGATACTGTGCGTTCTTCTGAAATCAATGACGTGTCATTTGACAAAATAAAAAGTGAAAAACAACCCGAAAGTAAGAAAAAAGGGAAATCAAAGAAAAAGCAAACTTCTAACCCGCAGGAAAGATCATCTGATCAATCATATAGAAATAGGAAACCTTGTTATCCATGCATAATCTGTAATGAGGAACACTTTGTTTGGGATTTTCCTCATCGCAATGAAGTCTTAAAAATGGTTAAGACTTCACATGCATCAGTTGTGTTGACAGATCCGCTTTTGAATCCAGACACAAATTTGGTTGCTACGGATCGAGCTTATAGTTCCCAAGTTCTTATGCTATCTATCACAAAACCTTCAATATATATTTTGGTGACAACACGTAATAAATATTATGGTAGTCAGGCTACTGATAAACCTACAACCTCGACCACAAATCCTTCTATGGAATCTGTACCGCCTACTTCTATTCCTGAATTGACAATCAAGCCACCGAAGGGAGTCGTTCATAAATCGACATATAACCCTCAAGCAAGAGCTGCTCAAAATTATAATATAGTTGAAGATTTGGCTCAATCCCCTTTAGTTATGTCAGCACTTGAGGTGTTACCAAATTGTCCCTCCCAGAAACAGGATTTTTTGTCAGCAATTGGTGGAATTGATCTAACTGATTCTAATCTCATAGTCTTTAATCATACTGACTATGTGCTGCAATTACCAGCAGAATTGGCATTCTCCATACAAGTAAATGTTCTCAATCACCTTGCTCATCCTACTATTATTGATGAGGGATCATCTACATGCATTATGTCTCTAAACTGTTGAGTCACTTGGCTCACCACACTTGTCTCCATCATCAACAACATTGAAGGCTTTCGATGGACGTACATATAAGCCTTGTGGTATTATCAATAACCTACTTGTTGAACTATGGGGGGAAACAGTGAGTGTTGAAGTTGAGGTCATTGAAAGACCCCTTGAATACAATATTTTACTTGGAATTCCATGGGTATATACTATGACTGCAATTGCTCTACATATTTTAGAATGATCGCCTTTCCACATAAAGGTGTTATCACTGTCATCAATCAACTATCCTTCTTTGCCTCCACTTCCCAGGTAATTGGAAGTGTTCCGTTAGTTCACGCACCCCAACTTGCACTTTAGAACATTGGTTTAGGACTCTTAAAGGATTCCACTCTCATGGGAACCTTTGCATTACCATCGCCTGCGACGTCGGCAGAAATTGCAAGTATAGAGACCTGTTACATGATCTCTTCCACTCCATCTGGCTTAAGGAAGAGTACGGCTGATTCTCAAATTGTTACGTTGGATGAGTTTTTGACACCCAACCCTATTGAGATGGCATAGCAATCAATCTATCAGGCTTGGGCGGCGAATCCAAAATCATCGTCGCAGGTTGTTTGGGTTGATCGTTCATTAGATTTTGGTACTCCATCTGATCCTTTTTCCTCAATTTTCTTGACAAATGAGAATATTTTGGAAACCATGATGTCAGAAGGAGAACTATGGGAATATTATCATCATCGTTCCCATATTCCTGATCATGAAGAAGATAATATTAGTGAACTATATGACCCATCGATCAAAAATTTCTTTTGAATTCTTTTCCTATTAATGTAATCGATTCCGAGTGAAATTTGTCAAATATTGAAGAAACCATTTCTATCGATATTTCGACCAAACCTGGCATTGTAGAAAATATTCATGTCGGCATATCTTTTTCTCCATTAGAACTCGAAATATATCGCTCTCTCTTTCATGAATTCCGAGATATCTTTGCCTGGTCTTATGAGGAAATGCCAGGTATTGACACTAGTATCGTTGAACACACTATTAATATGTACCCTGATGTCAAACCGGTATGTCAATGCCTTTGTCCTATTCATCCGAAGAAGGTCACTGCCATTAAAGAAAAAGTTCAAAAAAATTTGCGTGTTGGTTTCATTTACCTTGTTCCGCTAACTGAATGGGTTTCCAACATCGTTTCTGTTATGAAAAAATAAGGAACCATTAGAGTGTGCGTCAATTATTGGGATGTCAATCTTGCTTGTCCAAAAGACAACTATCCTACTCCCTTGATCAACCAGATTATTGATGATTGTGCTGGATGCGAAATATTTTTGTTCATGGATGGATTTTCCGGCTACAATCAAATCAATATCCGCCCATAGGATCAATATAAGACATCATTCATCTGTCCCTAGGGCACATTCGCTTATCGGAAACTACCGTTTGGTTTAAAGAATGTCGGGGCCACTTTTTAGAGAGCAATGGATTATGATTTCAATGACATCAAGCACATTGTTCAACCCTATCTAGATGATTTACCTACACATTCATGACATCGGATTGATCACCCGATGCATTTCAAAGCTATCTTTTTATGCTGCCGACGCTACAAAATACGCCTCAATCCACATAAATGTGTGTTTTGTGTTGGTTCTGGTCGTTGCTTGGATTCGTCGTCTCAAAAGAAGGAATTCAAATCGACCCACTGAAGGTCCAAGCCATTCTTGATTTTCCTGTGCCCTAAAATTTACTTCAGATACAGAAACTTCAAGGAAAGGCTAACTCCCTAAGGAGGTTCATACCCAACTACGCCGAAATGGCTAAAGGATTTACTCAGCTCTTGAAAAAGGGGATTCCCTTCCATTGGGACAAAGTTGCAGAAGCTTCTTTTGATGTTGTCAAGGATACTCTTGTCCGGGCATCATTAATGTATCCCCACAATTATTAGAGTGATTATTTCTTATATATTTCCGCCGCTGACATGACCATTGCTATGGTATTGGTCCAAGTAGAAAACGGGATAGAACATCTGATCTATTATTTGAGTCGTAATCTCAATGATACGGAAGTGAAGTATTCATATGTAGAAAATATTACCTTGGAAATTGTTCAAGCTGTCCAAATATTTCACCACTATATCCTGTTCCGGAAGACCATTGTCATTTCAGATTTCAACCCCATGACTTATATCTTATCACGTCAATTTCTGGGGGGAAAGTATTCAAAATGGATTGTCATTTTGCAGGAATTTGATTTGGAATTCATCAAATACAAGTCAAATAAGTCTTTAGTTTTGGCTGAGCTTCTTTGTGACCTTCCCTCTCATAGTACTGCTACTATGTCAGAATCATCTATTCCGGATGAGTCTCTGTTTCTGATTGGATCATCTGATCCTTGGTATGGGGATTTTATCATTTATCTCTAGACCTAGACTTTTCGGCCTAATACCTCTCGCTCTGACCAACGACGTATGTAATACCAAGCCAAATATTATCTGATCGTTGACAATACACTTTATCATCGTGGTGTCGATACAATTTTAAGAAGGTTCCTCACTCACGAAAAGGTCGAAAAGGTTTTAAATGATTTTCATGCTGGGGCTTGTGGTGGACACTTGTCTGGATACGATACCACACAGAAGATACTCCACGCCGGTTACTTTTGGCCTACCATTTTCTGCGACTGCATCAGCACGGTGAGACTTTTTCATGTGTGCTAGATTTTGATCATAAAATCAGCAAACCGCCAGCGCTAATGCATCCGGTTGTCTCTGTGGGACCATTGTCGAAATGGGGCATTGACTTCATGACCTGTAACCCTCATTCATATGTGGGCATGGTTATATTATTGTCGTAGTAGACTACTTTACCAAATGAGCCGAAGCAATGCGTACATTCAACAACGTTGGACAAATAGCTGCATTATTTTTCTTTAATCATGTCATTTCATGGTTTGGGGTCCCACGGGCTATAATCATAGATCATGGTTTGGATTTTGGCAACCATATCACGAATGATTTGACTTCCAAGTTAGGACTGTCGCATGATAGTTCTACTCCTTATTATCCAAAATCAAATGGACAAGTCGAAGCTATCAACAAGATTATGAAACGTATGCTTCAATAAATGATAGGAGTTCATAAAAAAAATTGGTTTTTTATCCTATACTCAGCCTTGTGGGCGTATCGAACCTCTTTGAGAAACACAACCAGATTTACCCCCTTTTCATTGGTGTATGATTTGGAAGCTATATTTCCAATCCAATGTGAAATACCATCGTTAAAAATTGCAATCGACTTGTTACCTGACACCTCAGGTGAAGAAGCATGTCTTTTTAACCTCATCCATCTTGATGAAACGCGTCATGAAGCACAATTGGACAACGAAGCACATAAGAGACGTATAAAGTTGCAATATGAAAAAAATGTCCAACCTCGCATTTTCTCACAGGGTGACTTGGTCCTTCTTTATGATCAAGAAGCTGATGTAACAGGTACAGGGAAATTTGAGCCATTATGGCATGGCCCCTATATTTTCAAAATATTTCTTGCTAAGGGTGCCTACGGGTTGGTAGATTACGATGGAGTTCCGTTGGCGCAGCCACGAAATTGGTTGTATCTGAAACGTTACTATGCTTAATCATGAGTGTAGTAATTTTTTGTATTATATTGTATATATATGCTGTTAATTTTCATTCACTGTCTTAGTTTATTTTTTGTAGTTTTCTTGAGGTTAGTAATTCGCTTTACATTTCATCACATAGGTATGAATATTTGGAACCATTTGTTGGATATGCTTATGGTGCTAGTCGTAGTACACAGAATCTATCCTCTGCAGCGTGGTCCATTTTCTCTCCGAACGATGAGTTAGTGAGTTTTCAAGGGATTTGTATCGATAGATCGAAAACCATATCGTTGAGTCTAGCATGTTGATCAAACTTCTCTCCGATTCCATTTCATTTGGTATTAACCGCATCATTATAAGGTTAGACTCACAACTTGTGGTATTAAAACTTAATACTGTTTATACTGTTAGAAATCCAACACTGCATCGTTTCTTCCTAAGAGTTTGACTTTTGGAAAGACACTTTGATTTTATTCAATATCAACACATTTCCAGAAACTTGAACACATTGACTGATTCTTTAGATAATCATTTTTTAGACAGACATTTGCAACACATGCAAAGATAAATTCACAATAGGATTGCGCAATAAACATAGGATAACACTGAAAATCAAATACATATATAGTCATAGGTTTTTACAAAAATTTGTACCCAAGACAAATTGTTCATCTCACCTCAAAATGTATGCAACATGTCAAAAGTAAACTAGTGATTCTCATGGTAACATGCTCTAAATATAGCTATCCTATGCAGTAACCGCATCCAGTTGTTAGGAACGCCAATAGTATGGTGCTGCAGTCGTATCGGTAACTCTTTGATCCGAAAATCCGGAATCTCGAAGGTCAATCCATCTATGTGCTTCCGAAGCTCAGACAGAGTCTCATCCATATCTAAATCCTGAAGGACTGCTCTCCCGAAAGCCCTCTCTGCTGGCTCATCCGCTCCATGCTATAGTTCCTCTACTGGTTGAACTCAACCAACATCTACAGTACATCAAAACTTTATTTGTCTTGGGAAAACATCAAAATACAAAAACGTGTAAAAACCTTAGGAAACTGAAAAAATAGTCAAAACATTCTTACCTATTGCACCCCACTGAGTGCCTTTTGGTAAAAATAAGTCTAGATCTCCTCGAAAATCGATGCCTGCGTATGCATACTCATCGATGGCATAACCAGGCGAAGAATGCAGGTAAGAACACGATGGATGATTGGCCTGCATGTCTAACCATCAGTTCTACCCATCTCTGCATCCTTGGATCCCTAGGGTTGGATACACCCAGTGTCACATGTTAAGGTTGCATCAATGGAATATGCTCTATGGAAAAATAAATGAGGATTGAACCATAACTGAAATTTTTCTTCCTTCCTCCCTTTACCTTTTTTAGTTTTTCTTTTATTTGAGAAAGTACAACTTCAAACTAGTTGAACACTATTGGCTCCATGCACTCTAGCGCATACTGCATATAAGATCTATTCGCTACATATAGTGTAATGGTACCAGCAAGATTTTCAATTGTGAAAAGAAAGGTTCTCAAAGGAAAATCGCGAACGTCACGGATGTTTATTTTCCCATCCTTTCTTGGCTCTGCCATTGGATAGCAATATTGCAAAACATATTCTCTCACTATCTCTCCTTCGAGAGCAGACCCTGAGAGGTAAATAGGCAAGCCTCTCCTCGACAATCCTGTAAGAAAATATACATCCTCCACTGTAATAGGAACCACTTTGTTCCTAATATGAAATTCCTCAATAGCCAGATCCCATGATCGAACAAATAACTCCAAGAGTTCTATTTGTTGCCTCATCCCTGACAAGCGAAAGTACTTTAATAACCCAAAATATCTTAGGGCTCTTACTATACATGGATCATTTAGGGGAATCATATTTTGTTCTTCATGCTCTCTTTGCCTAAAAGAAATCGTCATTCTAGTCCGATGAATCCCTGAAACATAATCATAAGACTCATTAGACTCCATTTCATGCAAAAAATTAGGCAAAATTTGGGTACAATGTAAGAATAAAAAATGTGAATTGCGCCCAACACAGTATTGATCAATAAAAAATGCATTCCATATGCACCTAGGCTTCAATTTAGGTGCTCCACAACGCATTTTTCGATGCTCAAGGGTGCGCTGCCCTCTTTGGAAAAATAATTTACCCTAAGGGGCCCAAAGCCCTAAACATTTGCAGTGAAATGAAATGAATTGAATACTAAAAGAAAGAGAGGGTTTATGACACCAACCTGGATCAAACAGCAATGAAAACTGTCCGCATAATCGATCGCAATCAACGGTTGAAGTTCGAGGGAAAAAATAGGTTCAGAACTCCAAAATGCAAATGGTAACTTTCAAATGGTAAAAATGAATAATAAAACTCTTTTAATTAGTTATTTGATTATTTGCAAATCATTTTTATTGCTGTGACTATGGTTTTATTCTATTTTTATCATGAAATAGGTATTTTTAATCCATTTGTTGTTGTTCTAAACAGGTTTGCAACTGATGAACAGATTAGTTGTGCAGAATTATTTCAAGAATGATTTGACCACAAAGCATACTTTTATCCTTATTTTTCGAGCTTTGATAAAAACAAAAAAGGACTTGAAGCGCACTGTTATCTCTTTTTCAAGCTTCGATAAGAGAAAAAAAGGAACCCCCTGGAGTCTTCTTTTAACTCTTTTCAGACTCCGATAATGTGAAAAGATTGTCAAGTACTTGTCTTTTCGAGCTCGTAAAATTAAATGAATTTATATCTACTCAGTATAAGTTTAATCCTTTTCTAGACTGAGATAGATTATTTACGAAAAAGGAATGCCTTAGTCGAACATGGCTAGGAGGTTCTCTCAGATATTATTTTACACTTTTTCGGATCTGAGCGAAAACTTAACGAAAAAGTACTTATGGTGTTTTCTTTCGTCCTCTTTTTCAAACTCTCTAAATATGAAAAAGGACCGGGCTGTAACTGTCGTTAGGCTCGTTAAAACATAAAATAGCGACGGGATTTTCGATCATGGAAAGAATCGAGTTTCATTCATCGCTAAACTCGTTAAATTATTAAATAGTGATACATTATTCATCGGAAGGGTTGAATTATAGATCAAGCATATGTTATCATCCTCAAGCTTGTTAAAAAATAAAGAGGTACTAGTCGACAAATGACCAGGGAAAATTTAGGAAAGTGAACAGAACTTTTTACGGTAGCAGGTCGCTCTTGAACATGACACTTCACTCCATCACTATGACTATTTGGGTTGGGTAATCTTCTTCACGGTTCATTCATATCTATGGTTCATCATACCTTTACTTTGATTTTGGGTCAATGCTTCCAACTCATCTCAGTGTCGCCGATATGTTCAAGAGAAGTCATCCAGTGAATACTCATCCTTTGCAATACTCATAAACCTTCATTCTCATGATAGTCATCCCTGAACATTGCTATATCAAGTCATATTTTGTCTCTGAAATCAGTAACTCCCATTTCGCAATAAAGTGACTTCCTGTCGACGTCAAATCATCATGCAGGAATTTTACTTAGAAACATCATCTTCAAGTACCATGAGGCTTGTCACAACATCGACAAGATCCTCGCTTCCGGACCTTTGACCGAGAGATTTTGTTTAGTGTTTGACATCAAATCATCTATTCACGCCTTAGAAAATGTACTGCGATACCTTGAGGGCCATCAACTTCAATGGTGGTTCTCTCGCGTCTGTTAATAGCTCACATCATTGGCTGGTAATCAAACAATGTCTTACCATGGTCGAATACAAATCATATATTCACATGGATCCTTTATTGCAAACGATGCGGTGAGCAGAGATAAGAAGACCCGGATCTAGTTTCAACCATCAGTGGAATTTCGAGTTTTTGCACATCATACGTACGGTGACCTTACATACGGATCTTCATCCGAACATGAGCCTATGTCATGTCCCATGTGTTGGGCAAACATTCTAATGTAGACGACTTTCTGCACTATGTACATGTTATTAGATATTTTATGTGTTGAGCATGGGAATGATGAGGTTGGGATGATGCTGGAGTTGGTGACATCAAATCAATCACTGGTTGTAACCTCCCCCTTCTATCCCTTAATAAAGGTTGCTGCTCATTTTCCCACATATGTATCTGTATAAGATTCTATCTTTCATATTATGGATTCTTAGCTAATTTATATGTTTCATGCTTCATTGATTTAACTCATTAAGATAAATAGCCATTTGTATATTACAATCTCTTTGTTGTTTAGTGTTCATACTTGCAGGAACTAGTCTAGCGATCAAAGCTGGATTGGAAGCTACAACAGGAGCGACAGAAGGAGAATAGGAGGTGCTTGGACTGCAAGTAGGTTTCTCCATCTTTCTGTGTGTCTATTTATTCTTAGGAAAAGTGTCTGCAAAGTCTTTGACCTGTTGTTCTAAATGCATAGCACCACATTTAGGGAATGTGTTTTATCCGTAATCCATAATTTCGCATAACAACTTGAATGCATATTCATATGTGAGAAGTGTAGTATCGTGCAACAGTAGTAGTGACAGTGTATGCCATGGTCAATGGAGCAGTGATATGATGTACAGTTGTATGTTGATTTGAAATCATTGATAATTAGGGTTTGATGTGAAATGTAGTGCAGTGATCAACTTGGACAATATTTTACAGTGATAGCAATTTGGTCAGTGATGAGAAGTGGTCAGCGTTGTGTAGTGGCTAGTTTTCAATTTGAGAAGTCTTATGTAGCAGGTTTTGGAAGAATATTCATATTGAGCATTACAATGTTATGTTCTATACAACATTCTTATATTGATTCAGAGTATAAGGGGATCTAGAGTGGAAATTTTGAAACATCGTTTTCCTATTGAATAGGGTGGTAGGGTGGTGCAAGGCAGGTGATTGGATTCACCTTTAGGTTGGAGCCTAAGAACACTTCAGGGTGGAAGGCTGGTGCTAGGGAAATTCGTAGCCTGCACAAGGTGTTGTAGCATCCTTTTAGTTGGGGATAATAAATTATAGGGCAACAAAGCATCCTTCCGAAAACAACTGGTAGATAGAGTGTTGGGGCACTCGTCAGGTTGTGGTCTAACTTATAGGGCATTGGGGAATCCTTTTGGTTGCAACAGGTTATTAGGGTGTAGTAGCGTCCTACAAGTTGTATTCCGTAAATTATGAGGTTGGAGCCTCCTTCAGTTGTAGCTAAAAACTCGATGTAATTATTTTCTTTTAAAATAGAGAAGAAGACACTTACTAAGAATCGTTTGGTGGTTTTTTACCCAGAGGGGGTTTTCCACCTGAAAATTTTTGTGCCCACTATTTTATCTTTCTACATTTTTGTATGGTGTTGTATACTATTGATTATTGTTTATGGTTATCTGAAGAAGAAAAATAATAATAACTAAATATTAACTATCGCTTTGAAAAAATATTAAAATGTGTTAATTGCTAAGAACTATTGATTCACGCCCCCTCTCAGTATTTCAAAAAATTTGTAACAGAGTTGGTTCCTTTAGTAGCATCTTAATAGCTAGAAGGGAGATCTCAGAATACAGAGTTGGGAAAATTAAAGAAGAAAGTTTCCAAGAATTCAAAGGAAGTTTTAGGTACTCAATATTGTACACCAATTGCTGATTTTGATGAAGATAATTAATGTAGATGGGAATCTAGAATGGTAGTCCATATACAAGCTCATGATGTATGGAAATGTGTTTCCTCTGGAGTCACATCTACCGACAAAGCTAAAAGGTACAATATTAAAGCCATGAATTTCATTTTTAATGTTTCTCTAGATCCCGTAAAATCAAAAGTTGGTCAATGCTCAAAGGCCAAAATTCTTTGGGAAAGGCTCCATAGTCTCTACTCAAGGAAGCATGCAGGTCAAGATATATATGTTGATAATAATGTGTATCTTGATATCAAGGAATCAAACAATGATGATATTGAAAAAATTGAAGAAATGAATGAAGTCAAATTCCAAAATGAAGTTGTCAGAGTTATAAAGGAACTCAGGAGTGAAAAGGAAAGGGATAACTTTTTGGAAGAAGAACTGAAGATAGCAAAAGGACATGCCAGAAGAATTAATATGAAGAATGAATAATCCAAGGAAATTATTAAAAATATTAGAATCCAGTTAGAAGAAGCCGGAAAATTTAAAAAGTTAGAGAATCATACACTCAAAGAAGAATTTTCTCTATTGAAACTCCAAGTGCAAGAAGCAGAGCAGAAAGAGAAAGATTGGTGAAGTCAATTAAAGGAATCTGGTAAAAGGTACATTTCTGAAGTTGATCAAAATCAAAAGGAACTAAATATAACTATTTCTGAAATAGATAGGCCCAGGAAGGAAAATGGAAGGAAGAAGGAACAAATACAAGTTCTCAAGAAAGAAGTAGAAAAGGTCACTCTTCTAACGCTACAAATAGAAGAAGTAGAAAGAATAAGAAAAATATTGAAAATATGGTTTTAAGAAGACCTTTATTAGAACCAAGAAGAACTTGATGCAACCCTTAATGAAGTCAACGAGTTCAAGGATTGGAAAAAGGAACATTTGAAGGTTATTGATAGGAAAGGTCAAGAATTGGCCCAGTTGAAGATAAAGGCAGAAGAAGCAGGTAAACCTCCATGTTATGAAGGCACAAATTCAAAAGCTTCATCAGGTCGAAATGAAGAGAATATTGATCAAAGTAAATAACAAAAGAAGGAGAACATTTCAGCTCCAAAGAATAATCCCAAAGAAGCTAGAGATAAAGGACAACAAAAGGCTACAACACCACCTCTGAAGAAGAATGAGTATAGAGAATAATCGAGGTACGTTCATCCATTTAATGGTTATTTTTTTTCATGTACTAACTTTGGGCATATGGCCATGGATTGTAATGTTGTTGATAGATATAATTATCAAAGACCACCACCTTCGAATGAACCATTAAAGTTTGCACATTCATTTAATGGTTATTTCTTTTTATGTACTAACTTATGGACATATGGCTAGGGATTGTGAAGTATTTTACATGTACCATTATCATTCGCAAAATACTAGAGGCAAGTTTTTAGGATCATGAGATAGGTTATATGATGTTTTTTTTTTTTTTTTTTTTTTTTCCAGAAAACAATACATGCTAGATGGGACAAACATTGAATGCTTCAAATGTCACAACTATGGTCATATAGCACGTGATTGCAGATATCAGATGGAATCGACTATGGACAACATTGAATTATTCAAATGCCATAATTATGGGAACATGGCTTAAGACTCCAAGTATAAGAAGAAGAAGAAGATAAAGTTTAAGCAGTTATGCTCTCAGGTTTTGTAAAAGCAAAAGTTCATGAGGAATCATTAGTTGCTTCAAATGATGACACGAGTCAAGATGGTTCATTGCGTGACACGCAATTATGAAAATATATAGCTTGTCAACTCCTTAAATCTTGAAGAGGGGGAGTCTATGAAATAGTGTGTGGCATAGTTATATTGTTGGCAGATAGGAAATATGGATAGAATAGTATCTTCAAGACAAACGTGTAACATGTTTAGGGGGAGAAGAAAAATTAAAGGATTACACGTTCACATGAATCACCAGTGATATAGGAAGGCTTCTCGTCAGGAGGAGCACATGTAGGTTACAGGTCCATAGGGATCGTGATTGACATATTATTACAAAAATTATTCTTTGCAAGGGGATAAAAGGCAGATTATAGATCCATAGGAAGTAGGAATATTTTCAGGGGTAATCACCCTTTTCCATTGATGTCAAAAGGGGAGAGAAATCATGAGAAGAATATTGAAATTATGATAAGGATATGGAAGCATGAAGTCGGGGGAAGATGTACTCATAGAAGGAGTGTGTGTGTTTCTATCAATGAAAAAGGAGGATATTGTCGGATGGTGTTATCATTGATTCCAACCCATGGAGTTGACTCGATTTGAATTTGTCTAAAAAAACTAGTCATTGATTTCAAATTGTTAATGAACACTTCTTAGTAGTTGTCAGGTTACATGAAGTTGGAAGTTACATTGTTAGATGGTTGAAAACCCAAGTCCAATGGTTTGGGTTCCCTAGACTAAGGGTATACAGTCAATTTGTTGAGGGTTTTAAAGGGTCAAAACATTGAATTTGACATGGATATCCACATCATTGTATTGTCCTTGGAAATATCTTTTTGTTGGTAAGTTTAAGGCCATATAAGTAATCTCGGTTTGAGAAATAAATGTCTTTGAAGTCAAAGGACCCAATTTCTCGGCTACAACCCCAACACCTTGGTAATAAGCCATGGTTAAAAGGTCAAAGGGTATTAATTAAAATTAAATTGATTAAAAATTAAGATTAAAAATAAATTAAATGAAGACAAATATTAATTAAATTTAAAATAAAAAATAAAAATAAAAATGATGATAAAAATTTTATCATGCAAACATTACTAAACTATAATAAATTATAAAGATTTAATTTTCAGTATCACTTATTAAATTATAAAGATTTAGTTTTATTTCAATTAAAATTAAGCCTAACCTAAATTTGGCCTCCCCAAACCTATATATAGATGCATATCATATTAGTGTAACTCAACAAATTATTTCTTGTAAATTTACCTCTAAAATTGTGTATCTCCGAGACATAACATTTCAACCTATTGGAGGAGTTCTGAGGAAGAGAAAGTTCAGATCCTTCTGAGTTACAAACAAAAAATCAGGCAAGGAGATTAGGGCTTTTTCTAAGGTAAGATTCTAATTCTTCTTGGTTGGTTTTCCTCTCCTATGTCACTGAAATATTTATGATACTCTTCTTGAATTTTTTCTGAGGCAATGGAGTTTTTTTTTTGGGGAATTTTTTATGTGCTTCTTGGAAGCTCTTAGACATCAGTTTTATTTGTAGATGTTAGGGCTTCATTTCCTAATATCTCATCCCTCTACGACTTTACATATTTTTTTTCCTCTCCATTAAAGCTAGGACGCAAACCAACTTGGTTACAGTGACCTAAAATTGTTTGTTGGTTATAGTGACCTCAAATTATTCATTCTAGAACTGTTAACTCCAACTTGTTGTGGCTAGTACTAGGCCACATGTTTATTAGTGTATATCCTCAATCATAAACCTCGAATCCTTGTTTTTAGGTTTAGTTGGGGCACACGTATTGTGAATTGTAAATAAGTTGATTACCCTTGATGACTAGACCATCCTATTGTGACTTATAAACAATGAAGTAATTTTTTTTGTTCTGAACTATACATACTCTAGGGAGGACCTATGATTTTATAAAACTATGGCAATAACCTTTTGACATACAAAAATCTCCTTGAAAAATAGTGACTAGATATATAGACAAGTTTTGAATGGGATGCAACCTTCATGATATGACTACCTTCATCTTGTGCAGTGAGAACCATAACACATGTTAATGACCTTAATAGGAACAAACTAATTTGATGTATATCTAACTGTCTTGTAACATCATTTATTGACTTAACTATAATTGCATAATAAAATGGTGGCACACATTGACTTTATGTGATGGTAGCTCTGACAATAGTTGAAATGAAAGTGACCTTACTTAAAAACCTCTTGTGACCTTGAAAAAAATAACATGATTTAACTTGACTAAACCTTATGATAATTGTAACCCTAAGTGTAACAAATAAACTCGTGACATGACTTGATGTAACCTAAATTGATAGTTTAATTCAAAAAGGACTTTTGATTGTGAGACAATATTCATAAATAATAATCAAGACGAAATTAACACAGTGATATAATTGTGATATAACAGTGAATGTATTTTTATATGACAACAATAGTAATCAAATATTTGACTTCATGAACATTGAGTTTAGTCTTAAGGATTATGTAGTGACCTCATTTATTGAATTGACACTTTGATTGATATAGATACTTGACAATGGTATTGACAGTGATATGAGTATTGATATCTAAGATCCTTGTTTATAGTGTTAAGTAACACTGACAACAAAAATTGATATATAGGCTTGAAAGTGACACTTAGTATAGTATTGAGAGTGACTTAAATGTAATTTACACTTAGACTTGCTAGTAACTTGACAGTTTGACCTAACAATGATGTGTATAAGTAATTCAGTCATTTGAAATACAAACATCTATGACGTGATAGTAACGTGACTATTAACTTCACACATTAACATGACTCTTGACAGTGATAATAACATTTTTGTTCATCTTATTGACATGGGACATGTACAACGATATATGATTTGTCATCAGAAATAGAAGTGAAAATACATATGTTGGTAGCCCTCCTTGGGCCAGGTTTGAGAGATTTGCGGGAAGGTCATAGGGATGACCTGAGGCACCTAGGTTTGTGCCATCCGTTTTCACTCAGAAAAAATGAAGCAACATTTGACAAAGTCATATAGGTTCATGCGTCAAAGATAGGGTTATATGAATCATTTTCAACTACTTGGTCAAGGAAAATTTTAAATTTTTCTTATTTGGTCTATCCTAAGGTCTAAAACCTCCCTCATTTAAATCCCCTCATGTCACATCAATCATAATTTTCTGACATTTTTCAATTCCCAAGGTTATATCACCAAAAGTGTCATTTTAGCAAGAAACCACACTTTCGTAGCAAAATACACTAAGAAATTACACTTTTCGCTACGAAACTGCTAATACTATCGTAGTGAAAAGGCCCATAATTACACTAGATACGCTAGAAATGTAAGGTTTCCTCTATGTCATGTCAAATTAGCTATTAGGTGTTAGAAAATGATTTGAAAAGGATAAGTTAGATACCATTCGAGTGAATTAGGGTAAATATCAAGGTACATGGTCAGGGCTGAAGTCATCATCACCATTTTAAGCACGTATGAGTCATCATTATGTTATGAGTGGGCATCGAACTTCAAAATATTTCCAAATTAAGTCATTTCTCATTCTTAATTCCTTCTTTGCATGATATTGAGCTCTGGAGAGCTATTTCATTAGCCAAAGATATGGCTGGTATTTTCAAAGGTTTGCAGAGAATTATCAAGCAAGGCAACAAACTATCAAGCAAGGCAGAGAATTATCAAGCGAGGTGGCAAACTATCAAGCAAGGCAGAGAATTATCAAGCGAGGCAGCAAACTATCAACCAAGGTAGAGAAGACACTAAAGAAATTATTGCTGAAAAAAGAAAGACAAATAAGGGTGGCCAATGTCTCAGATACGAATTTGATAAATGAAGACCCAGATGCTGTAGAAATCTTTAGAAGGACAGGATGTTTACAGTTTTGTGAAAGATTACAAGGCAGCCATGTACAGGTTTCCAAAGAATTTTCCCTAAACTTCAGTGGAATAGCTACTAAAGTGGGGATGCCGAATCTCACCATTACACCAGAGGTCATTGTAGCAACAACAGGGATTCCAAGGGGACAATAAAAATGGTTCAAAGGGTTCAAATTCAACATGGAGAAGTGAAAATAGTTTATCAAGCCAGAAAACAGTGAAATGGACCTTACAATTGTCATTCCAAGGAGCTGCATGAAGGATAATTTCTCAAAGTTACTGCTTGTCATCCAGAAATATTTTACTTGTGAAGGGAGATACCATAAAGTCTATTCTTACCATTTCAAGCTTCTCTTACACTTTACTGGTAAGATATCTCTTGATATGCCTTTCTATTTACATAGAATTTTAGCAAAAATGGCAGATAAGGTCCAAGAAAAATCTGAAGGAAGTGAAACTGCACTGTTTCATCATGGTTTAATAAAATCGCTGGTTTTAGATGAGTTACAAAGACTAGGCAGAGACTGGTCTTAATTTTTGTTTGTTAGTGGATTTGAAATGGATACCCTTACTCCTACAAGAACTCCTAAAACTAAGGTTATCCCATCACCCTTAGTGGAATAACAAAGTGAACCAGTAAGGGCAGAGCAGAGTGAACCAGTCATGATGGAAACAGAGAAGTTGCAGAGATTTGATACACCCATTGTTCCACCTGCAAAACAAAAGTCAATAATGATCAAACCTATGAAACAAGATCAAGTTGTGAGTAAACAAGGTAGCAAAAGTATAACAAGGAGCCAAACAATAGGTAAATGCAATTTAGAAGACATACTACATGCCATTGATATTGATGAGACTCCTATAGTATAGGCTGGGGATATAAATGAAGGTGGAAAGAAATTCAAGAAAGCCAAATCTGCAAAGAAGCTAGAGTTTGAAGGTGAGGATGCAGGTTTTATGTTCCAGGCAAGGAAGCCCATTACAAGGCATGCTAAATTTTTTTTGGAGAGTAGCAAAGAAGTCCATCCAGCCACTGACACTATCAAACCACCACAAGACATTATTGATATTTCATCACCTGCAGAGAAAGATACAATCAACAAGCCAAAGAAAGGAAAAGAGAAAGTAATTGAAAAAACAGAGTTTGAACTCCTTGACGAACGGTTAATATTAGCTAACCATGAAATTGCAGTTATGAAGAATGAGGCAAGGAAACACAATGTCCAAAAGGTTCAGTTTGAAAAGATGAAAGAGATTTGGGAGTAGTAGGTTGATAATGTATCCCAGACCCTAGATAATACACATCAGTTAATCAAATGGACTATGCCATTGAGGAAAGAGGTGAAACATGTCAGAAGAATGAACTTGCATCTGAAATATACCAAAAAGAAGCTGAAGGATCAGGTTAAAGACCTCCAAGAACAACTAGAACTAATCCATGAGCAGTTGGAGAAGAAAGGCCTAAAAATGATAGTAGTTGAGGAGCCAATAGCTCAACTCATCATCAATGAGGAAGAAACACCTCAAGAATCATATATTAAGTTGGTTTCTGTTTTGAAATGTAAATGGAATTTTAGAAACAAAGTTTTTTACCCCTGGAAAATATATTTTTGAAGCTAGAAAAAAATCTGGAAAAAACACAGTTTTAAGCAATTTCGTAGCATTTCCTAGGCTTGAAGCCAGGAAAACACTACGAAACCACCTGTATATTTCCTTTTGCATTTAAAATCACTTTGGGAAGCTTCCAAGAGGAAGAAATCACATGCATTATGTGTCAAGGCATGAGGAAGACAATGCAAAAGGAAAGAGGCATAAATTTTGAAGGCAAAGGTCATTTTTGTAGTGCTACGAAAGTAAGCTACGAAATTATCATACTTTCGTAGCATGCTGTGTTGAAGCTTTTTTAGCAGGTTTTTGGATAGTTTTGGACAGGTGGATACTTTCAAAGGGGAAAGGGAATTTCTAGCAGTCATCCAAGACTTGAAGACCACGAGAGGAAGACAACTCATCAGCCAAATCATTCGTTGAAGATAAGGACCATTTTTCCTAAAAATCACGGTTTGTTTCCAGATTTAGAGGAGGCTAATTAAGAGGTCATGTAGTGATGAGTTCTATCACAACATATTCGAACATGTGGAGGATTGGTTGTCAGATGTATAACTATTTCAAGAATATAAGATAGTTGATGTAATAATTAGTTGTTTGAGTCCTATTAGGAAAAGGACTGTTTCATAGTGTAGCTGTCATTTTATCATTAAAGCACATGTTTTCATGTTTTTCAAGGTGTCATTAGGAAAAATATGATGAGTCTAGCCAAGAGGCAGATCATATCTCATGTAACAACTCTATTAAAGGGCAGATATTCGAATTGGTAAAGGGTTGCAGATTTTTTGGTAATACTGCAGCTTTATGTAATTTGAATGTTTTCAGTAATACAGAGGAATTTTACTTGACCAACCTGAGATTCTCATGGATTTTTTAGTGCTTACTTGATCTGTACTTTCTATGTGTACCATTTGCAATGGTTTTCATCTTTAATACTCAGAATTCATAAATATATGCTTTGAATTCCTTTATAGATGAACTGACTGTGTTATTTCATGTTTCATGTGTGCTTTACCTTTTCTAAAAACACTTACCTCCCTCAGCCTCCATGTCAAGTGAAATTACTACTGAACCACTAAATTTGTTGACTCCATAAGCCTAATGACTGCAAACTAGTACTATTTTCAACCTATACACATCAAAAGCAAGTTATTTTCCAAGTAGAGTTAGCCATCTAGATTCATCTTTATCCAATATTATTAACCCCTTTGAGAGAGCCCTCTCAGACTGAAGAGGCTAAGCTTCAGTTACAAGTTGGTCTGAAACAGTTACATGAAGTTGTCTGACTAGCAGCCTATCAGGTGAAATTTTGTGATAACACCATCATTTGATAATAGTGAGAGATAATTGCAACATTATTAGCATTTTATAATAGTGAAGTAAAATTATTTGGTTGACTAATTATTGAGCACTTGAATGCATATTCATATGTGAGCAGTGTAGTACAGTGCAACAATAGCAGTTACATTGTATTTTGTGGTCAATGGTCTCCTTTCATTCCCTTGATGACAAGATATTTAGACCCAAAATTATCAGCATGAGTTTACAAATCCAAGTCTCCCTCTTCCTCGAGTCCTATGCTCAATTTATAGGCAAGAGGAGGAGGTTTCTAGTTCCTCTTCACAAGGGATATGATGCTTAAAGGAGGAGATTAGTTCCATGATCCAAGGGATGAGGCGCATGTATGTAGTGGTTCAAGTTCTCTAATTTAGATAATATTCCTCCTTCAAAGCTTGTAGAACATACTTTTTTATTTTTACTTGTGTGAACATAACTACACAATTTATAGTGGAAGAAAGTGTGCATATTTGCATAGTTTACAGTGGAAGAAACTGCACATGTGCAAGTTTGTTTTAGCCTATAACTGCACAGATGCTCAAAAATGGATTTTCAGTAGTGCAAACTGTTAAGTCCCTATATTAATAGTGTAGTCCCTTATTATGGTAGTGTAGCCCCCCCTTATTGTTATTGTTGTGCCCCTGTAACCCCCATATTGTTATTATTGTGCCCTTACATTATTATTGTTAGGTCGGCTAGGATTACATTGTGGCCCCACTAGGATTATATTGTGGCCCCATGGACTCCTATATATAGAAAGGAGGTTTTGTAATTTGAATCATCCAAGAATTGTTCATTTATGTAATGTATTGGAGGTTTCCCCCTTGAAGTGGCTTATTTCTAAGGCGTTGATATCTCTTTTCTTCTATTTTTGGAGCTGGTTACACAACATTTGGTATCCGAGCTTTGGATTCTAGGGTTTTGCTACTCCAAACAGGTCATCGTGGAATTTTCGCTATAAATTTTTTTATACGAAGTTTTAGAAGCTGAAATTTTAGGGTGCGAAGAAGAAATCCTGAGGAAGATTTTCTAAAAATTTTAGAGCTTGGTTTGCAATATTTTCGGAGATATGATTTGTGGAAGTTAGGTCTTTTTTCAGGCTCATAAACAGGTCATCGTGGCATTTGCGCTATAACTTTTTTTCTACGAAGGTTCATAATCTGAAATTAATATGGCGTGAAGCTGAAATCCTGATGAAATTCATCAAAATATTTCAGAGCTTTTTTCACAATATTTTTGGAGATATGATCTGTGGAAGGTAGTGCTTTTTCAGGCTCCTGAATTTCATCTCAAAGAGGTGATCGTGGGAAAAGTTCAATAAATATCTCTCTGGGCATTGGATGGGAGTGCCGTAAAAATTGGTTGCAAGTACACGGATTTTAGTTTCTTGGCTATCAATTTCAGAGACAAAGGACGAAACAGTGACACGTGGCAAGTCGTACAAGTTCACTCTACTGAACCAGTCCAGAATTAGGTCATTGTGGGAGATTGGACACAACTTTGTCTTGGAGAATCCAAATTAGGTCAGACCTGTGGCATTCGAAAGATAATTTAGAGGGCTACTTCAGTACTAAAATTCAGATATTGAAGTGCTGCAATAACAGAGATAATCAAATTTCCATATCGAGCTCCTCAAAAGCAAGTAAAAGGTGTTTATTTGTTTTTTCGAATTGCATAAATCTTGTTTGAAAAATTAGTTTGAAGTGATTCCAAGGGCCTATTGAGTATATATTTCAGTATTGGGTTTTGAGATGCCTCCTAAAAATAATTCAACACCCATTATGCCCTCAGAAATCTATACTATGACGCATGAAGAGGAAGAATTGCAGTATGAGATATCAAAATTACGGTACCAAGTGCAACAAATTTCGATCTTACGAAGAGCAACCGAAGATGACATAGATGGTTTAAAAGAAGAAATGGAGGCTAAGTTGGATGGTTTAAAGGATAAAATAATAGCTAATATGGATGATAAATTAGTGGAAGATGACATCGAGCATCAACAACAAGTTCTCCAACTCTCAAAGGATAACCTAACTTTGGTGCAGAATCTAATGAAACAACAAGAATATCAACATCACATCGAAAGAAGTTCTGAAGCAGTCACAGAAACAATAAATTGACAAGTACGATCAATTTCAGAGTATCTCAGTAAGTGGAAGAACTTTCCTGTAGAATATTCCACATGGGAGGATGAGAATTTTATACAGAAGCATCAAGAAATAATCAAGCGTTGAGGACAACACTTGTTTGAAGGAGAGGGGCATGTTAAGTCCCTATATTAATAGTGTATTCCCTTATTATGTTAGTGTAGCCCCAATTATTGTTATTGTTGTACCCCTGTAACCCCCATATTGTTATTATTGTGCCCTTACATTATTATTGTTAGGTCGGCTAGGATTACATTGTGGCCCCACTAGGATTATATTGTGGCCCCATGGACTCCTATATATAGAAGGAAGTTTTGTTCATTTGTATCATCCAAGAATTGTTCATTTATGTAATGTATTGGAGGTTTCCCCCTCGAAGTGGCTTATTTCTAAGGCGTTGATATCTCTTTTCTTCTATTTTTGGAGCTGGTTACACAACACAAACCAAAATTCCTTTTGTCCCTGGTATTTTTTTACTTGAATCTTAATAGGGGATTCACTTTGATACACTCATAAGATAGTGAGAGATATGAATTATCATCCATGGTGGCAAAATTTAGTGTAACATATTGCTCCCTAAAGTGCAAAGCCAGAAAATATGTTTGATGAATGAAGCACTTTATCATGTCAAAGATTCGGATCAGAGACCAATTGGTTGAAGACCTGAAACAAACAATAAAGGATTACCATATCATGCTTTCATATAAACATCACTGAGGTAGGAATTCCCATACTCAGAGTACAAGTATCTCAAGGAATCAGTATGGAAATACATCTGAAGATCCATGTCAAAAAAAGACAATATGGATTTATCCATTAATGGATCTATGTTTACAATCATGAATATTTAATAACTCCACGCAACCTGGATGGATGAAACTAGATACAGGGTCTTGATCTCCATCTCTCGATGTACAAATCTAACCATGTGAATAAATTTCTTGAAGTCAAACATGGTAGAAACCACTTGATTAGCGGTCAATGATGTGAACCATTAACAAGTACGAGAGAATCCACCAGTAATGACAATGGTTTTTAAGGTACTTCCAATACAGTCTATGAAGTGTGAAAATATGTCTTGAAGTCGAACACTCATAGAATCATTCAAATGATGGTCAGTGATGAGAACTTGTCATCAAAGGTGAGAAACTTGCCATTAGGGCATGTAGGCTCCAAGCTATTGAAGAAGGTTTCTAAATAAACTCCCTACATGGTGAGCTGAATTTGATAGGAAGTGATCTGTCACAGAAGGGCCTACGATACGAAACTCATGTCAAGTTTTGAAGAAAAAATTTGGAGTGATTCAAGAATGTCTCAGGGATGTCCGATGTTAGTCATCAATAATTTTTGCCTTTGTAGATGACTAAATGCTTATCCTAAGATTTCTAGAAACAAAGTTCATAAACATTGTGAGTTCTAGAAATCTCATTGCCTTCATTATCCTTAAGATAATTTTCACTATTTCATCATTCCATCCTGCCAAGCTCTGCTTATTAGTCCCAAAAAACCCATTAAGGGCTCTTGTCACTCATTTTGTTTATATTTTGTCACCTTTGGCCCAAATCCTCCGTTGTTGTTTCACCTAAACCCTCCACTACTACCTAAGGTCACCAAACAAACAACCCTAGATTTGTTTCAAACCAACCCTGAGAAGTTTTTGACACCACTTATATAATGTAAGAGTTTACCAAGCATTAAGAGAGGTCAGCCTTCAGAAAATAGTACTAAAACTTCCAGCCTCTCTGAATTTTGAAATTTGAAATCTAGCTTCACATAGGATCTGTACCAGATCTCATCCAGACCCAAACCCTCCCAACATAGTTGGTGACCCAGAGAATATTTTGTGGAAAACTTCTAGATCTGGAAACTTAACCACTATTAGGACCATCCATAGAACAAGCTCTATACTTTAACATCTTACAGCTTTTCAAGATCCCCAACTTGACTTGCACCATACAAGGAACCTCTTCAGAAACAGGTCACAAATTGATATTGACCAAACTATCCTTGAACCCTTAGATTTGCAACAGAGTTCTAGTAGAGAAGCCTCTCTTTCCACACCACCTGATTTTCAACTTCTCCATCACTTCAACTCTTTTCATACCAAATCTACTCAATCATTTTGTTGGTCCAAGTACTTCCACCACACCTATCCATACCACCACTGTGCAAACCACTCCACTTCATCATACACCCCCTTCCACACAACCACCTCTTGTAAATCCCCCATTGGCTCCCATCATTGCAGCCTGGTATGCCCCCTTGGTTTTACCTCAGCCTCTAGTACCTTTTGCAAATGACTATCAGTTCAAGATCCCTCATTTCACAGGGGCTGAATCCATCACTGCCCAACAACATGTAGATAGGATCAATGATGCTTTTGATTACATGGAGATAGAAGAGGAAACCATTAATATGAGGATATTTTCACAAAGCTTAGAAGGAGAGGCCAAAAAATGGTTCAAAGCATTAACCCCTAACACAATACATGATCTCCCTTCCATTTACCAAACTTTCATTCTGAATATAACAATATTAAGAGGAATGTAGGGGAAAGTGTGCAAGATTATTGCACCAGGTTTAACAGTGTGTACAATGCCCTCCCACCTCACATGAAACCTCCACAAGGCCTAGCACTAGTAAAATTCCCTGAAGGTTTTGACCCTGACATGACTTTCCAATTGAGAGAAAGAGACCCTGAAACCTTAGAAGAAATGCAAAGAGCAGCAATTAGTGTAGAGGTTAACTTGATTGGAAAGAGAGCCAGGTTGAAATCAGAAAAGAGAGTAACCTACAAGGATGAAACCATTCCCTCAACCTCCTCTTCTGATACCAAAATGGACAACCTAATGAGAACTATGGAGAGAATGATAGAAATGATAAATTTGAATGAAAGGACACCTCCTAGGGAAAACCAAGCTAATTCCCAAAATAGAAATAGAGCTCAGAACTTCAGAAGAGACACTCCTCAAATCAAACCAAGGGAAAGTGATCAACAAATCAGACCTCCCTTTCAACAAAACTGTGTAGATGAAGAAGAAGGGGAAATTATAGAACCTGCAGAAAGCCATATTAACCTAATAGGTTCTGATAATGAATATGATGTTTTTCTCACCGAAGAAGAACAAGGTTTCTTTTCCTTAGATCAAACTGACACGAACTATGAGGATTCTGAAGAATACCGCTTGGGGTTTGAAAATGCCATCATGGAAATCCATAAGCAATATTATCTTAGGAGCAAAAAGTACCTAGATTCTGCCAAGAAAGACCAAATAGACACTGTTGTTCAGAAAGTATCTGAAAACACCCCTAAGAAAACAACAGAGAATGTCAACACCATGGCTAAGAAAGCTGAAACAAACAAAGGAAAAATAAGCCAGCCAAGCAATGACCTTAGCTGTCTTAGTACCTCCACCAGTTACCCTAAGAAAACCACTTTGTCTAAAGCTCAAAATCAGGATTAGCAGATTAAAAATGTGGAAAGGTTGATGGTTGATAAAGCTGATGTGAACATATCCAAAACACAAGCACCTTTCAGCTTTGAAGGAGAGATTGCCAAAATCAAGATAAATATGCCCCTCACTGAACTGGTTACTCAACCAATGTATAGATCTCATATTTTGAAGGTACTAAACATAGGAAATGATGCTGACACTTTACACTTGGCTGATGACACACCTGAGTTGTTGTTTGGACCCAAAATAGAAGGAAAGTATCAAGAAGAAGCCATTCCCCCTTTCTATGTTAGTTTAAATATACATGACAAAATCTTACATAATGCCATGCTTGATTTTGGTGCCTCCCACAATCTCATGCCAAAAGTTGTGATGGATAGATTAGGCCTAGAAATAACTAAACCTTACAAGGACCTGTACTCCTTCGATTCGAGTAGGGTCAAAATCTTGGGCCTGATCAAGGATCTTTGTGTTAACCTGGCACAAGTGCCTGCTAAGAACCTAGTCATGGACATAGTCGTGGTAGATATTCCTCCCAAGTATGGCATGATTTTATCCAGATCTTGGGGAGCCAAGCTTCAGGGGAACCTTCAACTAGATATGTCCTATGCTACCATCCATGTTTTCAATCAAACAAGGAAATTATATCGAGAGTCACATATGAAATATTTGGTTAGCAGTCATGACAGGCCAGACAATACTCCTCTTTATTCTATTCATTTAGATCTTGATTCTTTCATCTTATATAATGAGGAAGACATAAATGATCAAGTATATGAAGTTGAAACACATCAAGACACACTACAACAGCCAAACCAGTCTCTACATGAAGAACTCAACATTTAGAACTATAGCAGCCCTGAACAAACACATGACGATAAAACCAAACTTGAATTTCTACAAACTAAAAATGGAACCTCAAAACCAACAGTCAGTTTGGAATATGAATCAGGTTGCTCAAAGAGAGTACAAATCTCAGAAACACAACTATTCCCTTTTGACAATCCCGAACCACTAAAATGCCCTCACAGAACAAGAATATTGGGGAATATGAATCACAGGAGTGTTATGTTTTTACCTTATCTAGACACCTCATTATCAGAAAGTCTTGTCCCTCCAGAAAAGTTGTTGACTGTCACTGATGTTGCCATGAATCCTAAAGGGATGTCTGTTGAAACTAATATAGAGGAATACAATGTAGGCAACCTAAGAAGGCCCAAAGTGATTAAGTTATCCAAAGCCTTGTCATTACTCACAAAACTCAAATACATAAGGTTATGCAAGAAGTTTCAGGATGCTCTTGTATATAGGAGTAAAAGCTCAAAGCCTGATGACATAGACATGGTTCAAAGGGGGCATTTTTCCAAAAAGAACTATGAAACCTTTGGGAAAATTCTATCACTAACAAAGAAAACCAAAGGGTGCAGACTACGTATGGACTTTAGACCCTTAGGCAAAGCCTCCATGGAGTTCAAATACCCTTTTCCCAAGATCAATCATCCTATGCCCAGGATAGGAATTTCTAACAAGATGACATTGATTGGTAGTGTTTCAGGTTTTCATGAGATGATACCACTTCAAATCAATCAACACAAAGACATTTTCAAAGTTCCTTGGAATAACTACATGTTTGACCAAATTTTACCTGGAATAAGGAATGCTGAAGACACCTTCCAAGAGGCCATGGCACCTATTATCAACTTTTTCACTATGATATACATTTATGACATTGTCATTTGTTGGGAGCTAATGAAGAATGCTTTCTTCACCTAAACAGTTTCTTTCACAGAAACAAGGTTTGGAAGCAAGACTCAAAGAAGAAATATAAAGAAGAACTTGGCTTGTTTGAAACTTTTTGGAAGAAATCTTGCACCATGGCCTCAAAAATAGGCAACCATGTTCCTTATCCATAAGCGCTGGATGAAAAAGAGTTGGTAGATGATCTTGTGGATGACAGGGTGATCAAATACCATGGCCATTTAGAGTCTTAGTTTGAATTTCTCACTCATTGTATGTACCATGGTCTAAAGAAAGATTATAAAGAGAAAAAACACAAAAAACAAAAAATTGAAAAGAGGGAAGATTTGAAAAGACGAAAAGCCCCATACCCAAAAAATAGAACTACTGAAAGTGTGTAAGCCTAAATACCACTATTAGTGCATAAAGAAGTCTTGTTTCATTCATCTAGCCTAATCATGGCTGAATTTTTTTTTAAATTTTTTGTTGATAAGTTAGTGAAAGATAGTTGGTCAAATTATTCAAGCTTGACTTGTAAAAAGATAGATTAGGGAGAAATATACTGGTTCCACATGCTTAAAACAGAACCAAGGAGAAAAATGGGGATGAATGGAAAACAATGTATCCTAGCCCTGATTTTTCTAGTCTTATTTTGTGCAAAAATAACATTTGTGTGTAGCTTGTTCTTATACCACAAAACCATGGTGAGTCAGATTATCTAATCCTGATTTAACCATGCTTTCAATTTCATGCTTATAGCTTAGTGAATGAATCCTGTCAATTGGCTTAATCTTGACAGTTGAGTAGTCTAGGTAGAAAATAAAAGGAGTCATTAGTATAATCTGAACTCCTAGAAGAAATAAGATAGAAGTAGATAGTTTGTTTTGTTTTCAAAATAAAGAGATGTCAAGGGTTGCCAGTTCGAGTGAACCCAAAGAAGAAAAAATGTTAGGCAAGTAGGTTGGGTAGGTAGAGATGAAGTTGAGCTAATCATATCTTTTAGATTGTTGAGATCACAGCTGCAACCAAACATCAGCAAGTAAAAAGAGGTAAAAATCTGCCCAATGGATGAGGCACTCGTCTCCATAAAGCCAGAGATCTGAAGTTCTGGGCACCTCCTAAAAAGGAGCTGCCCTCCCAAAATGGAGTCACTATTAGTTATCAGTAATTTTTTCCTTTGTAGATGACTAAATGCTTATCCTAATATTTCTAGAAACAAAGTTCATAAACATTGTGAGTTCTAGAAATCTCACTCCCTTCATTATCCTTAAGATAATTTTTCACTATTTCATCATTCGATCATGCCAAGCTCTGCTTACCAGTCCCAGAAAACCCATTAAGGGCTCATGTCACTCATTTTGTTTATATTTTGTCACCTTTGGCCCAAATCCTCTGTTGTTGTTTCACCTAAACCCTCCACTACTACCTAGGGTCACCAAACAAACAATTCTATTGTGTCTCCCAAAAATACCCCAAGCCTTGATGGTCTCAAAATCTGTCTCTGTAGGATCTTTAGATAAATCAAGTACATTGGATTTTGGATCTTCAATACATCAGTTTATCATAAACTCTGTTTTACACTTGATGACCCCAAAATCTAAGTTTTTAGTCCAAAGCCAAGTTCTAGGAACCTTCCATTAGGTCACCTAGGGTTTCACAAGTCATAGGGTGGTTTTGATGTCCTAAAAAGCTCTGTTATTCCTGTGTAAAGATACTGATTTCAAAGAAGAAGAGGGACAAGTAACTTTTTCCAAAATTGTTCAAAGGGCCATTCAATAAATTTCTCCTTGGCCTAGTGCACAAATTCTACAAGGGACAACTTCCCTTGCTCACATTTCTGCCAAAAGATCAAGATGGCCATCAACCTAGAAAAGAGGTAAGGTAATAGGGTGAAATCACCACTGAAGGCATCCACAGCAAAGAAGAAGGCAACAAGGCATATGTTTTAGAGAATTGGGTTTTTTTGTGAGTAATTGGCAAAACAATGTGCCAAAGTAGAAAATCAGTACAATGGCTACAAGGACAAAGGTCACCTCAACTACATCCAGTGCACATTGAAGATTTTTAGAAATAATTAATGAGTTTTGAAAGGTTTTAGAGAACTTAGAAGACAACTCTATTTACTATTTTCTAACAACCCTAAAACCTAGGAGTTTGGGAAGAATGACAAACAGGTCAAATAATGATGATAGAGCCTCCTTCATAATAGCAGATGGAATTTCATGGGGTATTCAAGCTTCCCTCTAGGGTTTGACGAAGAAGCACTGATTCCACCTCACCAAAAGGACAAAATGGCAAAGAGTATCAGTACAAGGGCCTGAGTTTTCAAATACAGGCAGAGGTCTTAAAAAGGATAAAAAGGAGGCAAACATAAGGTAAAGCTCCAAAGGAAGGAATAGAGATATATCACTGTCAAAGTGGTCAAAGGAACAAACATGCAATTGGTCTAAAAACAAAGCAGAGAAGCCTCCAAAAATGGTTTCCTTATCAAAAACATATTCTGCACGAGATAATTAGCCATGAGTGACACTTCTGCAGGATTGTCAAAGATGGCTACCTACAAAAATATTGATAAGGTCAAACAAACCTAATTTATCTCACAATGGTTGCACATATGAAGACTAAAGGTGTTGTTGATACCAAATGCTAGGGTTTTCACATCAAGAGGTTTTTCACTGCTTCATAGTGAAAACATGATAGAATGTCAGTTAAAGGAAGGTCAGAATTTTTCTCTTCAGTCTCATCCACCAAGAAATCAAAGGCATAAAAGATACAGGACTGAAGAATCCAAGGTTAAGGTGCCAAAATGATCCCAGGTTTTCTGTTTACAAGTGTTGAAATTCATGAAAAGGATAAATTGGAGAAACCCTTTAAAGAGCACTAATGTCACTAAATGACTTTTTTCCTCCAAAATTTGTCAAAATGACCTTTGCTTTTCAAAAACAGGTTCATGCTTCCAAAATGTGGATAAGAGGCAAATTTTAAGTTTGTTTATAAGGTTTGTAATCCAAGAGAAACACCAAGATGCTCCAGCCAAGGAAAAAACCATTTTTGCTCAAATTTCTGCCACCTATAGGACAAAAATACCAAAAAGTCAATGAAAAAGTAAGAAGGGGAAACAAACATTAGAAAGTGGGTTTGATCATGAAATTATTTTTCAAAAAGAAGTATAAAGGTCTTCTTTCCCTCTCCCCAACTCATTTTTGTCTATGAAGGAGAGATGGAGAGCCGTTGAAATGTTTTCTAGGGTTTTTCTGCAAAACTGGGTACAATTACCAGGCACTGCGCACAGGCGGAGGTGCTACGCACAGAGCCTTCGGTGCTGCGCACAGGGGAGAAGAGGCAGTGCTAAAAATCATTGTGCTACTCCCAGAAGGGCCAGTGCTATGAATAGGCAGTGGCGCTACGCACACGCCCAATTTGCAGCCCAACCCACCCACAGTTGACAGCATTGTGCACAAGAGAAGGCCCAATAGACCCGTGCAGAGGCCCGAGCCACCCACAAACCTCCCGGTTCTGTGCATAGGCCTACCAATACAACAACCCGATCCAACGCTGCGCACAGAGGGCATGACTAAACGGCCAGTTGGGTGGCACTGTGCACAGAGGGGATTTGGCCAAAGTTGCCAAAAAGTGGCCAAAATCACTTTTTTTTTTTCATCAAATTTTCCCTAGGCTCCTACACATTTTTAAAAGGTTGGTGGTCACTCTTACTTGCCCTCCAATTCTTTTCTCTGCACCCATAATCAAAGGATAGTATTAAAAACCTAAATTGGCTAAAACCTTAATCTTCATGGAAATCAATCATTTAACCCTCTAGGGCAAGGATTTACCAATTGGAAAGTGGTCATTAGTGTAAATACACTCAGTACCAGCCAGCCATCCTCCAAAACTCTGAAAGAATTCCTAGACCAACCTCCAATTTTCCTCCATTTGTTACAGTTTGCCCTCACCATCACTCATTTTTCCTCCCTAGACCTAAAAGCTCTCACCAAGCTAAAATCCATTTTGTTTAAGGATACAATCAGTCATCATGTCCAGAGAAGAGATCAGTACCAGTAGTGATGAAGGCGAAAGGCCTATCAAGCCAAAACACAACAGAGGAAGAACTAATAGGTTTGAGACCTTGGATACAATTCAAATCACCTCTTCTCCCATGATCCTTTCATGTTTTCAAAATGTTGGATGCTATCATTTCTGTGGGAGGGTTAAACAGGTCCAAAACCACTCAGATTTGACTAGGTTGTTCATTCTTAGCCTAAAAAACCACCAGGTCAACCTAGCAGGATTAAAATTTGAACTATCATCCAAAACCATTGCTAAAGCCATAGGGATACCAGATGTGGGTGAAAGATTGTTCAAGCAGAAAAAATTGGCCTTAAGCTACTATGAGCCCTTCCTCAAACCTAGGTATCAACAGGGTTGCAAGATTCTTTTCCCCTTCTCCCACCTGCTAGAGAGATATGCCCCACTGATGAGGCAAATCATCAAGTAATTCACTTGTGAGGGGAGGTACTCCAGGATTTATTCATATCACATAACGCTGCTAATGCACTTCACCAAGGTTAAATTGCTAAACCTACCATACTATCTCTACCAGAGCATTGAAAAAATGGCTTTAGTAGTCAAGAAAAGGAGTTATGCCCACCAAATGCAAAGCCTTTTTCACCACTCCTTGGTTAAGATGATTGTTCTGCACTAGCTAGAGCAGTAGGGAATCCCTTGGGAATTTTTTATCTCACATGATATATTTGCAAATCCCCGAGCCTTCATTCAACAAAATTTTCCCTCCACTTCACACTCACTTACCTCCACTCCTCCATCACCCCTCAGGGATCATGATCCATCACCTTCACCTATGCCTTCTCCACAAGGAAACTTACCTCTTTCTTCTTCTCCTAATGCATCAAATGAAGACGATGACAGTGATAATGAGGAACAAGAAGATGACAGTGGAGATGAAGAAATCAATAGGGCAGAGACAGAGTTTAATGAGGAACAAGAGGATGATAGTGGAAATGATGAATAAGAAGATGATGGTGGAAATGATGAAAACAACGGGTCAGACACAGATTTTAAATAGGAAGAGCAAGAGGATGATGATGACAAGGAAGAGGGATATGAACATGGCAGTCATGAAGACAAAAACAGTGAGCACTTGGAGGAAGACAATGATGGTGATGATACCAATGAATCACTCCCAAGTACAGAAAAAGGTGGTGTTGAAGAACAAGATGAAGACCTAGAAGATAGTGAAGACAATAATGAGGGTGACAGTCAACAAGAAAATGAACATGGCAGTCAAGAGAAAAATGTGCATAAGCATGACAATGAGCCTAGTCATAGTGCAAATAGTGACAATATGGATGAAGATGATGAACATGAAGAAACAGACGGAGATCATGAGGAAATAGAATATCAAGAAGAGGAAAATAGTGAGGCACAAGCATAATTTGATGAAGGTGACAATGAAAAAGAAAATGACACTAATAGGACAGTCAGTGATGAGCAAGAAAGCAAAGGAGAAAGTCATGACTGTCATGACAGCAGTCATGACAGTCCTGACACAAATCAGCCTTCTAATGATGATGAATAGGGCCAAAGTGAAGCAGATGCAGAGGATGATGATCAAATCCAAGACCAACGTAACAGCACTGATGACAACACCAAGGGTCACAGCCAGGGTAAGGACACTACCAAATCCATCATCACTCCTCTCACATGTACATACCACCGAGGGAAGAGAGATGTGTTTGTTGCCTCAAAAAGGAAAAGGGCCATCTCTTCTCCAGCTATCAAACCATTGGACAAGGGCAAGGAAAATATGGAAAGGTGTGAGCAGTAGGTAAAGGTGAGGAGAAGTAAGAGAATCAAGAAAACTACTCAAGAGCCTCAATTCATTGATCTAGACAGTGACAATGCGGATAAGGAGATTACCACCAGATTGCTACTCTTAACCAAAGATGCACAACTTAAGGAGTGGGAAAGAGATTTCGATATGGCATAATGTGTCATTCAGTATTACAAGAATTATCACAAGCACTTCAAGAAGGTGAAAAGGGGCCTTGCCCTCTAGAAGAAAATGACCAAGCATTATGCAAAGAAAAACAAGCTTGCTTGTGCCAAACTGAAGGAGGCCCTCATGGAGATAAGAACCTAAAAGAGGTAAAAAAGCATTCTTGCCTTGGATTTTTCACTGAGGCTTCTCAACAGGTGTCCAAGACCTCTTGAGGGACCACTCCACCAATTTTGGGCAAAATTGAACTAGATTTTGTGTTTTTGAAATTTTGAGGCCTCTGTGTGCAGCACCGTTGATGCTGCGCACAAATCTCATGCATCCTCAGCTTGAAAAATTGAAATTTTTGGATTCCTCTCATCATCAGCAGTCTTCTCACAAAATTTCATATCATTTGGAGTAGTTTTGTCCCCCCAAAAGGTCAAACAACACCAAAATTGTGACCATTCTGCCTCATTTTTCGGCAAGGTGCTACGCACAGAGAAGTGTTGGGAGAATGGATTTTTGGATAGTAAAATGGCACTCATTCAGGAAAAATCAAGAATTTATGTAAAGTAGACTCATCGGGCTTTCCAATGAGCCATCACAGAGCCATATCTGGCATCGGGAAGGGGTCCAAAACTTAGTCACAAAAGACCCTATTTTCTGTTGAAGTGGCACTGCACACAGACACTGTCTAAGTGTGTTTTGGACCAAAGGTCAACAAAACACACTCATTTATTGAAAAATGATATTTTTGAGTTTTTTAAGGCAAAATACTCTAGAATTAGGTGCAAATAGTTATTTTGGCATTTATTTCTTAGGATATTATGTGCCTTGGGCCTTGCATGGTCTCTTGGCCATAAATGGCATTTATGGTTGAATTTGACATTTTCCTACCATATTTAGGGTTTTAGTCGTTCTTTGCTCCATAAATAGAGCATGAGGCCCTTATTTATTTTGTTGGAATTTTATGAGCTTTGAGAGAAATACATGGTTTATATGAGCTTGGAGAAGAAATTGGTGTTGTGGAGTTGATGAATGGCTTGTTTGGCTTGATGATGGAGAGGATTCTTTGCAGGATTCCTTAGCTTGGTGAATGGTGATGTCTTCTTAATTTGTTTATGTTTTCTTGTTATCATTATGTTTCATTCCTCTTGGTTGCTATAAATCAGAAAATTATAGGTTGAGACATGCTCTTTGAGGTACCTCAGTCCTCTTGTTTGTTATAGCTTTGATGTTTTCCTCTGTTTGGTCAGCTTAAGGAATTCTAGATTGCTCCTTAGGTCCACATAAACTTGTTTTTGTTTCATGTATGGTTAGTATGCTAGTTTACAAGTATGATTCACAGTATGCCCTGCTTATTTGAAGCTTTCAAAACTCTATCTTGAAACCGTTCTTTGGAATATTGTTTGCTAGGTTAAGTCAAAGAGGTCTCGTTCGATATTGCCCTTTGTCCATCCCTACCAACTTGTTTCAGAGTTCTCTATAGCTTGATTTATGATGTTTAGGAGTTCCCTCTTCATAGATTAAGTTATTTGTGATCTTGTATGTTTTCCCAAAGTCTGGAGGTGAATTTACTAAAGTTAGAAGCTCTTATGCTCTCTATGTTTCATTGACATGTTTATCTTAGATGTTTATTGGTTTAAAAATATTATCATAGAGTAAATGGTTTTCCCTAGATCATGCTTATTATCTTGTGCTAATCATATTTAAGACCTCATTTTTCATAGTTATTTGACAAAGGATTCTTGATTGCCCTTTGCCCTACCTTATTCAAAAACTTGATGTCCATCCCACTTCACTCATAAAATTAAAGAATCCATTAACCTTGCTAGATTGGCCTTGCATTTCACTATGATTCATTATTGAGACACCCTTGAATTTTATTGAATCTATAGCCCAATGATTTAAAAACTTCTCACTCCACCTATTCTACCAATCCATCTCACCCAACCAAAACAATCAACAAAACCCTACACTTAACAACTAGCCTAAAATCTAAACCCTAAAGCAAAAAGAACACATCCTTTGCACCCAATAGAGAGAGCCCTCTCTAAGTCCAGGAAGGATTGGTCCTAGGACTCCAAAGACTGGTTCCATGTTACCCTATCATTTGGGATACCAATATGGCAAATCACGGGACACTAACAACTGACGCGAATGAAGGCTATGATTTGCAAGGTAATTTTGACTGAGGTTTTATTTCTCTTGAGCATATTTGCAACACGACATTTGGACTTGGGAGAATTTGACTCAATGATAATACCCAAAACCAACTAAAGACTTTCAATGAGGTTGGATTAACTGTGAGACAAATGGATTTCCAAACCTAGACACAAATGTGACAAAGTGTCATTTTTAAGAGTGAGATATTGCTTTTAATAATACAAAAATGAACAGTCCTTCCCAATTTTCCACCACCATTACTAGAAAGTACCTATTTATTTTTTTCAATATTGAGGAGGACAACATTTTCTTGTACTATATCTCATACTTCAGATGAGTCCTTCAAAGTATTTTTAATGAATCCTATGAAGGAGTTGTTCAATTTTGTCATGATTGACGAGTCCTGCACTGTTTAGATTTTACAAGTCCAGTGAAGGGGTAACTCAATGTAATTTTCATGTTTAAAGAGTTTAAAAAGACATGAAAAGGAAACCCATGTTGTTATTTCAATGTAAATTTTTAACGAGCCCAGAGAAAGTAAAGCTCAGTGTTTTTCAGTTTTAAGGAGTCAGGAGAAAAACATAAACAAACTCCATAATGTTATTTTTCGTAAATTTAGTCCCTCAAACCCAAAAAAGGATAAAATAATGCAGGAGAGAACTCTATTGACCATGATTAGTCAATGTATACTTTTTTGTAAATAGTCTTGTTCAGTACAAAAAAGGGGTAAACTTGTACTGAATAGACAATTGTTCATTTACTTCTTTGAGTTCGAATAGTCAAGTACTCGACGATATTTTCATGTTTAGAGAGTATGAAAAGGAATTAAAAGAGAACTCCATATTTTTATTTTTCATAATTTTAATGAGTCTGAAAAAGCGATAAAAGTGTACTCATATTACCGACTTTCAATTTAATTCACCAGTAGGAAAAGATGAAAAGAACTCTGCATTTTCATGTGAGTTTTACGAGCATGAAAATATAGCAAAAGAAGCTTGGGATTTTCATGAGTTTAATGAGTCTTGGAAATAATAACCGAAATGGACTCAAGATAAGTTTAATTTTTTTCAAGCTTGAAATAGAGAAAAACTATGCTTGAGAGTGTTTCATTTTTACACAATCTTGAAACAGAGAGTGTTATAGGTCAATTTGGGCACCATTCCCAATGGACCTGGTTAACTGGGAATCATCTCTAGGACCGATGATCAAGGGTCTCTCATTCCCTATCATCTCAGTTGCTATGTGCCCTAAGATAGGAAACAACATGAATCAAACAAATGATTTTCATCAAAGCAAGGCCTTTCCATGGTGTGAAGCTTATTATTAAACATGTGGGAGATCATCAACGCAGGCTCTAAAGGGCCTAAGTGCGTTGCATATGTAGGTAGCCCCATTCAAGGCTACTCTGCAAAGCACTTCCCGACATTCAAAGGTGCGTTGGTCAGATTGGGAATGAAATTCTCATTGTTCCGGAATCTCCACTTGGCGAGTGTCTTCTAGAAGGGTTCACATGTGTCAATATTCGGATCCAAGTGTCCATTTGACATCTACATAAATGGAAACATGTCTTGCATATTTTTGGAATGTTATTGATTACAAAACTTCCTATAGTTCATCTATAAATTGAACACAGATCATTGTGTTTTGGAGGAAGAATTTGAGTAGGGAAATGTTGGAGAATTTTCAATAGAGAGTTTGATTTGTGGAGCTGCTGCTGGAGAGACTTATGTTGTGATGAGACTTGGTAACTTTGCTAGAAGGCCACGATGAATCAGTCACTAGGTTGTAACCTCTCCTTCTATCATCAATAAAGAGTACTTCTTGTTTTTCCCTACATGCATCCATGTTTACTTTGATTTTCCATATTGAAAAATCTTGGTTGATGAATGTAGTTTATGCTTAAATGATTTGGCTAATTAACTTGAATAGATATCTATATTATTGCATCTTCTGTTGTTTCAGTGTTCTTTCTTGCAGGAAGCATTCAGCTATTTGAAACCACTTTAATTTGAAGCTGTAGTGGAAGCGACAGAAAGGAGCCATTTGGAAGCGACTGAAACAAGTAAGCATCCAATCCTCTCTGTGTATCTGCTTCGAGTAAGTAAAAAGGGTAGTGCAGTCTTTCACCTGTTGTTATAGACTAGAAACCAGTCCAGGGAAGCATAGTTTATCCATATATTACAATTCTATCCCAACAAACTGGCGACTCCACTGGGGAGAACTTCTCTTGTTTCTTGGTGTTTTAGTCTCTCATCTGCTTTATAAATCCACCCAGTAGCTCTTTCACATAAATATTAGACTTTTTCACAGCTTAATTTGCAAAGTTAGTGATCCAAACAGTAGCTTTTTCTTTGTTTACTGCACCCAACGCACCCTTGGTCAGGGCACAGTGCTTTGCAGAGCACTGTCTCCCTTCTCAGCCTGCGTTGCAGAGCACTGTCTCCCCTTGGAGATTGCGTTGGCTCCTGAAAGGACCAAATCCCCTTGAATCTGACTTTGTATTTTTCTTTAGTTCTGTTTGTTGATTTGTTCTAAAAATTTTGATGCTCTATTGACCAGTAACTCTATATATTTCTTCTCCTTTGACTGAAAATTTGTTCAATGTTTTTTTAAAAAGTTTTTCATTATCATTGACAAGTTGATTTCAAAGTACTTTTTATGGTAACATTAAGAATCATTTGCTTTCGAAATAGGAAATTGTTGTAAAATCTTCATTTCCTTGATAGGAGAAATTGTTGTTGAAATCTTCGTTTTTCCTTCAAAAGAGAAATTGTTGTTTGTATTCTTCGTTTCTTGAAAGTAAAAAGCATTTCGATTATTGATCTTGTGCACCTAGTTTCTTTTTTGCATTCATAAAATTAAGAAAACTGAAAAGAAAAACTTGCATTTGCATGTAGGATTGTGTATTTTTTGCAAAAAGGAACATTAGGAAATCTGCATTTAGTTTGAGATTCATTGATTTGTTTTGTTCATTGATTTGTTTGCTCTCAAATTATTTCCTCTCTTCCCTTAGTAGCTAGGTCTTTCATTGAAAAAGCTAAAAGTGAATTTTTTTTTATCATTCTTAGCTTGCATTTTAGGAATTTTATATACATCATCGTGGTGAACTTGAAAGGAAAATTGTTAAGCAAGATCAACATAAAATAAATCTCAATTTACTTAAAAACACTTTGGAACATTAACAATAACACTTAGAGGTCTAGGCTAGAGACGTGTTCTGGCGTCGTAAAACATAGCAGCTTTCATTAACTTGTCTGCGATACATTCTGAGTGTGATACCTCATTCCACATACGTAAGTATATCGTAGCTCGTCCACGTACTCTCGGGTATATCGGGCAGTGTTACAGTACGATAAGTATAAAGGGGTGCTCTCACTGTGCAGTTTCGCATCAGACAGCACTAATACGGACTTGGGCCTCCACGTACCTTTGGGTATATTTGGGAGGACAACTTTTAGGTGCTATCCATCCATAGTGAATCGAGTCAGCCGCCCTGAAATTGTGATACATTGAAAACAACATTTGGGGAGATTACCTGCCTATAATTCTTGGTTCGCAAGGAGGTATTCTGCAGTTCACAGTTTCTTGGTAAACCCTTTGCCTAGCATTACCCTCTTTTTAAAATTTTTTTTGGATAAAATAAATCAATAATCATGGAAGAAAACAATCCTACCCCTGTTGTTTGCGTAGATTAGCTTTGAAACCACCTATACCACCAGAAGTTATTTCTAGTGGACGAAGGCGATCATGATCTGCCAAATCAAGTACAATTCGTACCTCTGGCGAAACATCATCATCTAAACCAGAGTTAGCTCAAATTTTTTCCACACATCCTGGTTCGTTTGCTGTTGTCAAAATGGAGTCTTCACAGATACTTGTGGTCATGATCCATTCAATCACTGAGACCATACCTCCTAGACATGAAGTTGTTCAATCACAAATTGATCCAGATCTTGTCTCATCTTTGCCAGAAAATTTGAGTCCTAAACAGCCAGAAGTTGTTCCTACTTTGGTCACTCCACAAACATCTGTAGCCATTGAAACTCCTATATCACACAGTCAACCATCTGAGATATATTTTGGGCCTGACGGTGAAGTTCTTCCTCCTGGTTTAATCGTGATTGAAGAAATCCCTCAACCTGATACACCTTTAAGTCAAACCCACTTTGGGGGAGACCTTTACCTGTACCAGTCTTTTCCTCAATCATTTCCATCTACTTTTGTTGATCCCATTGCCATTCAATCATCCGTTGATTTCGAAGAGTATACATTTGGTCATAAAACCATGCCTGAACCAACATATTCGGTTGGGTCTGCTGTTCCAATTACGTCAACTCCTACCCTCGCTACTCCGTCGATGTTCACAACCTCAACAGAGTCATATTTGCATGATGGCCCTTCGGTCCCAACAGGCTACAAATCATTGTCTGGCACTTTCTCTGGTCAATCTTCAAGACCATGGTCGTTACCAATTTAATCATCTGGTGTTTTAACTGGTAGTCCTATAGTTAGTACTAAATGACTTGAATCATTACATCCATCATCAGGGAAATATCAAGTGGGTCCTTATGGGTCAATTCCTTTTAAGTACCATATCAACTGGACTCCCAGCATTTGGAGAACAATATTTTCCATATTATTATCCTCCTTATGCTAGGGGACAACCTATGGTCACCCAATACGATAGTACTCAGTCACATTTTGGTCAAACTAATGTTGACATGAATGTTTGTCAATGGTAGCCCACTTTGCCTATCCAACCACAAATGGTTGTCCATTCATATCAACCAATTAAACCTATTACACCGACTTCAATACCACTTGTTAACACATCTATACCCTAGTTATAGAATGAAAATCTTGTACATCAACCTTATCAGGCAAGTTCTTCAACTCAATATGATTAGATGTTGGGTCAACAAACTCAAAATCCTTTGGTTAATTTACAACAACCTGTATCAATGATCATTTATTCACTAGCTGGTCCACCATTTTATGGGATGTCACAAACACAATCTGGTTATACATATCAACTAAATGCAACTTACACTAATTTGGGTTATAACATTGGTGGATAGAATCCTTGGTAGCCATAGGTGCAAATTCCTCAAAATTCATATCAACAAGTACCATATACAGGTTTTGGTCAATATAACTCTCAAGCATTTGCCATGCAAAACAACCCCAATCTGGGTTACCAGCAACAAATCCCATATGCCGGTGCTCAAAGACCTGTTGCCCAAGAAATTCCATCTTATCCTGGCTATGCTCAAACTGACCTTAATCGACAGTTACCTTTTGTTGCAACCTTGGAATTACCAGATTTAAACCGGTTAACCAATGATCCTATAAATTATGCTCCTTGGTGGCTGGTGATACCACATAAATTAACCTCCGACATTCCTAAATTCAATGGAAACCCTGGAGAAGACCCATCAACTCATGTTATGACTTATCATTTATGGTGTTCATCAAATTCCCTAAATGATGATTATGTTCGATTACGTCTTTTCCAGAGAATGCTCATAGGTCCGACAACTAAATGGTACATTGAATTACCTAGAGATAGCAAGCATAACTATGAGCATACAAGGGAAAGACGAGGGATTTCAAGTGTAACTAGTTGATAGCAGACATAAACATGTTATAGCAAGCCATTAATCATGCTAAATGTAACAATGAGCTAATTAATACATAGAAATCAAACATTCAAGCCATGCATAGAAGTGTAAGACCCTCTAACTTTGGGAAATGGCTATCAGACTTTGGGGAGAACACATAAGACGGAATAACAACTCAAATTACTATGCCGGAATGCCTAAACACAGTCTTTAAGTTATTGGGCACTTTGACAAACAAGCTTTCATAGTTTTAGACAAAGGGATAGATCGGGACTAGGCCTCCTTGGTTCAACAAGATGATGATCTAATCAGTCAAAGAGATAGTTTCATGGACAGAACTATGGACAGTCATAGGTAAGCAGGGCACACCATACATCCTACTCAACATGCATAGAACTTATGAATAAAACTAGCAACAATATCCTTAAGTTACTAAAGAGCAGTTAAGAATTCTTTAGTGCAACTAAGGAAGAAGAAAACATAAAATCTATGAAGATTCAGGAATTTTGAGGTGCCTCTATGGGCATATCTCAAACTTAATCTCTACTTATCTATAGCAAGCAAGAAGCATGTATCATGAATGAAAACTAGAAGACAACAACAAAGCAAGAAACACTATACCTTTCTACCATGTCATGGAATCCATCAACAATCCTTCATCATTCATCAAAAGCATCCAAGAGGCAGTCCAAAATCATAACACAAGTATGTTCTTCAAAGCTCATATGACCAATATATTGCTTCTCTTCTCAAGTTCAGCCTCTTTTACAATGAGAGCCTTGTGGAATAAATAGGCCCAAGTGAGGAAAACCTCATGGTGCAACTAGCTATCCCATTGGCCTAATCAAAATATCTAAACTTGTCCTTGAGGCTTTGCAAAGCCCAAGGCACAAAAATATCTCATAAAATATCTAAAAATTGCTAAAAAAGGGAATTTAATTGACTTTGGATCATTTTCCAAGTGTAAAAATAGCTAAAAGCACATTTGGAAAAAGCAGATTTTTGAGGTTCAAAAATTACAAAAATACTTCAGATTTATATCAGAAAAAGGTCCCCTGACTTGCTGGAAACAATTGGCAACCTTCCCAGTGTCGAAACGAGGCTCATGATAGCTCGTTGGAAATCTCTGAGTGTCTAATTTCCGGCGCAACTGAAATCACCTCAATCCGATGCCTGGAAGTCCTCCAAATATGTACCTGTGTGTAAAACGCCAGAAAATTGTAGTTGTAGAATTATGGCATTAAATGGTATCATCCTCCTCCCTTGACAAATCCTCAAAATGAAATGGCGAATTTATGAGTTTTTGACCAAAAACTCAAAAAATGCCAAAAAACAAAAAGTTGTCAAAATGGGCCCAAAATTGGTGCGCATGACCCTCAAGGGTCCCTAGCAACATGCTCCGAAGCTGAGGCCAAAATGTCAAGTGCTGATATGCCTTTCTCCTCTTTCCGTGCCGGGCGCTTCCCCTTTGCCTTCTTCAGTTTCTCTTGGGCTGCCTTTAGTTTGCGCCGGGCAAACTGATTCAACTTTTGAAAGTGATGTGTCCTCTTCCTTTGCAGCTCTAGATCTTTGTTTTCTCTTTCAAGCTTCATCTCCAAGTGTTTGTTGGCTCTTTCAAGCCATGCCTCTTTGTTTTCTTCAATTTCTTGCTCAAGGAGTGCAGTGAGAGGAAAGGCTTGGAGATGGGCTTGTTCTTCTTCTTTCTGCTTTTCCAAGGCTCTTTTAAGCCCCATGGTTCTAGGCCTCTTCCGCCTAGGCTAGTCTCCCTCTTCTTCCTCATCAAACTCACCAATGAGTTCTTCTATCCTCGCTTGTGCCTTGGCAGCTTCTTGCTTGTATTTAATTTTCCCTTGCCTCATGAACTGTTGTGTGAACATTCATCTGTTTATTTTGGGTTTCCAAGAAATAGTTGAAATTCCTTGCCCATTGAAGATCATTCTCCAATGTCTCAATTTGCCCCTCTTTATGGATTAGGAGGTTTTCAAGAAGGCGGGCTTCATTATCGCTGTCATCACTTTGGATTGGAATGACAGCTGATGCACCTTCATGTTCTTGACTTTTTCCAACCTTGCTTTTCCCTTTGAAGGCCAATCTTGCACTTTTCCTCCTTGGCATGCTAGTGGGTGTCCTCTTGGGCGATTTTCTTTTGCTAGGGACAACTTTTGTCACTTTTGGAGTGGCAGCTTTAAACCCTTTCTTCCTTGCTGTGCTGGGTTTTGTTCTTTTGGGAGGAAGAGACACAACTGCTTTAACCTTGACATCTTCTTGAAACTGCTGCTCTCCTTGTGGCTGCTGTGTGTCTTCTTCTTGCTGTTCAATTTGTTGTCCCTGTTCACCAACATTAACTTGCTGTTCTACTTCAATGCCTTGTTCAATTTGTGTTTCAACTTGCTGCTCTTTTTCACCAAAATCAAGCTGTTGCTGTGCTTGGATTTCCTGATTATTTTGTGGCTCAAGATGTTGCTCAATTTCCTGCCCAAGCTGCTGCTCCTGTCCTCCAATATCAAGCTGCTTCTCTTCCTCTTGTACCTGTTGTTCATCATCTTCTGTTCGTTGCTGACCTTCACCACTGTCCTGCTGTTGTTCCTCATCTTGTGTTCGCTGCTGTTCCTCCCTTTCCTCTTGCTCATGACCTTTCTCTTCTTGCTGTCTACTCCCTTCTCCTTCTTCCTGCTGCCTTGACTGTTCAGTGGTAATTTTGAGCCTTCTAGGAGTAGGCCTGCTGGACAAAGGTATAGGGCGATGAACAGGCTGAGTGGGAGATACATGGACTGGAGGAACAGTAGAGAAATCTAGGTGGCTGATAAAGACATCCCATGGAACCTCCTTTTTCTCTAGCTGGTGTAGGATGATAATTTTGATCAGAGAATGATGGAAAAGAGAAGGTATTTGCAGAGGTGGGGCCTTCTTCTGGACTGTGGATGCCATCTTCTCGATGCTTTTGTATAAAAAGTAAGGAAGATTTAGTTGCCTGTTTCTAGTGAAATGCATCAATAGACGGACATGGTAGGCATAAACTCGATCAAACCTCCCTTCACAAGTAAAATATTTCATTATGACTTTCATAAGAGGAGCATAGCTGTCAAGAAGATATGAAAAATGGAAAATAGCAGTGAAAGCATATCTATGCTCAGGTTTGATGAAAGGCTTGTAATCTTCTAAGTCAAGATGGGCCTGTTTGAACCATTTTTCGCCATGATATGGAATCTTGGTGGCCTTGGACACTGATCTTGGAGAAAACTTGAAATCAAGGTCCGCTACCCTGAAATGATTTTCTTTGAATCTCAGGGCGCATAAGTGTGTTAATGGCGAAAAACTTTTGACCTCCTGTATCTTTTGGCAGAAGTCTAGACAACCTACTTCATGGAAGTTGAAAAGGATGGATGGATGAGCATTAACCTCCTCTGTAGAGATTGGCTCATATCTTTTGTGCGGACCACTTCTGTTGTCTTGCCTTGGAGGCATTTTGACCTAAATGTGCTTTCGAAGAAACCAACTGCCTCACTGTGTGTAAAATGCCTTCTTGTAGCCAAACTGTGTCAATTCACCGTTTTGATAGTGAAGAGTGTCTTTGGATGACTGCACACTATTCCTTCGCAATATAAAAACCCCTTCTCCCTTAAAAAGTGGCCTTCTACCTTGAATGTATCTCTGTCAGTAGATTTCTCAATAAGAGACCATACAGTGAACAGGAAGCAACAGTTAGGTGAATTTTCTGTGCAAAGTGTCAAGAAATCACCTTGTTCTTGTGAAGTTTAGAGGTGAACAACACATTTATATCTTTGTCCCAAGGTAGACTTTCCAATCATTACAAACCTGCCTTTCCTATTGTGCTAATGAATCAACAGACTTATGGCTTATGCAATCAATCCTCAGTGTAAGTATACAGTCAAGTTCACAGTTAGAGAACAGAGTTGACAGAGTTAAACAAGCTATAAAGTTACAACAGAGGCTGTAGCAGCTTATTTCTTTCAAAATAATGAGTGGCCCCTTATCAATGTAACCCTTGCCTTTGGAGAAAAAACCTCTACTCTATATGAACATCCACCTATCAATAAGCTCGAAAAACAAAATACAGTCAAGCAACAAACACAATGAACACTGTCTTTTCTGTGAGAAGTGTGAGCAACTTTCCCCTATAGCTTTCAACCTATAAACTTCTCTTTGACAAAAACCCTTTTTTCTGATTACACTTCACTGTCCTCTATAGGTATGTCACTCCATCAAACAAAATCATACTACATACATAGCTGAAACTCAAAGCAAAGTGCAAAGGCTGTCATCAAACTCACAAAACTCACTATTATAGAACAAGGTGACAGAGATTTTGAAGAATGCTTTACAATTTCAACCAAGCCTGTAGGAGTTTATCTTGTCAAATAGTTAAAGCACTTTATCAATGTGAAACCTTTGACTTTTGATGCCTTGAAGGTAAAACACCCTTTTTCTTTGATATATAAAGGTAGAAACACACTGCTCTTAGTTCAACACAAATTCTTTCCTGTAGGTGCCTTAAATAACACATTCAGCATTTTACTACAGTTTTACACCTCGAATCCCCACACAGAAAAAACACTGTTTTTCAGATGTGTTGACAAAGTTTGAAAGCTTTATATGCTATGGTATGAAAAAATTGTAGCAGTTCAACACACTGTTTTCTTTACACTAATCTGATCCTAAACAAACTCCAACTGCTATGGACAGTTTCAACTTTGCTTCACCATGGTAGTGAGGGTGTTTTGATGGTCTTTTTAATAAAAATGCAGCTCACATGTGTTTGATATTTCACCAGTCAATCACGGAAACACTATTTCGCCCTCACACCACAGCTTGGAAAACAGAGCTTCTTAACCCTTTATATCACTTAGCACTTTGTTTCAAAAACTAAGAGGGTTCATGAAAATAACTTGAGAATATGGTGAAAAATCTCATTGATGCATCTAGGCCAGCTTCGGAGGTGTTTGAATAACTTAAGAGGGTCATACAGATGCGCGACGTGCTGGGCTTTCAGAGTGCCGTGCCAAAATATACTGTTGGGTGGCTCTGTCGGGTCGGCCGGGTGCCGTGTACAGGCGCGTCGCGCGGCAGTTGAGCGCCCGTTCAAATCTGCTCCTGGGTGCGTCGCGCAATTTTCCAGGCGCGTCACGCGGTGAAAAAGTGGCAAACTCCTGCAAAACGACCCGAAACTTCTTTGTTTCGATGCTGAGGGTAGCAAAGAGGCCTTGCTTGGGCTTGATGAATTTCAAAATGGAACGAAATCAGCTTTGATTTTTGTTTGAAGTATAGAAAACCAACCGTCCCCTTTGATTTTTGACTTGGGAGGGTTCTTTTCAAAGTTTTGAAAAAGGTCTGTTTTTCTTTTACATCCATATTGAAAACCTCACTTTTCGCAAATGAACTAAATTTCTTTGTTTAATCAAAACACAAAGGTGATGATTCCCTTTTTCGAAGCTCATTTTCCCTTCTTGAAATGACATAATTCTTTTGGAGAAATATATCTTTTTAGACTTCTTACTGTTTCCCTATTTGAAGAAATGCCTCCTCCTGCAGCAGTAGTATGTGGATTCTTCTTTGATGACTTTCAGAACCTAAAGAATTAAGCCAAAGTATTCTTGTTTTTGCTGAGCTTGTAAACTTGTAGGAACCTTTGCCTCTTAAACTTGGTTTGACAGACTTCTTTAGGTGTTTCTTGACTGTAGATGCAAAAATACAGTTGTATTGACCTTAGGTTCAATCATCCTCTGTCCACTGAAAAAGGGGATTCCCTTTACAATTCTTTTTTCACTTGGATTGTAACAGTGAAGTGCCTCATGGGTTTTGAATGCTGCTCCAGAGCTATGAAACTCATTTCCAGAACCTGTTGAAATATAGTCAATATCATTTGCCCGTGTCGTGACTTTTCTTTGAACCCATAGCAGAGTTTGTGTTACTTGGGATCCATATTGCTATATTGGAAAGAAAATTTGATAAGGGACCAGTTTAACCTCTGTCCTAATCTGTTGAAGGTTATTTGATGAGCAGGATTTGACAAAAGCTTTCTCTTATAAATGATGATAGGCAAACCAGCTTTGACAAACATTACTGTTTTTACTTCTGTCTTCAACAACACTTTGCTTCAGAAAACTCTAATCACTGTTTCACTTTGCACATGGGTCTGAAGGGTGATTCCTGTCAGTTTTGTCTCTCTGGTGACTATTTAACACATCAACTCCAATTTTGAATGATACCCTGATGACCTTCAAGCCATCCTTTGCCACTTTGTTTATAACATTGTTGATGACATTTGTTATGTAACCTCACTTTAAATTTGTCAAGAAAATACTGAAGACCGCTTTGTTATTGGAAAGAGTAGGGTTTGTATTTTCAACTTGTTTTGACAATTTCTATCTCCAAAAGCTTCTTCGACTTCTTCCCCACTGCAGGTATCAAGCATTTGCTGTACTTATTTGGATTTTCCATGGCCCTTTTTTCAATTACTTCTCTGCTCAAAACATTTTATATGATATCTCTGTTTATTGAATAATGAAAACTTATTTTTGCCCTGAACTTTCTAAAATACTGACAATCTATCAAAACAACTCTTTGTCTATTATGAACAATAGTTTCCATGGTGATGTATCTTGATGACAGAAACTAGATTGTTTGTGCCAGTTGTTATAGCAATTTTGACAAGGCAACTGTTCCTAGATGAAGCTGCTTTCCAGAAAGACATGCTTGATTGTAGATGCAACTGTTAGGTGTTTTTGAGCTTTCTTCTTTGACAGTGGGTAGAAGACAAAACAGGGGATGATGCATGAGAGTTAGAAAGTGAAACAAGGAGAGCTGCTCTTTATGTTTCCTACGAAGGAGCTCTTCACTGTCTCATTGCACTGCTCTTTGCTAAGGGGAACTGAAATGTCACCATTTGCCTTGGTCAACTTATGACAAGTCATTTGAAAGAAAATCTCTGTGAGTAGGGAGGTTAGCACCCTTGAAAAACAACCACCCTTTCTTCTGCCTGTGTAATGACATGACTTGTCAATTTTTCTTCAATTTGGTCTTGTTGAAACAGCAGGCTATTTATGATTAGAATTGTTTTCACTAATGATATGTCTCTCCAAGGTTTTAACAATTCATATGATTTGAAAACTTCAAATGACTTCCTTTACAAGACCAAAACTATGTTTTCCCTTTTCCTGCACACTTCAGATCCTAGCCCTGTTATGATCATCACTTACACTCAAAAACCTAGAGTCACTGTTTTACTGTCTAGTAAAAAGCAAACCTGGGCTTTTGAAATCCTTAAAATCAATATTGGCCAGCGCCCTCTGCTTGTAGATGAAGGAGGCGCCTTAACCCTCTGCTTGTAGATGAAGGAGGTTCTTGGCCATGACAAATTACCAGTCTGTGTGACAGTGGTGTCTTTCTCTTACTGTGATTTTTATGCTGAAAGGAAGCTGCAAGGTCTTGATGAGTAACTCTCTGTCTTGCAGATATATCTCAGGCTCATGTTTACATTGAGAAGCAGCTGTTCTTCTAAATGTAGATTCAAGAAATTCCTTCTGAGATGATGTTATATTTCCTGTCTTTGTAGAATCCATAAAACACTGTGAAACACCTAATAATCAGCTTGAGACTGTGGTTTATGCAGTGCTGAGACCTAGGGGTGTGTAAGTGGCATGACTTAGAGCTGTGATCAACTTGATTTGTAGAGTGGGAGGTCTGTCATGAATGGTCTGTGTCAGATGGAGGTTTTTGGCTTTTTGATGTTTGCCAAAGGTAAAATGCCTTAAAGCGCCACTTCCTAACTTAGGGGAGGCTTTTGAAACAGACTTGGATTTGCCTTTTAAAGCTGATGGGCAGACCAGTAGGGCTGAAGCTAGATAGGATAGTGATAATGAGTTTTGACTTTGACATGGGCGGACTGAAAAGTAGGAGGGCGAAAAAAGTTTTATGAGGGTTTTCTAGATGACAAATTGACATATGGAGATCAGCTTCTAGAAAACTCAGCAATGGATCTAGTCATCACTAACAAGTGAAAAATACTAATGACTAACAGTGGCTCCATTTGGGGAGGGCAGCTCCTCGTCAGGAGGTGTCCAGAATTTAGATCTTTGGCTTATGAAGACCAGTGCCTTATCCATTGGCGCAAAAATTTCACCCTTCTTTGATGCTATTTCTGAAAAGTGACAGCATAGTTAACATCAATGATACTTCTACCTACCCCACTATCTTTCCTAACATTTTTTCTTCTCTTTGGTGCATTTGAACTAGCAGCCTTTTGACAATGTATATTTTTCTTTTTGCGAAATGAACCTATCTATTTCTACTCTTATATCTGCCGGGAGTTCAGATTAAACTGATGAACTCCTTCATTACTCTACCTATGCTAGATCGACAGTCAAGATTAAGCAGTTTGACAGGATTTTGTTTCTCTAATCTAAAACATGAAATTCAAAATGATCAAATCAGGATTAGACGGTCTGATTTGTCATGCATTTGCGGCATAAAAGACAAGCTGCACACAAATATTATTTTGCAACAAAGGGAAACTAGACAAGCGGGGCTAAGATGTACAATGTATTTTTCATTCCTCGCTTCTCTCTTTGGTTCTGTTTTAGGCATGTGGAATCAGAATCTCTCCCTAATCTAAACTCTGTGATAAGTCAATCTTACACAATGTTGACTATCTTTTGCGCTCACTAACTTATCAGCAAATAAATTTAAACATGCTCAGCTATGATTAGGTTAGATAGTTGAACAAGACATTGAAGTACTAGTAGCGACATTTAGACTTGCGCGCTTTCCGAAGGACTGTGCTTTTTTTTGGAACATGGGGCTTTACCACTGCTTTTTAGAAACTGCCCTCTTTTTCTACTTTTCACTGTTTTTTGTATTTTCTGCTTTTTCACTTTTTCTTCAAACAAACTACAAATGAAAAAAGTGCTCACAAGGCTGAGCTTATTTTCTACTGTTGTTTATCTATTCTATCCTAAACTGTACACAACATACACTTGGTGAACTCTTCTTTCCAATGCAACCAGTCAAGTAGATGCTCACATGGTTCATTCTGGTTTAGTTCTTTTATGATGCAGGAATAATGAAAAGGCCACTCCCACTCAGTTTGTTTTCGGACAGTAGTGTTTAAGTTCTTTCTCATTCTTGGTAGCGACTTGTTTATGATAGAACCCACTACCCCTATAGATTTCTCAAGGAAAACAACAAATGGATCTTGGAATAATATCTGATCTAGAGGTTTTGAGATATGGGCTTCATTCAGGATTACTCTTTCAGACTTCTCAAGGAAAACAACAAATGGATCTTGGAATAATACCTGATCTAGAGGATTTGAGATATAGGCTTCATTCAGGACTACTCTTTCTTCCACTTGACTATATTTGGGACTCTCCCGGTAAAGCAACTCTTCCTTTTTCTCCTGATCACTTGAAATGTCAGACTCATCACATATTTCAGTGCAGTTTTCTTGCCAAGCTGATGTGTTTTGATAGGGCGGGCTGAACACTGTGTGAAGGTTATCAGGTTGATGAGCAAGGATACACTTTGATAGTAAATTATCTTGAAAGGACAGTGTGACAACTCTCATGTGTTTATCAGACTCTACTTCTTCATATGCAATTTGTAACTCAATGGAACTTGGTGGCTGCAAATTTGGAGTTAAGGAAGATTCCCTCTCCAAAGTGATTTCTTCAACCATTTCAGGAAAAAACTTTTTATTTATAACCTGCTCAATAATTTCATCATCCTTCTCAACCTCATCGTCAAAGCTGAAAAACAGTTGATTTCCAATTATGTGAATGCTATATTTGATGGACTGAAGTGAAGTAGAGTCAAGAGTATGAGACTCTTCACTTACTTCTGAACTCTCAAGGCTCTCCTTATCAGTGTTATAGATGACCTGTAATGGCTGCTCACTTTTCTCAAGTTTATGAAACTGATCTTCCTCCCGAAAATCAAAAATTGAATCTTCTGCAAAGTTAGCTTCTGTTTGGAAATCATATAAGTCAACATATTGATCAAATATTTGAGAATCATTAACATAAGCAATGTCACCATCCATGTACATTGGACTGCCAGATTGCTTTTCTTCAACTTGATTTACAAATCTATTTTCTGACTTATGATATGCAAGATTAACAGGAGAAAGATCAGAGAATTTTTGTTTATTAGTTTCTGCATCTAGTAACGGAAAATGCATTTCTGATGGTTTGAGAACTTCTTCGTTTTCCATTATCTGCTTGTTTATATCACTTTCATTGTATAAGATAAAAGAATCTAAATTGGAATGAGTGGAATAAATGGGAGTATTGTTTTCCATGACTGCTTGAATTACCAGAGGTTGAGTTACTTCTAGTCCCAGGTTTTCCATGACTGCTTTAGGCATGAGGTTATGGGAGGCACCAGAATCTAACATGGCATTATGTAATATCTTGTCCCATATGTTCAGGCTCACATATGAAGGAGAAACAGATCCTTCTTGGTATTGACCTTCTATTTTCGGGCCGGATAAGAGCTCGGGTTTGTTTTCAGTTAGATTTAAAGTATCTGCCTCGCTCCCTATGTCAAAAACTTTGAAAATTTGAGATCTATACCTATCTACAGTTATTAGCTCGGTAAGGGGTATGGTAATTTTTATTTCGGAAACTTCCCCTTCGAAACTAAAAGGAGTTTGTAGTTTGGGCAGATTTGTTTCAGCTTTTTCGGACATGACCTTTTCTATGCTCTTAATTTGTTGATTCTGGTTTGAGACCTTGTTTGACACAGTCGCCTTGGGAGTCTTTGTGGAGGTATTAGGAGTATCCGAGCTAAGACTTGTTTGAATAGCTTTATCTTTGTTTTGGTCAATTTTCTTAGCCATAATTTTGTTGCTATCCATGGATTTTTTAAGGATGGTGTCAAAGGTTTTAGCAGTGTCAGGGCTACTCTTCTTGGAGTGGTCTTGGTTTTTTCTGCTTCTAAGGTTATACTGCCTATGAGCTTCTATAATGGCATTATGAAAATCTATGGCAGGATCTTCGAGATCTTCATAGTCGGTTTCGTCCTGACTTTGGGAGCATAACTCTTGCTCTTCTGCTGTGAGGTAAACCTTACTCTCGTTATCAGAACCTATGAGTTTCCAATGATTTTCATCAATGGGTGCGGTATCCTTATTCTCTTCATCAACATAATTCTTACTGAAGGATGGCCTGATCTGCTGATCATTTCCTCTTGGTTTATTTTGAGACTGATCTTTTCTAAAGCCTTGTTTCTGGTTTTGAGGGTTTGGTTGGTTGTCCCTAGGAGGCACTTTTTCACTCATTTTTTCCCACATCTTTGTCATGGATTTGATCAGGCCATCTATTCTAGGATCTAGGGAAGGAGATGAAGTGGAGACCTTATCTCTATATGGGACTTTCCCTTCTAATCTAGTCCTGGCTCTTTTTTCTGCTAAGTTGGCTTCTGTTTTTATGGCTATTTGTTGCATTTCCTCTAGGGTAGGGGGATCCTTGTCTCTTAGATGATATGTCATGTCTGGATCAAAACCCTCGGGGAATTTTGCCAAGACTAAACCGAGTGGGGGTTTGAAGTGAGGTGGGAGGGCGTTATACAAACTGTTAAACCTAGTGCAGTATGCCTGGACACTTTCCCCATTTTCTCGTTTTAGGTTGTTATATTCTGACAAGATTTGAATAGGGTTCCTTCGGACTTCCTACTTGTTCGTGAAGACTTGGCAGAGTTCTAGGATGTTGTGGATGCTGTTTGGAGGCAAGCTTTTAAACCATGTTTTGGGTTCTCCACCCAGGCTTTGGGCGAATATTCTCATTTTGACGGTTTCGTCGTGTACTTCCATGTATTCAAAAGCATCACTAATCCTACTTACATGCTGTTGAGCTGTGGCAGTCTCTTCTCCGGTAAAGTGTGGGATTTTGTCTTGATATTTATCTGGTAGGGGAGCCAAAGGTAGTGGCAACACCAAAGGTGCGTACCAGGCTGCCATGACGGGAGCTAATGGATGATGTACAGGATGAGGACTAGTGGGATGAGACGAGGTGGTTTGAACAGGTGTGGCGGATGAACTTGGACTGGTGATCTAGTTTTGAGAAGATCTGGGATGGTGGGAGCCAAAGTAATGAAGAAGATGAAAATCGGGAGGGGTGGAAGGTGAGGCTTCTCTACTATGGATGTGTGATTGGTCTAGGGTTTCAAGATCATCAAAGTTTATCTTACTATATGATTTGCTTCTGAGAAGAGTTTTTGATGACTCTAATTCAAAAGGTGAATCTGGTAGGATAGTGAGATGTTTAGGTACTGATCTTGTTTTACGGATGGATCTACCAGTAGCTAGATGGTCAGTTTCGAAAGCTTGCCACAGAATCTTCTCTGGGTCATCTACTATTATAGTGGGGTTTGGGTCTGGATGTGATCTGGTGTTAATTCTTCGTGAAGCCAGATTTTGGATCTAGAGTTTAGAGAGAATGGTATTGGTGAATGTTCTGGATGAGTGGTCTCTCTAAAGTTCTACTAAGGTGAAGGATGGTCAAAATAAAAGGGATGAACTAGTGGAGTCGCCAGGTGGAACTGGGTTGTTTTTGTGAAGATAGCTATGGTCCACCACCGGTAACTAATCTGGAAATTTTTTGGATTTTCTGAGTTTTATGTGCAGCCTATGGTTTGCTAAAGTATCCTAGACTTGTTTCAACACTTTGCTAGGGTGATGAGAACCAAAAGAGTTTACTCTAAATGGGTCTATGGACTGCTTGCTTGTTTATGGTATCTAGAGGACCAAAGATTCTATAAGAGTTTGCTAGACTATCATGTACTCAGTGTCCCACCATCTCCCGCTATGTTTAGTGAGCGATGGGATAGATCTATCGGATGGTAACCTAGAGTTCGGTAAAATAGTAAGGCCTACTAGAGGTTAGTGGAGTCGCCAGGTGGATTATCAGTTTTTTTTGAGATATACTTGTATGGTCCACAACCAATATTGACAAAAACCAATCTAAGGGGTATTTTGGGGTTTTTTCTGAGTTTTATGTGCAGCCTAGGATGTAAGAGTGTTATAAAACTGATTCATCACTTTGCTAAGATGGTTGAAGCAGAGAGTTCACACTAAATGATTCTAAAGGCTGATGGTTTAAGTTAAAAGTTGAAGGACTAAGGAATCTATAAAAGTTTGCTAGACTATCATGAACTCAATAGGTCCCACCGTGATCACCATTATGTTAGTGAGCGATGGGATAAGTCAACAAGCTAGTATTTTCAAAGGTTTCTTAAGGTAAAGGGAATCTAAGTTTTTTTTTATCACTCAGAGTCCCACCGTGATCGCCATTATGTTAGTGAGCAGTGGGATAAGTCAGCCAACTAATATTCTCAAAAGTCTCTAAAGATTAGGGAAACTAAGTTTGTTTAATACTCAGGGTCCCACCGTGATCGCCATTATGTTAGGGCGGCAATGAGGTGGCTAAATCGGATGGTATTCTAAAATTTACCAAAGTAGTAAGGCCTATTGGAGGCTAGTGGAGTCGCCAGGTGGATTTTAGTTTTTTTGAGGTATATGTGTATGGTCCACCACCAGTACTGACAAAAACCAATCTAAGGGATTTTTTTGGGGTATTCTGAGTTTTATGTATTTCTAAGGTTTGGAAGAGTTTCCTATAACTGACTCATCATTTTGCTAAGATGATGAAGGAGCTATTTTCTACTCTTCAGACAACACTTAAGTTTTCTAAGTTTGAATGAGACTTCGAGAGTTACTAAGGAGTACTTAGATTGTCACTAACTCAGAAGGTCCAACCGTGATCGCCATTATGTTAGTGAGCGGTGGGATAAGTCAGTCGGATAGTATTCTCAAAAGTCTCTAAATGTTAGGGAAACTAAGTTTGTTTATTACTCAGAGTCCCACCGTGATCGCCATTATGTTAGGTTCTTGTGATTTGGCCGATTGGTGAGCCAAATGACGATGTAACATCAAACCAAGCTTTGGAGCCCGAGGACCTAGTCTTCCTGGACTTAGAGAGGGCTCTCTCTATATGTGTAAAGGATATCTGTGTGTTTACTTGTGGTGTTCTGATATTAGGTTAGTTATGAAGTATGTTTTTGGTTTTTTGTTTTTAAGTTTGTGAGGGATAAAACTGATCAAAGATATATAAAATGGGTAACAAGAAGTTAGATCAACTAGGCTATGGGGTCAAAAAGGTCAAGGAAGCTATGAGATGATGATGCAAGGCTGCTGTAGGGCTGATTTGATTCAAGGTAGAAAGGATCTTTGGGCAAAATGGAGTAAATGGACATCAAGTTTGTGAAAGAAGAGGGATTTCAAGTGTAACTAGTTGATAGCAGACATAAACATGTTATAGCAAGCCATTAATCATGCTAAATGTAACTATGAGCTAATTAATACATAGAAATCAAACATTCAAGCCATGCATAGAAGTATAAGACCCTCTAACTTTGGGAAATGGCTATCAGACTTTGGGGAGAACACATAAGACGGACTAACAACTCAAAATACTATGCCGGAACGCCTAAACACAGTCTTTAAGTTATTGGGCACTTTGACAAATAAGCTTTCATAGTTTTAGACAAAGGGCTAGATCGGGACTAGGCCTCCTTGGTTCAACAAGATGATGATCTAATCAGTCAAAGAGATAGTTTCATGGACAGAACTATGGACAGTCATAGGTAAGCAAGGCACACCATACATCCTACTCAACATGCATAGAAATCATGAATAAAACTAGCAACAATATCCTTAAGTTACTAAAGAGCAGTTAAGAATTCTTTAGTGCAACTAAGGAAGAAGAAAACATAAAAGCTATGAAGATTCAGGAATTTTGAGGTGCCTCCATGGGCATATATCAAACTTAATCTCTACTGATCTATAGCAAGCAAGAATCATGTATCATGAATGAAAACTAGAAGACAACAACAAAGCAAGAAACACTATACCATTCTACCATGTCATGGAATCCATCAACAATCCTTCATCATTCATCAAAAGCATCCAAGAGGCAGTCCAAAATCATAACACAAGTATGTTCTTCAAAGCTCATATGACCAATATATTACTTCTTCTCTCAAGTTCATCCCCATTTACAATGAGAGCCTTGTGGAATAAATAGGCCCAAGTGAGGAAAACCTCATGGTTCAACTTCCATCCTCATTGGCCTAATCAAAATATCTAAACTTGTCCTTGAGGCTTTGCAAAGCCCAAGGCACAAAATATCTCATAAAATATCCAAAAATTGCTAAAAAAGGGAATTTAATTGACTTTGGATCATTTTCCAAGTGTAAAAATAGCTAAACGCACATTTGGGAAAAGCAGATTTTTGAGGTTCAAAAATTACAAAAATACTTCAAATTTATATCAGAAAAAGGTCCCCTGTCTTGCTGGAAACAATTGGCAGCCTTCCCGGTGTCAAAACGAAGCTCATGATAGCTTGTTGGAAAGCTTTCTGTGTCTACTTTCCGGTGCAACTGAAATCACCTCAATCTGATGCCTAGAAGTCCTCCAAATCTGTACCTGTGTGTAAAAAGCCAGGAAATAGCAGACTGCTGATATGACGGGCAGAATGTGCAAAAAGTGAGCATTTTTCGCCAATTTGAGGGGGCGAATGATCTCCAAATGCTCTGAAAATCACTGGGGACCTGCTCATAGAATTATGGCATCAACTGGTATCATCCTTCTCCCTTGAAAAATCCTCAAACTGAAATGGCGAAATTATGAGTTTTCGACCAAAAACCCAAAAAATGCCAAAAAACAAAAAGTTGTTGAAACGAGCCCAAAATTGGCATGCATGACCCTCAGGGGTCCCTAGCAACATGCTCCGAAGCTGAGGCCAAAATGTCAAGAGCTGATGTGCTTTTCTCCTCTTTCCATGCCAGGCGCTTCCCCTTGGCCTTCTTCAATTTGTCTTGGGCTGCCTTCAGTTTGTGCCGGGCAAACTGATTCAACTTTTGGAAGTGATGTGTCCTCTCCCTTTGCAGCTCTAGATCTCTGTTCGCTCTTTCAAGTTTCATCTCCAAGTTTTTGTTGGCTCTTTCAAGCTATGCCTCTTTGTTTTCTTCAATTTCCTGCTCAAGGAGTGCAGTGAGAGGAAAGGCTTGGAGATGGGCTTGTTCTTCTTCTTTCTGCTTTTCCAAGGCTCTTTTAAGCCCTATGGTCCTAGGCTTCTTCCACCTAGGCTGGTCTTCCTCTTCTTCCTCATCAAAATCACCAATGATTTCTTCTATCCTTGCTTGCGCCTTAGCTGCTTCATTTTTGTATTTGATCGCCCATGCTTCATGAACAGCTGTGTGAACACTCATCTGTTTGTTTTGGGTTTCCAAGAAATAGTTGAAGTTCCTTGCCCGTTGAAGATCATTCTCCAATGTCTCAATTTTCCCCTCTTTATGGATTAGGAGGTTTTCAAGAAGGCGGGCTTCATTATCGCTCTCATCACTCTGGATTGGAAGGACAGCTGACGCTCCTTCATGTTCTTGAATTTTTCCAACCTTGCTTTTCCCTTTGAAGGCCAATCTTGCACTCTTCCTCCTTGGCATGATAATGGGAGACCTCTTGGGTAACTTTCTTTTGCTGGGGATAACTTTTTTCACTTTTGGAGTGGCAGCCTTAGACCCTTTCTTCCTTGCTGTGCTGAGCTTTGTTCTTTTGGGAAGAGGAGACACAACTGATTTACCCTTGACATCTTCTTGAAACTGTTGCTCTCCTTGAGGCTGCTGGGTGTATTCTTCTTGCTGTTCACTTTGCTGCCCCTGTTCGCCAACATTAACTTGTTGTTCTACTTCAATGCCTTGATCAATTTGTGTTTCTACTTGCTGCCCTTTTTCATCAAAATCAAGCTGCTGCTGTGCTTGGATTTCCTGTTCATTTTGTGGCTCAAGATGTTGCTCAATTTCCTGCCTAAGTTGTTGTTCCTGTCCTTCAAAATCAAGCTACTGCTCTTCCTCTTGTACCTGTTGTTCATCATCTTCTGTTTGCTGGTATTCATCCTTTTCCTCTTGCTGTTGTTCATCCCTTTCCTCTTGCTGTTGTTCATCCCTTTTCTCTTGCTCATGACCTTTCTCTTCTTGCTGTCCACTCCCTTCTCCTTCTTCCTGTTGTCTTGACTATTCAGTGGTAATTTTGAGCCTTCTGGGAGTAGGCCTGCTGGACAAAGGTATAGGGTGATGAATAGGCTGAGTGGGAGACACATGGACAGGAGGAACAGTAGAGAAATCTGGGTGACTGAGGAATACATCCCATGGAACTTCCTTCTTCTCTAGCTGATGTAGGATGATAATTTTGATCAGAGAATGATGGAAAAGGGAAGGTATTTTCAGAGGTGGGGCATTCTTCTGGACTGTAGATGCCATCTTCTCGATGCTCTTGAATAAAAAGTAAGGGAGATTTAGTTGCATGTTTCTAGTGAAATGCATCAATAGGCGGACATGGTAGGCATAAACTCGATCAAACCTCCCCTCACAAGTAAAATATTTCATTATGACTTTCATAAGAGGAGCATAGCTGTCAAGAAGATAAGAAAAAGGGAAAATAGCAGTGAAAGCATCTCTATGCTCAGGCTTGATGAAAGGCTTGTAATCTTCTAAGTCAAGATGGGCCTGTTTGAACCATTTTTTGCCATGATATGGAATCTTGGTGGCCTTGGACACTGATCTTGGAGAAAACTTGAAATCAAGGTCCGCTACCTGGAAATGCTTGTTCTGGAACCTCAGGGCGCATAGGTGTGTTAATGGCGAAAAACTTTTGACCTCATGTATCTTCTGGCAGAAGTCTAGACAACCTACTTCATGGAAGTTGAAAAGGATGGATGGATGAGCATTAACCTCCTCTGTAGAGATTGGCTCATATCTTTTGTGCGGACCACTTCTGCTGTCTTGCCTTGGAGGCATTTTGACCTAAATGTGCTTTCGAAGAAACCAACTGCCTCACTGTGTGTAAACTGCCTTCTTGGAGCCAAACTATGTCAATTTACTATTTTGATAGTGAAGAATGTCTTTGGATGACTGCACACTGTTCCTTCACAATATAAAGAACCCCTGCTCCCTTAAAAAGTGGCCTTCTACCTTGAATGTATCTCTGTCAGTAGATTTCTCAATAAGAGACCATACAGTGAACAGGAAGCAATAGTTAGGTGAATTTTCTGTGCAAAGTGTCAAGAAATCACCTTGTTCTTGTGAAGTTTAGAGGTGAACAACACATTTATATCTTTGTCCCAAGGTAGACTTTCCAATCATTACAAACCTGCCTTTCCTATTGTGCTAATGAATCAACAGACTTATGGCTTATGCAATCAACCCTCAGTGTAAGTATACAGTCAAGTTCACAGTTAGAGAACAGAGGTGACAGAGTTAAACAAGCTATAAAGTTACAACAGAGGCTGTAGCAGCTTATTTCTTTCAAAATAATCTGTGGCCCCTTATCAATGTAACCCTTGCCTTTGGAGAAAAAACCTCTACTCTATATGAACATCCACCTATCAATAAGCTCGAAAAACAAAATACAGTCAAGCAACAAACACAATGAACACTGTCTTTTCCGTGAGAAGTGTGAGCAACTTTCCCCTATAGCTTTCAACCTATAAACTGCTCTTTGACAAAAACCATTTTTTTTTATTACACTTCATTGTCCTCTATAGGTATGTCACTCCATCAAACAAAATCATACTACATACATAGCCAACCTCCAGTGTGGGCATACAGTCAAACTCACTGTTATAGAACAAGGTGACAGAGTTTTTGAAGAATGCTTTACAATTTCAACCAAGCTTGTAGGAGTTTATCTTGTCAAATAGTTAAAGCACTTTATCAATGTGAAACCTTTGCCTTTTGATGCCTTGAAGGTAAAACACCCTTGTTCTTTGATATATTAAGATAGAAACACACTGCTCTTAGTTCAACACAAATTCTTTCCTGTAGGTGCCTTAAATAACACATTCAGCATTTTACTACAGTTTTCCACCTCGAATCCCCACACAGAAAAAACACTGTTTTTCAAATGTGTTGACAAAGTTTGAAAGCTTTATATGCTATGGTATGAAAAATTTGTAGCAGTTCAACACACTGTTTTCTTTACACTAATCTGATCCTAAACAAACTCCAACTGCTATGGACAGTTTCAACTTTGCTTCACCACGGTATTGAGGGTGTTTTGATGGTATTTTTAATAAAAACGCAGCTCACAGGTGTTTGATATTTCACCAGTCAATCAGGGAAAACACTATTTCGCCCTCACACCACAGCTTGGAAAACAGAGCTTCTTAACCCTTTATATCACTTAGCACTTTGTTTAAAAAACTGAGAGGGTTCATGAAAATACCTTGAGAATATGGTGAAAAATCTCATTGATGCATCTAGGCCAACTTCGGAGGTGTTTGAATAACTTAAGAGGGTCATACAGATGCGCGACGTGCTGGGCTTTCAGAGTGCCACGCCAAAACAGACTGTCGGGTGGCTCTGTCGGGTCGGCCGGGCGCCGTGTACAGGCGCGTCGCGCACATGTACAGGCGCGTCGCGCGGCAGTTGAGCGCCCGTGGTAGCCATAGGTGAAAATTCCTCAAAATTCATATCAACAAGTACCATATACAGGTTTTGGTCAATATAACTCTCAAGCATTTGCCATGCAAAACAACCCCAATCTGGGTTACCAGCAACAAATCCCATATGCCGGTGCTCAAAGACCTGTTGCCCAAGAAATTCCATCTTATCCTGGCTATGCTCAAACTGACCTTAATCGACAGTTACCTTTTGTTGCAACCTTGGAATTACCAGATTTAAATGGTCAACCAATGATCCTATAAATTATGCTCCTTGGTGGCTGGTGATACCACATAAATTACCCTCCGACATTCCTAAATTCAATGGAAACCCTGGAGAAGACCCATCAACTCATGTTATGACTTATCATTTATGGTGTTCATCAGATTCCCTAAATGATGATTATGTTCGATTACGTCTTTTCCAGAGAATGCTCATAGGTCCGACAACTAAATGGTACATTGAATTACCTAGAGATAGCAAGCATAACTATGAGAATACAAGGGAAAGACGAGGGATTTCAAGTGTAACTAGTTGATAGCAGACATAAACATGTTATAGCAAGCCATTAATCATGCTAAATGTAACAATGAGCTAATTAATACATAGAAATCAAACATTCAAGCCATGCATAGAAGTATAAGACCCTCTAACTTTGGGAAATGGCTATCAGAATTTGGGGAGAACACATAAGATGGACTAACAACTCAAAATACTATGCCGGAATGCCTAAACACAGTCTTTAAGTTATTGGGCACTTTGACAAACAAGCTTTCATAGTTTTAGACAAAGGGCTAGATCGGGACTAGGCCTCCTTGGTTCAACAAGATGATGATCTAATCAGTCAAAGAGATAGTTTCATGGACAGAACTATGGAAAGTCATAGGTAAGCAGGGCACACCATACATTCTACTCAACATGCATAGAACTTATGAATAAAACTAGCAACAATATCCTTAAGTTACTAAAGAGCAGTTAAGAATTCTTTAGTGCAACTAAGGAAGAAGAAAACATAAAAGCTATGAAGATTCGGGAATTTTGAGGTGCCTCCATGGGCATATCTCAAACTTAATCTCTACTGATCTATAGCAAGCAAGAAGCATGTATCATGAATGAAAACTAGAAGACAACAACAAAGCAAGAAACACTATACCCTTCTACCATGTCATGGAATCCATCAACAATCCTTCATCATTCATCAAAAGCATCCAAGAGGCAGTCCAAAATCATAACACAAGTATGTTCTTCAAAGCTCATATGACCAATATATTACTTCTTCTCTCAAGTTCAACCTTGTTTACAATGAGAGCTTTGTGGAATAAATAGGCCCAAGTGAGGAAAACCTCATGGTTCAACTTCCATCCTCATTGGCCTAATCAAAATATCTAAACTTGTCCTTGAGGCTTTGCAAAGCCCAAGGCACAAAAATATCTCATAAAATATCTAAAAATTGCTAAAAAAGGGAATTTAATTGACTTTGGATCATTTTCCAAGTGTAAAAATAGCTAAATGCACATTTGGGAAAAGCAAATTTTTGAGGTTCAAAAATTACAAAAATACTTCAAATTTATATCAGAAAAAGGTCCCTTGTCTTGCTGGAAACAATTGACAGCCTTCCTGATGTCGAAACGAAGCTCATGATAGCTCGTTGGAAAGCTATGAGTGTCTACTTTCTGGTGCAACTGAAATCACCTCAATATAATGCCTAGAAGTCCTCCAAATATTTACCTGTGTGTAAAAAACCAGAAAATTGCAGACTGCTGATACGCCAGGCAGAATGTGCAAAAAGTGAGCATTTTTCGCCGTTTTGAGGGCGCAAATGATCTCCAAATGATCTGAAAATCGCTGAGGACCTGCTCATAGAATTATGGAATCAAATGGTATCATCCTCCTGTCTTGAAAAATCCTCAAAATGAAATGGCGCATTTATGAGTTTTTGACCAAAAACTGAAAAAATGCCAAAAAACAAAAAGTTGTCGAAACGAGCCCAAAATTGGTGCGCATGACCCTCAAGGGTCCCTAGCAACATGCTCTGAAGCTGAGGCCAAAATTTCAAGAGCTGATGTGTCTTTATCCTCTTTCCGTGTCGGGTGCTTCCCCTTTGCTTTCTTCAATTTCTCTTGGGCTGCCTTTAGTTTGCGCCGGGAAAATTGATTCAACTTTTGAAAGTGATGTGTCCTCTTCCTTTGTAGTTCCAGATCTCTGTTTGCTCTTTCAAGCTTCATCTCCAAGTGTTTGTTGGCTCTTTCAAGCCATGCCTCTTTGTTTTCTTCAATTTCCTACTCAAGGAGTGCAGTGAGAGGAAAGGCTTGGAGATGGGCTTGTTCTTCTTCTTTATGCTTTTCCAAGGCTCTTTTAAGCCCTAGGGTTCTAGGCCTTTTCCTCCTAAGCTGGTCTCCTTCTTCTTCCTCATCAAACTAACCAATGAGTTCTTTTATCCTTGCTTGTGCCTTGGCAGCTTCTTGCTTGTATTTAATTGCCCTTGCCTCATGAACTGCTGTGTGAACATTCATCTGTTTATTTTGGGTTTCCAAGAAATAGTTGAAGTTCCTTGCCCGTTGAAGATCATTCTCCAATGTCTCAATTTGCCCCTCTTTATGGATTAGGAGGTTTTCAAGAAGGCGGGCTTCATTATCGCTGTCATCACTTTGGATTGGAATGACAGCTGATGCACCTTCATGTTCTTGACTTTTTCCAACCTTGCTTTTCCCTTTGAAGGCCAATCTTGCACTTTTCCTCCTTGGCATGCTAGTGGGTGTCCTCTTGGGCGATTTTCTTTTGCTAGGGACAACTTTTGTCACTTTTGGAGTGGCAGCTTTAAACCCTTTCTTCCTTGCTGTGCTGGGTTTTGTTCTTTTGGGAGGAAGAGACACAACTGCTTTAACCTTGACATCTTCTTGAAACTGCTGCTCTCCTTGTGGCTGCTGTGTGTCTTCTTCTTGCTGTTCAATTTGTTGTCCCTGTTCACCAACATTAACTTGCTGTTCTACTTCAATGCCTTGTTCAATTTGTGTTTCAACTTGCTGCTCTTTTTCACCAAAATCAAGCTGTTGCTGTGCTTGGATTTCCTGATTATTTTGTGGCTCAAGATGTTGCTCAATTTCCTGCCCAAGCTGCTGCTCCTGTCCTCCAATATCAAGCTGCTTCTCTTCCTCTTGTACCTGTTGTTCATCATCTTCTGTTCGTTGCTGACCTTCACCACTGTCCTGCTGTTGTTCCTCATCTTGTGTTCGCTGCTGTTCCTCCCTTTCCTCTTGCTCATGACCTTTCTCTTCTTGCTGTCTACTCCCTTCTCCTTCTTCCTGCTGCCTTGACTGTTCAGTGGTAATTTTGAGCCTTCTAGGAGTAGGCCTGCTGGACAAAGGTATAGGGCGATGAACAGGCTGAGTGGGAGATATATGGACTGGAGGAACAGTAGAGAAATCTAGGTGGCTGATAAAGACATCCCATGGAACCTCCTTTTTCTCTAGCTGGTGTAGGATGATAATTTTGATCAGAGAATGATGGAAAAGAGAAGGTATTTGCAGAGGTGGGGCCTTCTTCTGGATTGTGGATGCCATCTTCTCGATGCTTTTGTATAAAAAGTAAGGAAGATTTAGTTGCCTGTTTCTAGTGAAATGCATCAATAGTCGGACATGGTAGGCATAAACTCGATCAAACCTCCCTTCACAAGTAAAATATTTCATTATGACTTTCATAAAAGGAGCATAGCTGTCAAGAAGATAAGAAAAAGGGAAAATAGCAGTGAAAGCATCTCTATGCCCAGGCTTGATGAAAGGCTTGTAATCTTCTAAGTCAAGATGGGCCTGTTTGAACCATTTTTCGCCATGATATGGAATCTTGGTGGCCTTGGACACTGATCTTGGAGAAAACCTGAAATCAAGGTCCGCTACCTGGAAATGCTTGTTCTGGAACCTCAGGGCGCATTGGTGTGTTAATGGCGAAAAACTTTTGACCTCCTGTATATTATGGCAGAAGTCTAGACAACCTACTTCATGGAAGTTGAAAAGGATGGATGGATGAGCATTAACCTCCTCTGTAGAGATTGGCTCATATCTTTTGTGCGGACCACTTCTGTTGTCTTTCCTTGGAGGCATTTTGACCTAAATGTGCTTTCGAAGAAACCAACTGCCTCACTGTGTGTAAAATGCCTTCTTGTAGCCAAACTGTGTCAATTCACCGTTTTGATAGTGAAGAATGTCTTTGGATGACTGCACACTATTCCTTCACAATATAAAGAACCCCTGCTCCCTTAAAAAGTGGCCTTCTACCTTGAATGTATCTCTGTTAGTAGATTTCTCAATAAGAGACCATACAGTGAACAGGAAGCAACAGTTAGGTGAATTTTCTGTGCAAAGTGTCAAGAAATCACCTTGTTCTTGTGAAGTTTAGAGGTCAACAACACATTTATATCTTTGTCCCAAGGTAGACTTTCCAATCATTACAAACCTGCCTTTCCTATTGTGCAAATTAATCAACAGACTTATGGCTTATGCAATCAACCCTCAGTGTAAGTATACAGTCAAATTCACAGTTAGAGAACAGAGGTGACAGAGTTAAACAAGCTATAAAGTTTCAACAGGGGTTGTAGCAGCTTATTTCTTTCAAAATAATCAGTGGCCCCTTATCAATGTAACCCTTGCTTTTGCAGAAAAAACCTCTACTCTATATGAACATCCACTTATCAATAAGCTCGAAAAACAAAAGACAGTCAAGCAACAAACACAGTGAACACTGTCTTTTCTGTGAGAAGTGTGAGCAACTTTCCCCTGTAGCTTTCAACCTATAAACTGCTCTTTGACAAAAACCCTTTTTTCTGATTACACTTCACTATCCTCTATAGGTATGTCACTCCATCAAACAAAATCATACTACATACATAGCCAACCTCTAGTGTGGGCATACAGTCAAACTCACTGTTATAGAACAAGGTGACATAGTTTTTGAAGAATTCTTTACAATTTCAACCAAGCCTGTAGGAGTTTATCTTGTCTAATAGTTAAAGCACTTTATCAATGTGAAACCTTTGCCTTTTGATGCCTTGAAGGTAAAACACCCTTTTCCTTTGATATATAAAGGTAGAAACACACTGCTCTTAGTTCAACACAAATTCTTTCCTGTAGGTGCCTTAAATAACACATTCAACATTTTACTACAGTTTTACACCTCGGATCACCACACAGCCAAAACACTATTTTTTCAGATGTGTTGACAAAGTTTGAAAGCTTTGTATGTTGTGGTATGAAAAATTTATAGCAGTTCAACACACTGTTTTCCTTACACTAATCTGATCCAAACAAACTCCGACTATATATGGACAGCCTCAACTTTGTTTCACCACGGTAGTGAGGGTGTTTTGATGATCTTCTAATAAAAATACAGCTCACAGGTGTTTTGATATTTTAAACAGTCAATCAGAAAAACACTATTTTGCCCTCACACCACAGCTTGAAAACAGAACTTCTTAACCCTTCATATCACTTGGCACTTTGTTTAAAAAACTGAGAGGGTTCATGGAAATACCTCGAGAATATGATGAAAAACATTATTGATGCATTTAGGCCAGCTCCGGAGGTGTTTTGAATGACTTAAGAGGGTCATCTGAGATGCGCGTGATCTTTGGGCTTTAGTCTTATACTTAAAACACATCTTGTTATCTGACTCACCGTAAGATCGGCAGGAGTCACCGTGCTCTGGTAACGTGTGTCAGTTAATGCCCGTTCAAATACTAACTCTTGAGTGCGTCGCGCAATTTTCCAGGCGCGTCGCGCGGTGAAAAAGTGGCAAACTCCTGCAAAACGACCCGAAACTTCTTTGTTTCGATGCTGAGGGTAGCAAAGAGGCCTTGCTTGGGCTTGAAAAATTTCAAAATGGAACGAAATCGGCTTTGATCTTTGTTTGAAGTATAGAAAACCAACGGTCCCCTTTGATTTTTGACTTGGGAGGGTTCTTTTCAAAGTTTTGAAAAGGGTTTGTTTTTTCTTTTACATCCATATTGAAAACCTCACTTTTCGCAAATGAACTAAATTTCTTTGTTTAATCAAAACCCAAAGGTGATGATTCTCTTTTTCGAAGCTCATTTTCCCTTCTTGAAATGACATAATTCTTTTGGAGAAATATGTCTGTTTAGACTTCTGACTGTTTCCTTATTTGAAGAAATGCCTCCTCCCGCAGCAGTAGTATGTGGATTCTGTCTTTGATGACTTTCAGAACCTAAAGAATTAAGCCAAAGTATTCTTGTTTTTGCTGAGCTTTTAAACTTGTAGGAACCTTTGCCTCTTAGACTTGGTTTGACAGACTTCTGTAGGTGTTTCTTGACTGTAGATGCAAAAATACAGTTGTATTGACCTTAGGTTCAATCATCCTCTGTCCACTGAAAAAGGGGATTCCCTTTACAATTCTTTTTTCACTTGGATTGTAATAGTGAAGCACCTCATGGGTTTTGAATGCTGCTCCGGAGCTATGAAACTCATTTCCAGAACCTGTTGAAATATAGTCAATATTCTTTGCCTGTGTCATGACTTTTCTTTTAACCCATAGCAGAGTTTGTGTTACTTGGGCTCCAGATTGCTATATTGGAAAGAAAATTTGATAAGGGACCAGTTTAACCTCTGTCCTAATCTGCTGAAGGTTATTTGATGAGCAGGCTTTGACAAAAGCTTTCTCTTATACATGATGACAGGCAAACCAGCTTTGACAACCATTACCGTTTTTACTTCTGTCTTCAACAACACTTTGCTTCAGAAAACTCTAATCACTGTTTCACTTTGCACATGGGTCTGAAGGGTGATTCATGTCAGTTTTGTCTCTCTGGTGACTATTTAACACAGCAACTCCAATTTTGAATGATACCCTGATGACCTTCACACCATCCTTTGCCACTTTGTTTATAACACTGTTGATGACATTTGTTATGTAACCTCACTTTAAATCTGTCAAGAAAATACTGAAGACCGCTTTGTTATTGGAAAGAGTAGGGTTTGTATTTTCAACTTGTTTTGACAGTTTCTATCTCCAAAAGCTTCTTCAACTTCTTCCCCACTGCAGGTATCCAGCATTTGCTGTACTTATTTGGATTTTCCATGGCCCTTTTTTCAATTACTTCTCTGCTCAAAACATTTTATATGATATCTCTGTTCATTGAATAATGAAAACTTATTTTTGCCCTGAACTTTCTAAAATACTGACAATCTATCAAAACAACTCTTTGTCTATTATGAACAATAGTTTCCATGGTGATGTATCTTGATGACAGAAACTAGATTGTTTGTGCCAGTTGTTATAGCAATTTTGACAAGGCAACTGTTCATAGATGAAGCTGCTTTCTAGAAAGACATGCTTGATTGTAGATGCAACTGTTAGGTGTTTTCGAGCTTTCTTCTTTGACTGTGGGTAGAAAACCAAAACAGGGGATGATGCATCAGAGTTTAGAAAGTGAAACAAGGATAGCTTCCCTTTTTGTTTCCTGTGAAGGGATTTTTCACTGTCTCATTGCACTGCTCTTTGCTGATGGGAAACTGAAATGTCACCCTTTTCCTTGGTCAACTTATGACAAGTTATTTGAAAGATAATCTCTGTGAGTATGGAGGTTATCCACCCTTTGAAAAAAAACCACCTTTTCTTCTGCCTGTGTAATGACATGACTTGTCAAATTTTCTTCAATTTGGTCTTGTTGAAACAGGAGGCTGCTTATGATTAGAATTGTTTTTACTAATGATATGTCTCTCCAAGGTTTTAACAATTCATATGATTTGAAAACTTCAAATGACATTTTTCACAAGATCAGAAACTCTGTTTTCCCTTTTCTTGCACACTTCAGATCCTAGCCCTGTTATGATTATTACTTATACTCAGAAAACTAGAGTCACTGTTTTACTGTCTAGTAAAAAGCAAGCCTGTGCTTTTGTAATCCTTAAAGTCAAAAATGGCCAGCGCCCTCTGCTTGTAGATGAAGGAGGCGCCTTAACCCTCTGCTTGTAGATGAAGGAGGTTCTTGGCCATGACAAATTACCAGTCTGTGTGACAGTGGTGTCTTTCTCTTACTGTGATTTTCATGCTGAAAGGAAGCTGCAAGTTCTTGATGAGTAACTCTTTGTCTTGCATATGTATCTCAGGCTCATGTTTACATGGAGAAGCAGTTGTTCTTCTAAATGTAGATTTAGGAATTTTCTCCTGAGATGAAGTTATATTTCTGGTCTTTGTAGAATCCATAATACACTGTAAAACACCTAATAATTAGCTTGAGACTGTGGTCTATGCAGTGCTGAGAATTAGGGGTGTGTAAGTGGAATGACTTAGAGTTGTTATCAATTTCATTTGCAGAGTAGGAGGTCTATCATGATTGGTCTGTAGCGGATGGAGGTTTTCTGTCTTTTTTATGTTTGCCAAAGCTAAAATGCCTTAAAGCGCCACTTCCTAACTTAGGGGAGGCTTTTGAAACAGACTTGGATTTGCCTTTTAGAGCTAATGGGCAGACCAGTAGGGCTGAAGCTAGATAGGATGGTGATAATGAGGTTTTGACTTTGACATGGGTGGACTGAAAAGTAGGAGGGCGAAAAAAGTTTTATGAGGGTTTTCTAGATGACAAATTGACATATGAAAATCAGCTTCTAGAAAACTCAGCTATGGATATAGTCATCACTAACATGTGAAAAATACTGATGACTAACAGTGGCTCCATTTGGGGAGGGCAGCTCCTCGTCAGGAGGTGTCCAGAATTCAGATCTTTGGCTTATGAAGACCAGTGCCTTATCCATTGGCGCAAAATTTACCCTTTTCTTGATGTTATTTCTGAAAAGTGACAACATGGTTAACATCAATGATACTTCTACCTACCCCACTATCTCTCCTAACATTTTTTCTTCTCTTTGGCGCATTTGAACTAGCAGCCTTTTGACAATGTATATTTTTCTTTTTGCAAAATGAACCTATCTATTTCTACTCTTATATCTGTCGGGAGTTCAGATTAAACTGGTGAACTCCTTCATTACTCTACCTATGCTAGATCGACTGTCAAGATTAAGCAGTTTGATAGGATTTTGTTTCTCTAATCTAAAACATGAAATTCAAAATGATCAAATCAGGATTAGATGGTCTAATTTTTCATGCATTTGCGGCATAAAAGACAAGCTGCACACAAATATTATTTTGCAACAAAGGGAAACTAGACAAGCGGGGCTAAGATGTACAATGTATTTTTCATTCCTCGCTTCTCTCTTTGGTTCTGTTTTAGGCATGTGGAATCAGAATCTCTCCCTAATCTAAACTCTGTGATAAGTCAATCTTACACAATGTTGACTATCTTTTGCGCTCACTAACTTATCAGCAAATAAATTTAAACATGCTCAGCTATGATTAGGCTAGATAGTTGAACAAGACATTGAAGTACTAGTAGCGGCATTTAGACTTGCGCGCTTTCTGAAGGACTGTGTTTTTTTTTGGAACATGGGGCTTTACCACTGCTTTTTAGAAACTGCCCTCTTTTTCTACTTTTCACTGTTTTTTGTATTTTCTGCTTTTTCACTTTTTCTTCAAACAAACTACAAATGAAAAAAGTGCTCGCAAGGCTGAGCTTATTTTCTACTGTTGTTTATCTATTCTATCCTAAACTGTACACAACATACACTTGGTGAACTCTTCTTTCCAATGCAACCAGTCAAGTAGATGCTCACATGGGTCATTCTGGTTTAGTTCTGTTATGATGCAGGAATAATGAAAAGGACACTCCCACTCGGTTTGTTTTCGGACAGTAGTGTTTAAGTTCTTTCTCATTCTTGGTAGCGACTTCTTTATGATAGAACCCACTACCCATACAGATTTCTCAAGGAAAACAACAAATGGATCTTGGAATAATATCTGATCTAGAGGTTTTGAGATATGGGCTTCATTCAGGATTACTCTTTCAGACTTCTCAAGGAAAACAACAAATGGATCTTGGAATAATACCTAATCTAGAGGATTTGAGATATAGGCTTCATTCAGGACTACTCTTTCTTCCACTTGACTATATTTGGGACTCTCCCGGTAAAGAAACTCTTCCTTTTTCTCCTGATCACTTGAAATGTCAGACTCATCACATATTGCAGTGTAGTTTTCTTGCCAAGCTGATGTGTTTTGATAGGGCGGGCTAAACACTGTGTGAAGGTTATCAGGTTGATGAGCAAGGATACACTTTGATAGTAAATTATCTTGAAAGGACAGTGTGACAACTCTCATGTGTTTATCAGCCTCTACTTCTTCATATGAAATTTGTAACTCAATGGAACTTGGTGGCTGCAAATCTGGAGTTAAGGAAGATTCCCTATCCAAAGTGATTTCTTCAACCATTTCAGGAAAAAACTTTTTATTTATAACCTGCTCAAGAATTTCATCATCTTTATCAACCTCATCGTCAAAGCTGAAAAACAGTTGATTTCCAATTATGTGAATGCTATATTTGATGGACTGAAGTGAAGTAGAGTCAAGAGTCTGAGACTCTTCACTTACTTCTGAACTCTCAAGGCTCTCCTTATCAGTGTTATAGATGACCCGTAATGGCTGCTCACTTTTCTCAAGTTTATGAAACTGAGCTTCCTCTCGAAAATAAAAAATTGAATCTTCTGCAAAGTTAGCTTCTGTTTGGAAATCATATAAGTCAACATATTGATCAAATATTTGAGAATCATTAACATAAGCAATGTCACCATCCATGTACATTGGACTGCCAGATTGCTTTTCTTCAACTTGATTTACAAATCTATTTTCTGACTTATGATATGCAAGATTAACAGGAGAAAGATCAGAGAATTTTTGGTTATTAGTTTCTGCATCTAGTAACGGAAAATGCGTTTCTGATGGTTTGAGAACTTCTTCCTTTTCCATTATCTGCTTGTTTATATCACTTTCATTGTATAAGATAAAAGAATCTAAATTGGAATGAGTGGAATAAATGGGAGTATTGTTTTCCATGACTACTTGAATTACCAGAGGTTGAGTTACTTCTAGTCCCAGGTTTTCCATGACTGCTTTAGGCATGAGGTTATGGGAGGCACCAGAATCTAACATGGCATTATGTAATATCTTGTCCCATATGTTCAGGCTCACATAGGAAGGAGAAACAGATCCTTCTTGGTATTGACCTTCTATTTTCGGGCCGGATAAGAGCTCGGGTTTATTTTCAGTTAGATTTAAAGTATCTGCCTCGCTCCCTATGTCAAAAAATTTGAAAATTTGAGATCTATACCTATCTATAGTTATTAGCTCAGTAAGGGGTACGGTAATTTTTATTTCGGAAACTTACCCTTCGAAACTAAAAGGAGTTTGTAGTTTGGGCAGATTTGTTTCAGCTTTTTTGGACATGACCTTTTCTATGCTCTTAATTTGTTGATTCTGGTTTGAGACCTTGTTTGACACAGTCGCCTTGGGAGTCTTTGTGGAGGTACTAGGAGTATCCGAGCTAAGACTTGTTTGAATAGCTTTATCTTTTTTTTGGTCAATTTTATTAGCCATAATTTTGTTGCTATCCATGGCTTTTTTAAGGATGGTGTCAGAGGTTTTAGCAGTGTCAGGGCTACTCTTCTTGGAGTGGTCTTGGTTTTTTCTGCTTCTAAGGTTATACTGCCTATGAGCTTCTATAATGGCATTCTGAAAATCTATGGCAGGATCTTCGAGATCTTCATAGTCGGGTTCGTCCTGACTTGGGGAGCATAACTCTTGCTCTTCTGCTGTGAGGTAAACCTTACTCTCATTATCCGAACCTATGAGTTTCCAATGATTTTCATCAATGGGTGTGGTATCCTTATTCTCTTCATCAACATAATTCTCACTGACGGATGGTCTGATCTGCTGATCATTTCCTCTTGGTTTATTTTGAGACTGATCTTTTCTAAAGCCTTGTTTCTAGTTTTGAGGGTTTGGTTGGTTGTCTCTAGGAGGCACTTTTTCACTCATTTTTCCTACAGCTTTGTCCTGGATTTGATCAGGCCATCTATTCTAGGATCTAGGGAAGGAGATGAAGTGGAGACCTTATCTCTATATGGGACTTTTCCTTCTAATCTAGTCCTGGATCTTTTTTCTGCTAAGTTGGCTTCTGTTTTTATGGCTATTTGTTGCATTTCCTCTAGGGTAGGGGGATCCTTGTCTCTCAGATGATATGTCATGTCTGGATCAAAACCCTCGGGGAATTTTTCCAAGACTAAACCAAGTGGGGGTTTGAAGTGAGGTGGGAGGGCGTTATACACATTGTTGAACCTAGTGCAGTATGCCTGGACACTTTCCCCATTTTCCCGTTTTAGGTTGTTATATTCTGACAGGATTTGAATAGGGTTCCTTTGGACTTCCCACTTGTTCGTGAAGACTTGGCAGAGTTCTAGGATGTTGTGGATGTTGTTTGGAGGCAAGCTTTTAAACCATGTTTTGGGTTCTCCACCCAGGCTTTGGGCGAATATTCTCATTCTGACGGTTTCGTTGTGTACTTCCATGTATTCAAAAGCATCGCTAATCCTACTTACATGCTGTTGAGCTGTGGCAGTCTCTTCTCCGGTAAAGTGTGGGATTTTGTCTTGATTTTTATCTGGTAGGGGAGCCAAAGGTAGTGGCAACACCAAAGGTGCGTACCAGGCTGCCATGACGGGAGCTAATGGATGATGTACAGGATGAGGACTAGTGGGATGAGACGAGGTGGTTTGAACAGGTGTGGCGGATGAACTTGGACTGGTGATCTAGTTTTGAGAAGATCTGGGATGGTGGGAGCCAAAGTAATGAAGAAGATGAAAATCGGGAGGGGTGGAAGGTGAGGCTTCTCTACTATGGATGTGTGATTGGTCTAGGGTTTCAAGATCATCAAAGTTTATCTTACTATATGATTTGCTTCTGAGAAGTGTTTTTGATGACTCTAATTCAAAAGGTGAATCTGGTAGGATAGTGAGATGTTTAGGTACTGATCTTGTTTTACGGATGGATCTACCAGTAGCTAGATGGTCAGTTTCGGAAGCTTACCACAGAATCTTCTCTGGGTCATCTACTATGATAGGGGGGTTTGGGTCTGGATGGGATCTGGTGTTAATTCTTCGTGAAGCCAGATTTTGGATCTAGAGTTTAGAGAGAATGGTATTGGTGAATGTTCTGGATGAGTGGTCTCTCTAAAGTTCTACTAAGGTGAAGGATGGTCAAAATAAAAGAGATGAACTAGTGGAGTCGCCAGGTGGAACTGGGTTGTTTTTGTGAAGATAGCTATGGTCCACCACCGGTAACTAATCTGGAAATGTTTTGGATTTTCTGAGTTTTATGTGCAGCGTATGGTTTGCTAAAGTATCCTAGACTTGTTTCAACACTTTGCTAGGGTGATGAGAACCAAAAGAGTTTACTCTAAATGGGTCTATGGACTGCTTGCTTGTTTATGGTATCTAAAGGACCAAAGAGTCTATAAGAGTTTGCTAGACTATCATGTACTCAGTGTCCCACCATCTCCCGCTATGTTTAGTGAGCGATGGGATAGATCTATCGGATGGTAACCTAGAGTTCGGTAAAATAGTAAGGCCTACTAGAGGTTAGTGGAGTCGCCAGGTGGATTATCAGTTTGTTTTGAGATATACTTGTATGGTCCACAACCAATATTGACAAAAACCAATCTAAGGGGTATTTTGGGGTTTTTTCTGAGTTTTATGTGCAGCCTAGGATGTAAGAGTGTTATAAAACTGATTCATCACTTTGCTAAGATGGTTGAAGCAGAGAGTTCACACTAAATGATTCTAAAGGCTGATGGTTTAAGTTAAAAGTTGAAGGACTAAGGAATCTATAAAAGTTTGCTAGACTATCATGAACTCAATAGGTCCCACCGTGATCACCATTATGTTAGTGAGCGATGGGATAAGTCAACAAGCTAGTATTTTCAAAGGTTTCTTAAGGTAAAGGGAATCTAAGTTTTTTTTTATCACTCAGAGTCCCACCGTGATCGCCATTATGTTAGTGAGCAGTGGGATAAGTCAGCCAACTAATATTCTCAAAAGTCTCTAAAGATTAGGGAAACTAAGTTTGTTTAATACTCAGGGTCCCACCGTGATCGCCATTATGTTAGGGCGGCAATGAGGTGGCTAAATCGGATGGTATTCTAAAATTTACCAAAGTAGTAAGGCCTATTGGAGGCTAGTGGAGTCGCCAGGTGGATTTTAGTTTTTTTGAGGTATATGTGTATGGTCCACCACCAGTACTGACAAAAACCAATCTAAGGGATTTTTTTGGGGTATTCTGAGTTTTATGTATTTCTAAGGTTTGGAAGAGTTTCCTATAACTGACTCATCATTTTGCTAAGATGATGAAGGAGCTATTTTCTACTCTTCAGACAACACTTAAGTTTTCTAAGTTTGAATGAGACTTTGAGAGTTACTAAGGAGTACTTAGATTGTCACTAACTCAGAAGGTCCAACCGTGATCGCCATTATGTTAGTGAGCGGTGGGATAAGTCAGTCGGATAGTATTCTCAAAAGTCTCTAAATGTTAGGGAAACTAAGTTTGTTTATTACTCAGAGTCCCACCGTGATCGCCATTATGTTAGGTTCTTGTGATTTGGCCGATTGGTGAGCCAAATGACGATGTAACATCAAACCAAGCTTTGGAGCCCGAGGACCTAGTCTTCCTGGACTTAGAGAGGGCTCTCTCTATATGTGTAAAGGATATCTGTGTGTTTACTTGTGGTGTTCTGATATTAGGTTAGTTATGAAGTATGTTTTTGGTTTTTTGTTTTTAAGTTTGTGAGGGATAAAACTGATCAAAGATATATAAAATGGGTAACAAGAAGTTAGATCAACTAGGCTATGGGGTCAAAAAGGTCAAGGAAGCTATGAGATGATGATGCAAGGCTGCTGTAGGGCCGATTTGATTCAAGGTAGAAAGGATCTTTGGGAAAAATGGAGTAAATGGACATCAAGTTTGTGAAAGACGAGGGATTTCAAGTGTAACTAGTTGATAGCAGACATAAACATGTTATAGCAAGCCATTAATCATGCTAAATGTAACTATGAGCTAATTAATACATAGAAATCAAACATTCAAGCCATACATAGAAGTATAATACCTTCTAACTTTGGGAAATGGCTATCAGACTTTTGGGAAGACACATAAGATGGACTAATAACTCAAAATACTATGTCGGAATGCCTAAACACAGCACTTCAAACTATTGGGTACTTTGAATAACTAGGTTGCATAGTTTTTAGACAAAGGGCTAGATCGAGACCTTTGTTCCTCAGTTCCAACAAAGATGAAGTGATCTAATCAGTCACAGGAGTAGTTTCATGGAGCAGAAATATGAATGAGTCATAGGTAAGCGGGCTACATGAACTCTTGCCCATGAGCCATGTACTAGAACTAGCGCAGCCATGTGGATTCAAATGAGTTAAGAATTCTTTAACCAAGTGCGGCCAAGAAGAAGATAACATAAAAGCTATGAATATTCAGGAATTTTGAGGTGCCTCCATGGGCATATCTCAAACTTAATCTCTACTGATCTATAGCAAGCAAGAATCATGTATCATGAATGAAAACTAGAAGACAACAACAAAGCAAGAAACACTATACCATTCTACCATGTCATGGAATCCATCAACAATCCTTCATCATTCATCAAAAGCATCCAAGAGGCAGTCCAAAATCATAACACAAGTATGTTCTTCAAAGCTCATATGACCAATATATTGCTTCTCTTCTCAAGTTCAGCCTCTTTTACAATGAGAGCCTTGTGGAATAAATAGGCCCAAGTGAGGAAAACCTCATGGTGCAACTAGCTATCCCATTGGCCTAATCAAAATATCTAAACTTGTCCTCGAGGCTTTGCAAAGCCCAAGGCACAAAAATATCTCATAAAATATCTAAAAATTGATAAAAAAGGGAATTTAATTGACTTTGGATCATTTTCCAAGTGTAAAAATAGCTAAACGCACATTTGGGAAAAGCAAATTTTTGAGGTTCAAAAATTACAAAAATACTTCAAATTTATATCAGAAAAAGGTCCCCTGTCTTGCTGGAAACAATTGACAGCCTTCCTGATGTCGAAACGAAGCTCATGATAGCTCGTTAGAAAGCTATGAGTGTCTACTTTCCGGTGCAACTGAAATCACCTCAATCTAATGCCTAGAAGTCCTCCAAATCTGTACCTGTGTGTAAAAAACCAGAAAATTGCAGACTGCTGATATGCCGGGCAGAATGTGCAAAAAGTGAGCATTTTTCGCTGTTTTGAGGGGGCGAATGATCTCCAAATGCTCTGAAAATCTCTGAGGACCTGCTCATAGAATTATGGCATCAAATGGTATCATCCTCCTCTCTTGACAAATCCTCAAAATGAAATGGCGCATTTATGAGTTTTTGACCAAAAACTGAAAAAATGTCAAAAAACAAAAAGTTGTCGAAACGAGCCCAAAATTGGTGCCCGTGACCCTCAAGGGTCCCTAGCAACATGCTCCGAAGCTGAGGCCAAAATGTCAAGAGCTGATGTGCCTTTCTCCTCTTTCCGTGCCAGGTGCTTCCCCTTTGCTTTCTTCAATTTCTCTTGGGTTGCCTTTAGTTTGCGCCGGGCAAACTGATTCAACTTTTGAAAGTGATGTGTCCTCTTCCTTTGTAGTTCCAAATCTCTGTTTTCTCTTTCAAGCTTCATCTCCAAGTGTTTTTTGGCTCTTTCAAGCCATGCCTCTTTGTTTTCTTCAATTTCCTGCTCAAGGAGTGCAGTGAGAGGAAAGGCTTGGAGATGGGCTTGTTCTTCTTCTTTCTGCTTTTCCAAGGCTCTTTTAAGCCCTATGGTCCTAGGCCTCTTCCGCCTAGGCTGTTCTTCCTCTTCTTCCTCATCAAAATCACCAATGAGTTCTTCTATCCTTGCTTGCGCCTTAGCTGCCTCATTCTTGTATTTGATAGCTCGTGCTTCATGAACAGTTGTGTGAACACTCATCTATTTATTTTGGATCTCCAAGAAGTGGTTGAAGTTCCTTGCCCGTTGAAGATCCTCTTCTAATGCCTCAATTTGCCCCTCTTTATGGATTAGAAGGTTTTCAAGAAGGCGAGCCTCATTATCGCTGTCATCGCTTTGGATTGGGCTGACAACCAATGCACCTCCATGTTTTTTACTTTCTCCAACCTTGCTTTTCCCTTTGAAGGCCAATCTTGCACTTTTCCTCCTTGGCATGCTAGTGGGTGTCCTCTTGGGCGATTTTCTTTTGCTAGGGACAACTTTTGTCACTTTTGGAGTGGCAGCCTTAGGCCCTTTCTTGCTTGCTGTGCTGGGATTTGTTCTTTTAGGAGGAGGAGACACAAATATTTTACCCTTGACATCTTCTTGAAACTGCTGCTCTCCTTGAGGCTGCTGTGTGTCTTCTTCTTGCTGTTCAATTTGCTGCCCCTATTCGCCAACATAAATTTGCTGTTCTACTTCAATGCCTTGATCAATATGTGTTTCAACCTGCTGCCCTTTTTCATCAAAATCAAGCTGCTGCTGTGCTTGGATTTCTTGTTCATTTTGTGGCTCAAGATGTTGCTCAATTTCCTGCCTAAGCTGCTGCTCTTCCTCTTGTACCTGTTGTTCATCATCTTCTTTTCACTGCTGACCTTCACCACTGTCCTGTTGCTGTTCCTCATCTTGTGTTCCCTGCTGTTCCTCCCTTTCCTCTTGCTCATGACTTTTCTCTTCTTGCTGTCTACTCCCTTCTCCTTCTTCCTGCTGCCTTGACTGTTCAGTGGTAATTTTGAGCCTTCTAGGAGTAGGCCTGCTGGACAAAGGTATAGGGCGATGAACAGGCTGAGTGGGAGATACATGGACCGGAGGAACAGTAGAGAAATCTGGGTGGCTGATAAAAACATCCCATGGAACCTCCTTTTTCTCTAGCTGGTGTAGGATGATAATTTTGATCAGAGAATGATGGAAAAGGGAAGGTATTTGCAGAGGTGGGGCCCTCTTCTGGACTGTGGATGTCATCTTCTCGAGGCTTTTGTATAAAAAGTAAGGGAGATTTAGCTGCCTGGTTCTAGTGAAATGCATCAATAGTCGGACATGGTAGGCATAAACTCGAGCAAACCTCCCTTCACAAGTAAAATACTTCATTATGACTTTCATAAGAGGAGCATAACTGTCAAGAAGATAAGAAAAAGGGAAAATAGCAGTGAAAGTATCTCTATGCTCAGGCTTGATGAAAGGCTTGTAATCTTCCAAGTCAAGATGGGTCTGTTTGAACCATTTCTCGCCATGATATGGAATCTTGGTGGCTTTGGAAACTAATCTTGGAGAAAACTTGAAATCAAGATCCGTTTACCCGAGCGTTTGCTCGGGAACCTCGTGCGCATTGGTGTGAAAGAATGCGAAAAACTTTTGATCTCCGTATACTTGCAAGTCTAGACAACCTACTTCATGGAAGTTGAAAAGGATGGATGGATGAACATTAACCTCCTCTGTAGATATTGGCTCATATCTTTTGTGCGGACCACTTCTGTTGTCTTGCCTTGGAGGTATTTTTACCTAAATGTGCTTTTGAAGAAACCAACTGCCTCACTGTGTGTAAACTGCCTTCTTGGAGCCAAACTGTGTCAATTCACTGTTTTGATAGTGAAGAATGTCTTTGGATGACTGCACACTGTTCCCTCACAATATAAATAACCCCTGCTCCCTTAAAAGTTGCCTTCTACCTTGAATGTATCTCTGTCAGTAGATTTCTCAATAAGAGACCATACAGTGAACAGGAAACAACAGTTAGGTGAATTGTCTGTGCAAAGTGTCAAGAAATCACCTTGTTCTTGTGAAGTTTAAAGGTCAACAACACATTTATATCTTTGTCCCAAGGTAGAATTTCCAATCATTACAAACCTACTTTTCCTAGTGTGCCAATGAATCAACAGACTTATGGCTTATGCAATCAACCCTCAGTGTAAGTATACAGTCAAGTTCACAGTTAGAGAACAGAGGTGACAGAGTTAAACAAGATATAAAGTTACAACAGAGGCTGTAGCATCTTATTTCTTTCAAAATAATGAGTGGCCCCTTATCAATGTAACCCTTGCCTTTGGAGAAAAAACCTCTACTCTATATGAACATCCACCTATCAATAAGCTCGAAAAACAAAATACAGTCAAGCAACAAACACAATGAACACTGTCTTTTCTGTGAGAAGTGTGAGCAACTTTCCCCTATAGCTTTCAACCTATAAATTTCTCTTTGACAAAAACCCTTTTTTCTGATTACACTTCACTGTCCTCTATAGGTATGTCACTCCATAAAACAAAATCATACTACATACATAGCCAACCTCCAGTGTGGGCATACAGTCAAACTCACTATTATAGAACAAGGTGACAGAGATTTTGAAGAATGCTTTACAATTTCAACCAAGCCTGTAGGATTTTATCTTGTCAAATAGTTAAAGCACTTTATCAATGTGAAACCTTTGACTTTTGATGCCTTGAAGGTAAAACACCCTTGTTATTTGATATATAAAGGTAGAAACACACTGCTCTTAGTTCAACACAAATTCTTTCCTGTAGGTTCCTTAAATAACACATTCAGCATTTTACTACAGTTTTACACCTCGAATCCCCACACATAAAAAACATTGTTTTTCAGATGTGTTGACAAAGTTTGAAAGCTTTATATGCTATGGTATGAAAAAATTGTAGCAGTTCAACACACTGTTTTCTTTACACTAATCTGATCCTAAACAAACTCCAACTGCTATGGACAGTTTCAACTTTGCTTCACCATGGTAGTGAGGGTGTTTTGATGGTCTTTTTAATAAAAATGCAGCTCACAGGTGTTTGATATTTCACCAGTCAATCAGGGAAACACTATTTCGCCCTCACACCACAGCTTGGAAAACAGAGCTTCTTAACCCTTTATATCACTTAGCACTTTGTTTCAAAAACTAAGAGGGTTCATGAAAATAACTTGAGAATATGGTGAAAAATCTCATTGATGCATCTAGGCCAGCTTCGGAGGTGTTTGAATAAATTAAGAGGGTCATACAGATGCGCGACGTGCTGGGCTTTCAGAGTGCCGTGCCAAAACATACTGTTGGGTGGCTCTGTCGGGTCGGCCAGGTGCCGTGTACAGGCGCGTCGCGCGGCAGTTGAGCGCCCGTTCAAATCTGCTCCTGGGTGCGTCGCGCAATTTTCCAGGCGCGTAACGCAGTGAAAAAGTGGCAAACTCCTGCAAAACGACCCGAAACTTCTTTGTTTCGATGCTGAGGGTAGCAAAGAGGCCTTGCTTGGGCTTGATGAATTTCAAAATGGAACAAAATCAGCTTTGATATTTGTTTGAAGTATAGAAAACCAACGGTCCCCTTTGATTTTTGACTTGGGAGGGTTCTTTTCAAAGTTTTGAAAAAGGTCTGTTTTTCTTTTACATCCATATTGAAAACCTCACTTTTCGCAAATGAACTAAATTTCTTTGTTTAATCAAAACCCAAAGGTGATGATTCCCTTTTTCGAAGCTCATTTTCCCTTCTTGAAATGACATAATTCTTTTGGAGAAATATATCTTTTTAGACTTCTGACTGTTTCCCTATTTGAAGAAATGCCTCCTCCTGCAGCAGTAGTATGTGGATTATGTCTTTGATGACTTTCAGAACCTAAAGAATTGAGCCAAAGTATTCTTGTTTTTGCTGAGCTTGTAAACTTGTAGGAACCTTTGCCTCTTAAACTTGGTTTGACAGACTTCTGTAGGTGTTTCTTGACTGTAGATGCAAAAATACAGTTGTATTGACCTTAGGTTCAATCATCCTCTGTCCACTGAAAAAGGGGATTCCCTTTACAATTCTTTTTTCACTTGGATTGTAACAGTGAAGTGCCTCATGGGTTTTGAATGCTGCTCCAGAGCTATGAAACTCATTTCCAGAACCTGTTGAAATATAGTCAATATCATTTGCCCATGTCATGACTTTTCTTTTAACCCATAGCAGAGTTTGTGTTACTTGGGATCCAGATTGCTATATTGGAAAGAAAATTTGATAAGGGACCAGTTTAACCTTTGTCCTAATCTGTTGAAGGTTATTTGATGAGAAGGCTTTGACAAAAGCTTTCTCTTATACATGATGACAGGCAAACCAGCTTTGAAAAACATTACTGTTTTTACTTCTGTCTTCAACAACACTTTGCTTCAGAAAACTCTAATCACTGTTTCACTTTGCACATGGGTCTGAAGGGTGATTCCTGTCAGTTTTGTCTCTCTGGTGACTATTTAACACAACAACTCCAATTTTGAATGATACCCTGATGACCTTCACACCATCCTTTGCCACTTTTTTTATAACACTTTTGATGACATTTGTTATGTAACCTCACTTTAAATTTGTCAAGAAAATACTGAAGATCGCTTTGTTATTGGAAAGAGTAGGGTTTGTATTTTCAACTTGTTTTGACAGTTTCTATCTCCAAAAGCTTCTTCAACTTCTTCCCCACTGCAGGTATCAAGCATTTGTTGTACTTATTTGGATTTTCCATGGCCCTTTTTTCAATTACTTCTCTGCTCAAAAAAATTTATATGATATCTCTGTTTATTGAATAATGAAAACTTATTTTTGCCCTGAAATTTCTAAAATACTGACAATATATCAAAACAACTCTTTGTCTATTATAAATAATAGTTTCCATGGTGATGTATCTTGATGACAGAAACTATATTGTTTGTGCCAGTTGTTATAGCAGTTTTGACAAGGCAACTGTTCCTAGATGAAGCTGCTTTCCAGAAAGACATGCTTGATTGTAGATGCAACTGTTAGGTGTTTTTGAGCTTTCTTCTTTGACTGTGGGTAGAAGACAAAATAGGGGATGATGCATGAGAGTTAGAAAGTGAAACAAGGAAAGCTGCTCTTTATGTTTCCTGCGAAGGAGCTCTTCACTGTCTCATTACACTGCTCTTTGCTGAGGGGAACTGAAATGTCACCATTTTCCTTGGTCAACTTATGACAAGTCATTTGAAAGAAAATATCTGTGAGTAGGGAGGTTAGCACCCTTGAAAAACAACCACCCTTTCTTCTGCCTGTGTAATGACATGACTTGTCAATTTTTATTCAATTTGGTCTTGTTGAAACAACAGGCTGTTTATGATTAGAATTGTTTTCACTAATGATATGTCTCTCCAAGGTTTTAACAATTCATATGATTTGAAAACTTCAAATGACTTCCTTTACAAGACCAAAACTCTGTTTTCCCTTTTCCTGCACACTTCAGATCCTAGCCCTGTTATGATCATCACTTACACTCAGAAACCTAGAGTCACTGTTTTACTGTCTAGTAAAAAGCAAACATGGGCTTTTTCAATCCCTAAAATCAATATTGGCCAGCGCCCTCTGCTTGTAGATGAAGGAGGTGCCTTAACCCTCTGCTTGTAGATGAAGGAGGTTCTTGGCCATGAAAAATTACCAATCTGTGTGACAGTGGTGTCTTTCTCTTACTGTGATTTTCATGCTCAAAGGAAGCTGCAAGTTCTTGATGAGTAACTCTCTGTCTTGCATATGTATCTCAGGCTCATGTTTACATGGAGAAGCAGCTGTTCTTCTAAATGTAGATTTAGGAATTTTCTCCTGAGATGAAGTTATATTTCCGGTCTTTGTAGAATCCATAAAACACTATAAAACACCTAATAATCAGCTTGAGACTGTGGTATATGTAGTGCTGAGACTTAGGGGTGTGTAAGTGGCGCGACTTAGAGTTGTTATCAATTTCATTTGCAGAGTAGGAGGTCTGTCATGATTGGTCTGTAGCGGATGGAGGGTTTTTGGCTTTTTGATGTTTTCCAAAGGTAAAATGCCTTAAAGCGCCACTTCCTAACTTAGGGGAGGCTTTTGAAACAGACTTGGATTTGCCTTTTAGAGCTGATGGGCAGACCAGTAGGGCTGAAGCTAGATAGGATAGTGATAATGAGGTTTTGACTTTGACATGGGTGGACTGAAAAGTAGGAGGGCGAAAATTTTTTTATGAGGGTTTTCTAGATGAAAAATTGACATATGAAAATCAGCTTCTAGAAAACTCAGCTATGGATATAGTCATCACTAACATGTGAAAAATACTGATGACTAACACCTACTACCTCGATAATGAATCCATCTAATGAATCGGTACCACCTCCTGTTATTCCTGAATTGACAATTAAGCCACCAAAGGGAGTAATTCATAAATCAACATATAATCCTTGAGCAAGAGCTGCACAAAATTATAATATAGTTGAAGATTTGGCTCAATCCCCTTCAGCTATCTCTGCTCTTGAGGTATTACAAAATTTTCCCTCCTAGAAGCAGGCTTTATTGTCGACCATTGGTGGAACTAATTCGACTGATTCTAATCTTGTCGTCTTTAATCATACAGGCTATGTGTCACAATTACTAGCAGAATTGGCATTCTCCATCCAAGTAAATGTTCTTAACCACCTTGTTCATCGCACTATTATTTATGAGGGAGCATCTACGTGCATTATGTCTCTAAACTGTTGGAAGTCACTTGGCTCGTTGCAATTATCACAATCATCAATGACGTTGAAGGCTTTTGATGGAAGAACATATAAAACTTGTGGTATTATCAATAACTTGCAAGTTGAATTAGGGGGCAAAACAATAAGTATTGATGTTGAGGTTGTTGACGGACCCTTGACTATAATATTTTACTCGGAAGACCATGGGTATATGTGATGACTGCAATTGTTTCTACATATTTTAGAATGGTTTCCTTTCCTCATAAAGGTACTATTACAGTCATTAATCATTTATCCTTTTTTTCCTCCGCTTCGCAGGTAACTGGAAGTGTTCCGTATATTCGCTTACCCCAACTAGAAATCCAGAACATTGGTGTAGGAATCTTAAAGGATTCCACTCTTATGGGACCCTTTGTGTTACCTCCGCCAGTGATGTCAGCAGAAAATGCAAGCATAGAGACCTGCTAGATGATCTCTTCCACTCTATCTGGCTTAAGGAAGTGTACGGATGATTCTGATATTTCTACGTTGGATGATGTTTTACCGCCCAGCCCTATTGAGCTTCAATAGCAAACAATCTATTCGGCTTGGGCAGAAAATCTGAAATCAGCGTCGTTGAGTGTCTGGGTTGATCGTTCATTAGATTTTGGTACTCCATCTGATCCATTTTCCTCAAAATTTTTGATAGATGAAAATATTTTGGAAGCAATGATGGCAGAAGGAGAACCATGGGAAGATTATCATCATTGTTCCCATCTTCCAAATTATGAAGAAAATAATCTCAGTGAACTATATCACCTAACCATTCAAAATTTATTTTCGAATTCTTTTTCGATTAATGCAATTGAATCTGAGCGAAATTTATCAAATATTGAAGAAACAATTTCTATCGATATTTCGACTAAACCTGGCGTTGTAGAAAATATTCATGTCGGTGTATCTTGTTCTCCATCAGAACTTGATTCATATCGCTCTCTTTTTCATGAATTTCGTGACATATTCGCTTGGTCTTACGAGGAGAAGCAAGGCATAGATATTAGTATAGTTGAACACACTATTAATATGTATCCTGATGTCAAACCGGTGCATCAACGGCTTCGTCCTGTTCATCCGAAGAAAGCCGCTGCCATCAAAGCAGAAGTTGAAAAACTTTTGCGTGATGGTTTCATTTACCCTATTCCGCTTACTGAGTGGGTTTATAATATCGTTCCTGTTATGAAAAAACAAGGAACCATTAGAGTGTGTGTCGATTATCAGGACGTTAATCAGGCTTGTCCAAAAGACAACTATCCTACTCCATTTATTGACCAAATAATTGGCAATTGTGCTTGATGTGAAATATTTTCATTCATGGATGGATTTTCTGGCTACAATCAAATCAATATCCGCCTAGATGACCAACATAAGACATCATTCATCTGTCCTTGGTGCATATTCACATATCAAAAACTACTGTTTGGTTTAAAGAACGTTGGGGAATTTTTTCAGAGAGCAATGGATTACGCTTTCAACAACATCAAGCACATTGTTCAACCATATCTAGATGATTTACCAACGCATTCACGAAAACGGATTGATCACCCATTTCATTTGAGAGCCATTTTCTTACGATGCCGACCCTACAAGGTACGCCTCAATCCGCACAAATGTGTGTTTTGTGTTGGTTCCGGTCAATTGCTCGGATTCGTAGTCTCAAAATAAGGAAGAATAGACCCACTGAAGGTTTAGGCCATTCTTGATTTTCCCGCACTAACAAACTTACTTTAGATACAGAAACTTCAAGGAAAGGCTAACTTCCTGAGAATTTTCATTCAAAACTACGCCAAAATGGCTAAAGGATTTACTCGATTACTGAAAAAAGGGGTTCCCTTCCATTGGGACCAAGTTGCGCAAGCTTCTTTTGATGTTTTCAAGGACCATCTTGTCCGAGCGTCATTAATGTATCTTCCAAATTATTAAAATGATTATTTCCTATATATCGTCGCAGCTGAAACGACCATTGCTATGGTTTTGGTCCAAGTAGAAGATGGAATTAAACATCCGATCTATTATTTGAGTCATAATCTCAATGATACAGAAGTTAAGTACTCATACGTGGAAAAGCTTGCCTTGGCAGCCATTCAGGCTATCCAAATATTTCGCCATTATATCCTGCTCCTAAAAACAATAATAGTTTCAGATTGCAACCCCATGACTTACATCTTATCACGTCAATTGCTGGGGGGGGAATATTCAAAATGGATCATCATTTTGCAGGAATTTGATTCAGAATTCATTATATCCAAGTCAAAGAAGTCTTTAATTTTGGCTAAGCTTCTCTGTGACCTTCCCTGTGATAGTACTGCAACTACGTCAGAACCATATATTCCAGACGAGTCTCTATTTCTAATCAGATCATCTGATCCTTGGTATGGATATTTCATCATTTATCTCCAAACCCAAACTTTTCAACCTAATACCTCTCGCTCTGATCAGCGACGTATTCGATACCAAGCCAAAGATTATCTAATCGTCGGCGATACACTTTATCGTCATGGTGTCAATACCATTTTAAGGAGGTGCCTCACTCATGAGGAGGCCGAAAAAGTATTAAATGATTGCCATGCTGGGGCATGTGTTGGAAATTTATCTAGTTATGCTACCGCACAGAAGATACTCCATGCCAGCTACTTTTGGCCTACTATTTTTTGAGATTGTATCCTCGCAGTCAAAATTTGTCATGCATGCCAGATTTATGACCATAAAATCCACAAACTGCCAGCGCCAATGCATCTTGTTGTCTCTGCTGGACCATTTACGAAATGGGGTATCGATTTCATGACCTATAACCTTGCTTCGTCCGGGTGGCATGGTTATATTATTGTCGGAGTCGACTATTTTACCAAATGGGCCGAAGAAATGCCTACATTCAACAACACAGGACAGAAAACTACATTGTTTTTCTTTAATCATGTTATTGCACGGTTTGGGGTCCCACAGGCTATAGTTACGGATCATGGGAAGAATTTTTGCAACCATATGATGTCTGAATTAACAACCAAGTTAGGATTGTCGCATGATAATTCTACTCCTTATTATCCACATTCAAATGGACAAGTTGAGGCTATTAATAAAATTCTTAAACGAATGCTTCAACAAATGATAGGAGTCCGTAAAAGGAACTGGCACTTGATCCTATACTCTGCCTTGTGGGCGTATCGAACCTTGGTGAGAAATGAGACCGGATTTACTCCTTTTCAATTGGTGTATGGTCTGGAGGCTATCTTACCAATCCAATGCGAAATATCATCATTAAAACTCACAATAGACTTGTTACCTGACACCTCAGAAGAAGAAGTGCATCTCCTTAACCTCATCCATCTAGATGAAATGCGTCGTGAAGCCCAATTGGCCAATGAAGCACATAAGAGATGTATAAAGGCGCAATACAAAAAAAATGTCCAGCCTCGCATCTACTCAGAGGGCGACTTGGTCCTATGACCAAGAAGCTGATAAAATAGGTACAAGGAAATTCGAGCCATTATGGCATGGCCCCTACATTGTCAAAATAGTTCTTGCTAAAGGTGCCTACGAGTTAGTTGATCACGATGGGATTCCATTGGCACAGCCTAGAAATGGGTTGTATTTGAAACGTTACTATGCTTAATCATGAGCGTAGTAATTTTTTGTATTATATTGTTTATATGCTATTGATTTTCATTCACTATCTTAATTTGTTTTTTAGAGTTTTCTTGACGTTAGTAATCCGCTTTACATTTTATGGCAGATGTCTGAATCTTCGGAACCATTTGTTGGGTATGCTGATGGTGCTAGTCGTAGTACACAGAATCTATCCTCTGCAGCGTGGACCATTTTTTCTCTGAACGACAAGTTAGTGAGTTTTCAAGGGATTTGTATTGGTAGATCGATGAATAATATCACTAAGTATAGCACATTGATTGAACTTCTCTTTGATGCCATTTCATTTAGTATTAACCACATAATCATAAGGTTATACTCACAACTTGTGGTACTACAACTTACTAGTATTTATAGTGTTAGAAATCCAACACTGCTTAGATTGTTCCTAAGAGTTCGACTTTTGGAGAGACATTTTGATTTCATTCAATATCATGACATTTCCAGAAATCTAAACACTTTAACTGATTCATTATCTAATCAAGTTTTAGACAGACATTTGCAACTTAGGTAAAAGAAAACATTCACATCATTGAATAGGATTGCGCATTAAACATAGGAAAAACTATGAAAAAATATAGATAGATAGTTATAGGTTTTTTACAAAATTTGTGCCCAAGACACATTGGTCATCTGACCTCAAAATGTATGCAAAAAGTCATAAGTAAACTAGTGGTTCTCATGATAACACGCTATAGATCTAGCAATCCTACAGAGCAACCACATCCAATGGTTAGGAACCCCAATAGTGTGTCACTGCAGTGGCATGGGAAGCTCTTCGATCCAGCAATCCAGAATCCTGAAGGTCAACCCCTCTATGTGCTGCTAGAGTTCAGCAAGAGTCTCAGCCATATCAAGGTCCTGAAGGACTGCTCTCTCGATAGCCCTCTCTGCTGGCGCATCCGCTTCGCACTCTGGTTCCTCTACTAGTTGAACAAGACCAATATATGCATTACATTAAACACTTAGTTTAGTCTTGGAAAGAAATCAAAACACAAATTTTTTTTTATAAACCTTATAAAAATAAAAAAACATGGTCAAATAAATCTTATCTATTGCACCCCATTGAGCGCCTTTTGGTAAAACTAGATCTGGATCTCCTCGGAAGTCGACGCCTGCATATGCATACTCATTGATGGCGATAATCTGTCGCCTGAACCAGGCAAAGAATGCAGTCAAGAACACAACGGTCGATTGGCCTGCATGCTGACCCATGAGTTCTACCCATCTCTACATTCGAGGATCTCTAGGACTAGATATATCCAATGTTACATGTTGTGGATGCATTAGTGGAACCCATTCCAAAGCGAAGGAAATGAGAATGGAACCATAACTGAAATTTTTCTTCCTTCCTCCCTTTGCTTTATTCAATTGTTCCTTTATCTGAGATAGAACAACTTTAGACCAATTGAATATTGTTGGTTCTAAACATTCCAGAGCATACTGCATATATGATCTGTTTGCCACATGGAGTGTAACAGTGCTAGCTAGTTTAGCGATCGTGAATAGGATGGTTCTTAAAGGCAAATCCCTAACATCATGGATGTTTATTTTTCCATCTTTTCTAGGTTCTGACCCCGGATAGCAATACTACATAACATAATCCCTCACTGTCTCCCCTCCAACGGTAGATCCTATGAGTGAAATGGGCAAAACTCTCCTCAAAAAACCCATGAGAAAATACACATCCTCAACTTTTATAGAAAACACTTGATTTTTTATGTGAAATGCCTCTATCGCTGGATCCCATGCTCGAACAAGGAACTCCAAGAGTTCTATTTGTTGCCTCATTCCCGACAATTTAAAGTACTTAAGCAGCCCGCAATCTCTTAAAGCTCTTAGAGTACCCGGATCATTCAAGGCAATCATATCTTGTTCTTCATGTTCTCATTCTCTCCATGTAATCGTCATTATAATCCGATGGAAAATTGAAAATCAACTATAAGATCCATTAGATACCATTCATTGCAAAAACTAGGAAAATTTTGGACACAGCATGAAAAAAAAAAACTTCAACTGCTTCCAACGCACCCTTTGGGCTGAGACAGTGCATTGCACATGCAGGTACACTTTACTGTACCTGCTATGCAACACAGGTTTCAACATTCAGGGGTGCGTTGCCCTTAATTTTGGTAGAATTTAACCTGGGGGAATCAAAACCATGAAAAATTGCAAAGAAAGGTAATGAAATGAATACTGAAAGAAAGAGGAGGTTTTTGATACTGACCTGGATCAAACGACGATGAAATCCGTTCACTGAAACGACAGCAGTTATCAACTGAAGTTCGAGGGAAAAATCAGGTTCAGAGCTCCAAAATGCAAATGGTAACTATGGAATGGTAAAAATGAATAGTGAAACTACTTTATATAGTCATTTAATTACTTGCAAGTTAAAATTTATTGCTATGACTATAGTTTTATTATGTTTTTATCATGAAACAGGTATTTTTAATCCATTTGATGTTGTTCTGAACAGGAAGTAAAACTGACGAACAGGTTAGTCGTGCAAATTTATTTCAAGAAAGACTTGACCACAAAGGATGCTTTTTCTCCTTATTTTTCAAGCCTTGATAAAAACGAAAAAGGATTTGAAGCACACTTTTATATCTTTTTCAAGATTCAATAACAGCGAAAAAGGAACCCCTGGAGTCTTCTTTTAGCTCTTTTCAGACTCCGATAATGTGAAAATATTTTCGAGCACTTGTCATCTCGAGCTCGTTAAAGTAAATGAATTGATATCTACTCAATATAAGTTTAACCCTTTTCCAGACTAAGATGGATTATTTACAAAAAAGGAATACCTTGGTTAAACATGACCAAAGAGGTTCTTTCAGATATCATTTTACACTTTTAGGATCTGAGAGACAAATTTACAAAAAAGTACTTTTGGAGTCCTCTTTCGTCCTCTTTTTCAGACTCTCTAAACATGAAAAAGGACCGATCTATCACTGTCGTTAATCTTGTTAAAACATAAAATAGCGACGAGCTTGTCAATCATGGAAAAAATCGAGTTTCATTCATCGCTAGACTCGTTAAATTATTAAATAGCGATACTTTATTCTTTGTTCACCCGAAGCGTTGAATTATAGATCAAGAAAATGTTATCCTCCTCAAGCTTGTTAAAAAATAAAGAGGTACTGGTCGACAAATGACTGGGGAAAATTTGGGAAAAGAAAGTAAAGTTTCTTTTTGGTAGCAAGTTGCTCTTGAACATGACACTTCTTTCACTCCATGTCCGTGACTGTTTGGGTTGGGTAATCATCTAGACGGTTCATTCACACCTATGGTTCATCATACCTTCACTTCGGTTTTGGGTCAATGTTGCCAACTTATCACAGTTTTGCTGATATGTTCAAGAGAATTCATCTAGTGATCTACAATACTCATCCATCTACAATACTCATTAACCTTCATTTTCATGACCGTCATCCCTGAAAATTGCTATATCAAGTCATACCGTTGTCTCTGAAATCAGTAACTCCAGTTTTGCAATAAGGTGACTTCCTGTCAACTACAAATCAATATCTAGGAAGTTCACTTAGAAACATTAGATTCTAGTAGCATCAGGCTTGTTACAGCATTGACAAGATCCTCGCTTCCGGACCTTTGAATCAAAAATTTTGTTTGGCGTTCGACATCAAATCATCTATTCACGCCTTAAAAGATGTACTGCAGTACCTTGAGGGCCATTGACATTAATGGTGGTTCTCTCATGTTTGTTAACAACTTTCATTATTGGTTGGTAATCAAACGATGTATTTCCATGTTCGATGACAAATCATACATTCGCATGGCTAGACTTGTACTCGAATGATCGAGTGAACAAGATAAGAAGACCCCAGATCTAGTTTCAGCCATCCGGGCTGCGATTTTAGGATTGTTGTAAACATCATTTGTACAGTGACCTTACATACAGATTGTCTTCCAAACATGGGCCTATATCTGTAGGCGTGTCTGCATCTGGGCAACATTCCAATGTAGATGACTTTATGAATTATGTACATGTTATTAGATTGTTTTATGTGCTGACTATGGGAATGCCTACCCTCAGCAATTATGATCAATAGAGGATATATCATGATGTAATGTATTGTAAGATTGATGCAGGTGACCATTCCGCTTTGTTTCCAGGCTCATCGCAGCGTCAAGCATCTCAACCAAATGTTCTTATTATTTGGATCTCATGCTTTAGGGGGCAATTATTATAGGTCAATTTGGGCACCATTCCCAATGACCTGGTTAACTGGGCATCATCTCCAGGACTGATGATCAAGGGTCTATCATTCCCTATCATCTCAGTTGCTATATGCCCTAAGACAGGAAACAACATGAATCAAACAAATGATTTTCATCAAAGCAAGGATTTTCCATGGTTTGAAGCTTATTATTTAACATGTGGGAGGTCACCAACGCAGGCTCTAAAGGGCCTAAGTGCATTGCATATGAAGGTAGCCCCATTCAAGGCTGCTCTGCAAAGAACTTCCCGACATTCAAAGGTGTGTTGGTCAGATTGGGAGTGAAATTATCATTGTTCTAGAATCTCCACTTGGCCAGTGTCTTATAGAAGGGTTCACATGTGTCAAGCTTCAGATCCAAGTGTACATTTGACATCTACATGAATGGAAACATGTCTTGCCTATATTTGGAATGTTATTGATTACAAAAATACCTACAGTTCATCTATAAATTGAACACAGATCATTGTGTTTGGGAGGAAGAATTTGAGTAGGGAAATGATGGAGAATTTTCAATAGAGAGTTTGATTTGTGGAGCTGCTGCTGGAGAGACTTATGCTGTGATCAGACTTGGGAACTTTGCTGGAAGGTCACGATGAATCAGTCACTAGGTTGTAACCTCTTCTTCTATCATCAATAAAGAGTACTTCTTGTTTTTCCCTACATGCATCCATGTTTACCTTGATTTTCCATATTGCAAAATCTTGGTTGATGAATGTAGTTAATGCTTAACTGATTTGGCTAATTAACTTGAATAGATATCTATATTATTGCATCTTCTGTTGTTTCAGTGTTCTTTCTTGCAGGAAGCATTCAGCTATTTGAAACCGCTTGAATTTGAAGTTGTACTGTAAGCGACTGAAACAAGTAAGCATCCAATCCTCTCTGTGTATCTGTTCTGAGTTAGGAAAAAGGGTAGTGCATTCTTTCACCTGTTGTTCTAGACTAGACACTGGTCTAGGGAAGTGTAGTTTATCCGTAGATTACAATTTTGGCCCAACAAGGGTTTAGTGGCGGAGCACATTGAGAAATTACAAAAATTGAATATAAGGGTAACTGATATTCCAGAGGAACACATGATTGATGTCTTCATAGGGAATTTAAAGGATAACATCCAACATGAAGTTCATGTTTGTGAACCTGATTCATTGGAGAAGGCATTCAGGTTGGCAAGAAAAATTGAATGTAAAATTATGGCGACAAGGAAGCCTACCACTCACATCTATAAAGATGGAAGTGTTGCTACTCCTAAACTTCTACAACCTACAAGGTTGACACCACAACAATTGGAAGAAAAAAGAGAAAAAGGGCTTTGCTACAGTTGTGATAAAAAATACACTAAAGGTCATAAGTGCACTGAGAAGAAATTATTTTACATAGATTGTGAAGAGGAGGAAGAAAATGAAGAAGAAGCTTCAAAAGTAGAGGATATACACTCGGAAGAAACCCTAGAAGAAGAAGAAATGAGTCCGACCATATCATGTAATGCATTGGCAGGAATTACCACTCCTCAAATTCTCAAGATAGAAGGACATATCAAGAAGAAAAAGGTAATAGTGTTGATTGATTCGGGTAGTACCCATAATTTTATTCATTGTAAGGTAGCCAAGGAATTGAATTGTTTCCTATACCAAACACCAGAATGTCAAGCGATGGTTGAAAATGAAGGAACCATAAATTTCTTTGGAAAATGCCATAATATCAAGCTAGCCATGGGGGAATATGTATTGAATAGTCAAATTCTTTCCATCCCAATGGAAGGTGCTGATGCTGTATTAGGAGTACAACGGTTACAATCTTTGGGGATGGTAGCTTTTAATTTTCAAGAACTTTTCTTGAATTTTTTTTGGAAGGAAAGGAAATCGAATTATGGGGTATCATAGGGAAGCAAGGAAAGATAATAAGCTTTAATGTCATGACAAAGATTTTGAAGAAATAACAATGGGGTGTAATTGCACAATTATGCTCACTAGAAGTTCCAACATCAAAATCATCTATTTCTCCAGATATCCAAAATGTCTTGGACAATCATTCCAAGGTGTTTGATACTCCCAAAGGACTCCCACCTATTCATGATCATGATCATGCTATTCATTTGATTCCAGGAATTTCTCCTCCAAACATCAGGCCTTACAGATATCCTTATGTCCAAAAGGGCGAAATTGAACATATGATTGCAGAAATGTTAGAGGTTGGTATAATTCAACATAGTCAAAGTTTTTTCTTTGCTCCAGTAGTATTGGTGCACAAAAAATATGGATAATGGCGCATGTGTCTAGATTATAGGGAGCTCAATAAGCTCACTATTAAAGATAAATTTCCCGTTCCTATGATTGATGAATTATTGGATGAATTACATGGAGAAATTTATTTTACCAAGTCGGATCTTTGTTCAAGATATCATCAAATTAGAATGAAGACTAAAGATATTCTGAAAACAACATTTCGAACTCATGAGGGTCATTATGAATTTTTGGTCATGCCTTTTGGCCTTACCAATGCACCTTCTACATTTCAAGGGTTGATGAATTCCATTTTCTAACCATTCCTTAGAAAATTTGTGCTAGTATTTTTTGATGAAATACTAATCTACATCAGGTCTTGGAAGGATCATGTTCTACATGTTGACAGGGTGCTCAAACTATTGGAGGAGAAATAATTATATGCAAAAACATCCAAATTTTTCTTTGGAGTACAAGAGGTGGAATATCTGGGTCATATTGTATCTCATGAGGGTGATAAGGTAGACCCTAACAAAATTAAAGCCATTAAGGAATGGAAAGTCCCCACAACCATAAAGCAGTTGCACGGATTTCTTGGGTTAACAGGGTATTATCGCAAGTTTGTAAGAATTGTGGGAGAATAGAAACACCTCTAACAACATTATTGAAGAAAGATGCAATTTCATGGACTCCTGAAGCAACTAAGGCCTTTGAACATCTTAAAGAGGCAATGTGCCTAGCACTACGCCAGACTTCACAAAAACCTTTATTGTGGAATGTGATGCCTCAAGAAATGGAATTGGTGTTGTTTTAATGCAAGAAGGAAGACCCATTGATTTTGAAAGTCATTCAATTGAAGGAAAGTATTTACAAAAGGCTATTTATGAGAAGGAAACGTTGGCAATGCTACATGAACTAAAGAAATGGAGACCTTACCTAATGGGAAGACACTTCAAGGTAAAAAATGATCATGATAGTCTTAAACACTTTTTGGAACAAATATTGTCTTTAGAAGAGCAGCAAAAATGGGTCACAAAGATGTTGGGTTATGACTTTGAAATCATCTACAAAAAAGGGAAGCTAAATGTTGTTGCAGATGCACTCTCAAGGAAGGATGAAGAGGTGGAAGCATTGCTTTGTGCCATTTCAATTATCCAACCAGATTGGATAACCGAATCAAGGGATGAATGGAAGAAGGACGAAGAAGTGTGGACTCTCATTCAAAAGTTGTAGCAAGATCCTAGTACATCTAATACAATTAGTTGGAAAAATGATTCCTTATGGTACAAATATCGCTTATATATTTGCAAGAATTCCCAACTAAAACAAAAGATTCTTTTGGAATTGCACACTTCTCCTTTAGGAGGACACTCGAGATTTTTAAAAACTTACCACAGGGTGAAGAAAGATTTTTTTTTGGGATGGCCTTAAATTTGATATTCAAAAGTTTGTGGCGGAATTTTTGGTTTACCAGCAAAATAAAGTGGAGACAATTAAGACCCTGGGTCTTCTACAACCTTTATCCATTCCATGTCAACATTGGGAGGAGATTTCAATGGATTTTATCACAGGTTTACCTAAGTCCGAAGGAAGGAGTGTCATCATGGTGTTAGTTGATAGACTTACCAAGTATGCACACTTTTGTGCATTATCTCATCCATTTAAAGCAATTACAATTGCTACTGCATTTATGGAAACAATTCAAAATCTACATGGAAACCTAAAGATTATTGTAAGTGACAGAGATCCCATTTTTACAAGAAATTTTTGGATGGAATTATTTTCTTTTTTGGGTACTCAACTAGCTCATAGCTCATCTTATCATCCTCAATCCGATGGTCAAACAGAGATAGTGAATAAATGCTTGGAAGGATATCTTCGTTTTTTTGTATCTGATAGGCAAGCACAATGGGTCAAGTTGTTACCTCTGGCTGAATGGTGGTATAACACTTCTTTCGATACTGCAGCAAAAATGACCACATTTATGACACTTTATGGATATCATCCACCATCCATCACATATTCTTTAAGGGAAAATTCTAGGGTTCAAACAGTGGAGGATCACATCGAGCGTCAACAATAAGTTCTCCAACTCTTAAAGGATAACCTAAATTTGGCACAAAATCAAATGAAACAATAGGCAGATCAACATCACAGTGAGAGAATTTTTGATGTGGGAGATTGGGTATTTTTACAGCTACAACCATACAAACAAATGTCCCTCAAGCAAGCTAAGAAGGATAATAAATTATCACCAAAGTACTATGGTCCTTACAAGGTTTTGCAAAAGATTGGTACTATGGCATACAAATTGGAGCTTCCCGCTTCTTCGCAAGTGCATCCAGTTTTCCATGTTTCATGCTTAAGAAAGGTTATAGGGGAAAAACTTCCAGTTCAAACAATATTTCCAGAACTTGATGAGGAAGTAAAAACCATATTGGAACCTGAAGCAATCGCAGAAACAAGAACTCAACAACTACGAAATCTATCAATTTTAGAGTATCTCATCAAATGGAAGAACTTACCCACGGATGATTCTACATGGGAGGACGATAATTTTATACAAAAGCACCCGGAGCTACTCAAGCGTTGAGGACAACGCCTTTTTGAAGGAGAGGAGCATGTTAGGTCCTTATATTACTAGTATAGTCCCTTATTGTTGTTAGTGTAACCCCCTTATTGTTATTTTTGTACCCCTGTGACCCCCATATTGTTATTATTGTGCCGTTAAATTATCATTGTTAGGTCAGATAGGATTACATTGTGGCCCCACTAGGATTACATTGTAGCCCCATGGACTCCTATATATAGAAAGGAGGTTTTTTCATTTGTATCAGCCAAGAATTGTTCATTCATGTAATGTATTGGAGGTTTCCCCCTCGAAGTGGCTTAATTCTAAGGTGTTGATATCTCTTTTCTTCTATTTTTGGAGCTAGTTTCACAACAGTTTTAAAAATAAAACATTATAGATTACAGGTATCAAGTAACATTACTTCACATGCCAAATGTAGTTCAACCATAACACTTTAAAAACAAAACAAATTTTAACACAACATTACTTCACATGCCAAATGTAGTTCAACCATTCAAAACTTAGGTTTTAAAAACAAAACAAATTATAACACTTTACGTTACTTTACATCAAATTCCAAATGTATTCCAACCATCCAAAACTTGAGTTTTAAAAGAAAAACAAATTATATAACACTGTAACATTACTTCACATGCCAAATGTAGTTCAACCATCCAAAAATTAAGTTTTAAAAACATTATATATCACATTCATATGTACCAAATGTAGTTCACATAAAATATGTCCAAAATTTGTAGATCTTACAAGTATCAAGTATCAAGTTATATATAAAAACATTATATATCACATTCACATGTAACAAATGTAGTTCACATAAAATATGTCCAAAACTTGTAGATCTCACAAGTATCAAGTTATATATGACTGCATCTAGATAAGAGTATATATAAAAAAGTAAATTTAAGACTAAATCTATTGAAAATATAATGTTGCACGTGTGCATGTCCATCATCCATCAAATACAGATGGATGTAGTGTCTCTCCTAGCAAAGTCACGATCCTCGAGCTATCTTGTGAAGCATGGGGAACTTGTACACAATGTGTACAAACATTAAAATTTAATGTTTTAAAATTGAGTGAGAATATATAGAACTTCATGTAAAAAACAAAATGTAAAAAAAAATCATGCAATACCTCATGAGGTTCCCTCTCCATTTGTTGCTCGGCTACTAAAAAATGCATATATAAAATTAATTTCAATAATATTAAATAAAAAGTTAGACAACTTGTTCAAATGGTTGAAATGGTGTGGATGTTCCTACCTCCATTGCTAGAGTCCGTGGAGAAAAGCAATCCTCTATAGGAACCTAAAATTCAAAAAATTTAAAAGTATAAAATAATTCAAGATCAAGATCTCAATTTATAATAAAACTTTTAAACTTCAATTTATAAATTATAACTTAAAAACATATATTTAAGTGAAAATTTGAATACATCTGTTGGTGGATTTGGCACATCTCTTGAGAGAGGCTCCAAAAGAAAATCTCAAAAAACCTAAAATTCAAAAACTTTAAAATAACTCAAAATATCTAGATCTCAATTTATAATAAAACTTTTAAACTTCAATTTATAACTTATAACTTAAAAAATATATATATATTTAAGTGAAAAATTGCATACTTGTGCTGGTGGATTTGGCACATCTCCTAAGAGTGGTTCGGAAAGAAAATCTCCAAAAACCTAAAATTCAAAAAATTTAAAATCACTCAAGATCTAGATATATCTCATTTTTTAATGGAAATTTTTGAGGTGGAATATATATATAACTTAAAAACATGAATTTTAAAAGTGAAAAATTGTCCATACTTGTGATTGTGGATTGGCACATCTCCTAAGGAAGAAGAAGGTACATCTCCCAAGGAAGAAGAAGGTACCGCCATCCCAAAAATATCGGATGGAATCAGAATCTTTTAAAACATTTTATTATATATATGTACATGTGTGCACAATTATTTATTTTAAAAATATCTCATCATGTTTCGATCTATATAATAATAGATAAAAAATAATTGTACATTATCATGTTCACTTAAAAACACTAACATTTGCGAACATATCTTGATGGTGAGAACCATATTGATTTTATGATTGATGGTGAGACCCATCTTGATTGTTTAAACCGGAGGCTTTGATCGTGATATTAACATTTTATTCATTTATCAAGCGTGACAACTGCAAATGGTGGTAAAATATAATGATACAATTTTGTTAGATCAATGTATACAAATAAATGTATGTATATATGTATTTATTACAAATTGTACATGTGTTAAAATAATTGAACCCTAACCATTAACACATACTGTTCCCATGCCCTCTTCCTCATAAACATTTAGGTATTGCCAACCATTGCGACAATTCTTTGCATATGTTTTGAGAGCTTCAACACTCATTTTCTCAATATATTCATCTGTATAGTACACAAAATTAGCGTGTGCATTCTCACGTGCTCTTTGTCGATTCAGACAAACATCGACTCCACCCAATCCACTATGAACATTTTCAATTATGGCATCCCTTGCTTCTCGACTAATTTGATAAGTGGCTTCCATATCTTACCGCAAAGTTTCGACACGAAAAGGTCGATTAACCAATGGTGGCTTAGGGTGAGGTAACTCAACATCACGCCTAGCGCCCCTACGGTCACACAATCGGCCTTTCCCAGGACCAAAAAATTCAAAGGGAAGATCATTGTAATTGGGTTTCATTTGCAAAAAGAATTCTGCATAAAATAATTTTGCAAAATAAAGCGGAACCTCATTGTTCCATGGGAGTCTTCCATAGGCCGCAAGATGTATATCATAGAAATAGTGGGCTATATTAGAGTCCTTGAAATATTGCACCTTCGGCATCTTTCTTTTCGGCTCTTCTTTGAAATTAAACATAGACTTGGCCATTTCTATTGTAATTCTTTGTTTAAAAACCTCCCATTTATTGGGACCCATCACTGTTTCCTTTATTTTTCTCATGACTTCTACAAAAGTATCAGTGGCTGGCCCAAGCTTTTGATACACATCTACTAGTTCGCCTAAAGAGTGTGTAACTATTTCCAAGCTTTGTCGACTCTCAACAGGTAGAGTCAAAGCCACGAGATCTCTCTTCAATTTTGCAGGAAGATGTTGACACCTTTCTAAGGTGCATTGCTGCATGTTTGGTTCCCAAGGTATATCGGGAATGTTGGACGAATAAGTCGTGGTTGGTGGACAAACTTATTCTTGAATGATGCATTCTTCCCTATGTCTTTTTTTAGCAACATTTTCAGCCTCTGCATCAATATATATAATTTTTTATATCAAAAAAACACATGTAAATTTTTTTTTACAAATTGAATGAAAATAATATTCACATTGATGGCCACCTCGATGTGTTTGGCTAGCATCTTGCCCACCTTGAGACTGTTGAGAACCAGAATGACCCTTCTGAGAACCAACATGACCACTGATTGGTTGAGAACCAACACGACCATCTGTTAATTGGCCTTTGGGGGAATATATATCACCACCATCACGCAATCTGCCAGCACTTATTGATGGCCCTCTAAGGAAATATAAACCACCACCAACCTCACGAGATGAGAGAGAATATTCATAAACAAATATGAATTTATAATCAATTTAAAAATGGATTCTTACATATAAATACATGTACGTATTCATTGATTAAATCACGTGAACCATACCACGATTGTGTGAACCATGGGCATGCTCCATTGATGGAGTAGACACCCTTCTCCTCTTAGCTCCTAAAAAATAAAAGATGAAACTTATTAAAAACTAATTTAACTCACAAAATTGATAAAAAATAAATTCCATATGTACACACATGTATGTATATGTATGAAGATTTAATATTATATTCAAATACCATGAACATCCCTCGATCCCTGATCCCCCTCTCTCGTAGAGATATGGGATTCTATTGATCTTCGTTTTTCGTTCTCCATGATATATATATCTACAATGGACATTTACATTTATTTTTTAATTACTATTTAAAATAAATTCAAAATAAATTTCAGAAAATTAATGTAATTTAGTGTACACAAATTATGTAAAACACAACTTTCAAAGCACTAATTGATGTGTGAAACTCAATTTAAGCAAACAAATTTATAAAAATGTTAAATTCACCAAATTTCTCTTACATGGTGGGAGCACACTTGGTATAAATTGAAAAAAAAACATGGTAATTAAAAAAGAAGCGTGAAACTCCATTTAAACAAAAATTTGTTGAAGTCCTCACATTTTAATTTTATAAAAATGTGAAGTTCACCACTTGTTGCAAATGTGAATTTCACCAAGTTGCGTTTTACATGGTGTGGTGGGAGCACACTTGGTATATAATTGAAAAAAACACATGGTCATTAAAAAAGACACATTTATAAGTACAAAACACACACATATCCAAGATATGTTACATTGTCCATCAATAAATTTTGAAGGAGAAAATCTCAACACTAATTCATCTTTGAGAGATGAATATTGAATTTTTGAATAAGAGCATCTCAAAACCAATTCATCTTTGAGAGATGAATCTTGAATTTTTGAAGAAGAGCGCCTGAAAACTAATTCATCTTTGAGAGATGAATCTTGCATTGGCATTGCCCCATATAATTCTAGTTCAACTATTAATTCATCTTTGATAGATGAATCCTAAATTTGTATTGCCCCACACAATAGATCAATAGACATCTTATTCACATTTGTACAATTACTTATACTAAAAAATTGAAATTGGCTAACAATATTGTTTGCTATTCCATGCAGTTCTTTTAGGCTCTCCTTCTTAACTTGGTACATGCCATTTATTTGGTTGCACACAAGGTAAGAAATGGTGAAAACTACAATTCCATTTGATCCATACTCCATAGTTGTTCCCAAGCCTTCTATCAATGTAATATAATATGCCTCATTGTTTGTTGTTTTTTCCAGTATATTCATTTTCCTTTGAATGACTTTGCTAGTCATAATATTGGAAAGCACATATGTAGTCACTGCTTTCTCTAGATTGGGATAGCAAGAAACATCTATGCATAATGTCCATTTTTCAACCATATTTAGTGGGTTTTTTTTTATCTCTAGAAAAAAACAAATTCAATAAAAATATATTAAATTGACATTTATTGCAAATTCATGGGAGAAATGACACATGTGCATGAGATAAATGACATGTGCATGGTTTATCTTAAAGTTTGACTTAAAGTTTATGGTAGAATTCACATCTAGAAATGAGATGTGTTAAAGATTGCATTGCCTAGAGTTTAAGGGAGATTTATGATACATATACATGGTTCATGCATGGTTTGCATGAAAGTTTGCCCTAAAATTGATGGAATAAATCACATCTAGAAATAACATGCCTTAAGAAAGGATGAGATCCAGAGGCTACCTAGCCCTTTACAGACTGCTTTAGAACTTGTAGAAGTTAAGACTGAACCAAAAAACTAAAATCCTATGGAAGTTCAACCACTTTAGGTTCAATTTTTAGGCCTTAAAGTTTGTCTTGAATTAATGGGGCAAAGCCTTGAGTTTGGGGGATACTATCCTATGAGAGTTCAGCCACTTTAGGTTCATTTTTTAGGCCTTAAAGTTTGCCTTGAATTAATGGGAGTAATACTTTAGTTTGTGGGAGAAATGACATTACATGGTTTGCAAAATTATTTTATGTACTTACTAAGAAAACTAGTTATGTCAGAAGTCACACCTTTATGAGTTTGTGGGAGAAATGAAATAGAAATGACACATGCGTTAAAGTTTTCCTAGAAGTTTATGGGAGAAGGGAGAAATGACACATGTACAAGGTTTGCCTTAGAGTGGTAGTGGTTTATGGATATTAAAATGAAGAACTTCTATTTCTGTTCCAGAGATTGACTGTAGGGGCATTTATTGGATATGTCACCTTTGAGAAAAGAAGAGATCCAGAGGCTACTTGGCCCTTTACAGACTCTGGCTTTAGAACTTGTAGAAGTTAACACTCAACAGACAGAATAAAATCCTATGGAAGTTCAAAATCCTATGAGAGTTCAGCCACTTTAGGTTCAATTTTTAGGCCTTAAGTTTGCCTTGAATTAATGAGAGAAAGCCTTTAGTTTGTGGGAGAAATGAAATTTACATGGTTTGCAAAATTATTTTGTGCACTTACTAAAAACATGCTTTAAAGTTAATGTGATAAAGCCAACATGACACATGATTTAAAAACTTTGCCTAAGAATTTATGGGAGAAATGACACATGTATGGGAGAAATGACACATGCACACAATTTTCCTTAAAGTGGTTGTGGTCTATGGATATTAAAATGAAGAGCTTATGTTTAGATCTATTCCAGAAATTGACTGTAGGGGAATTTACTGGATATGTCACCTTTCAGAAAAGATGAGATCCAGAGGCTACCTAGCCCTTTACAGACTCTGCCTTTATAACTTATAGAAGTTAACACTACCTAACCCTTTACAGACTCTGCCTATAGAACCTTGTAGAAGTTAACATTCAACAGAAAGACTAAAATCCGATGGATGTTCAGCCACTTTAGGTTCAATTTTTAGGCTTTAAAGTTTGCCTTTAATTAATGGGAGAAAGCCTTTAGTTTTAGAGTAACCTTATAAAATGCTTTAATGTGAAGATAGTTCTTTACCTACAAAACAATGGAATTGAAGACTATGCTTATATATCAGAGTTTTGTTATGACAAATTAGTTATGTCCTTAATAAGAAGTATGATTTAGCACTTATCAAATTGTTTAATAATTTATAATAATGTCATTTTTGGCTTGTACTATCATTCATCCTTGATATGTACAAGAATTTTACAACTTCAACATCAACCTACAGTATCATCATAAATTAGTTATGTCCTTAATAAGAAATATGATTTATCACTTATCAAATTACTTTATAATTTATAATAATTGATATGTACAAGAATTTTACAACTTCAACATCAACCTACACTATCATCATATCACTGTATCCATGCCAATCTAGATGATTTATATCCATTACATCATAAAACACTCCACTTTTAACATTTTAAAAGAATAAAGCAACATGGAAGGTGTTAATTTAGGTACATTAATACACTCCACTTTTAACATGTTACAAGAATAAAGCAACATGGAGGGTGTAAATTTAGGTACATTAATAAAATATAGCCATGTCAATCTAGATTATTAAGATCCATTACATCATATTTAACACAATCTAGATTATTTATATCCATTACATCCTAAAACACTCCACTTTTAACATTTTACAAGAATAAAGCAACATGTAAAGTGCAGATTTAGGTACATTAATAAAATATAGCCATGTCAATCTAGATTATTAAGATCCATTACATCATAAGACACTCCACTTTTAACATTTTACATTTTACTCACCTGGAGTTTGGGGGATCCTATCCTATGGAAGTTCAATACAGCCATGTCAATCTAGATTATTAAGATCCATTACATCATAAAACACTCCACTTTTAACATTTTACATTTTAATCCATTTGAGTTTGGGGGATCCTATCCTATGGAAGTTCAGTTACTTTCAGTTTTTAGGCCTCAAAGTTTACCTTGAATTAATGCGAGAAAGCCTTGAGAAACGACACATGCTTTAAAGTTAATGGGAGAAAGCCAATGACACATGCTTTAATGTTTGCCTTAAGAGTTTATGGGAGAAATGACACATGTATGGGAGAAATTACACATGTACATGATTTGCCTTAAAGTGGTTGTGCTTTATGGATATTAAAATGAAGAACTTCTATTTAGATCTATTCCAGAGATTGACTGTAGGGTCATTTACTGGATATGTCACCTTTCATAAAAGATGAGATTCAGAGGCTACCTAGCCCTTTACAGGCTCTGCCTATAGAACTTGTAGAATTTAACACTACCTGTCCCAATTATACCCTATGAAGTGTATAGAAGACCCGTGGAATCACTCACAGTACTTTACGTAGACATAAGGGTGTATAAGAGTGTACTAAGTTCAAAAATATGGTCATATTGTTGGATATATTTCCCAAGAGCCCAAATGTACTCAAGTATATGTGGGATCTATATAACCATCTACAAAAACAAGTGATTCTTTCCAAGCTAAGGATAACATATGAGCCATGTGTATACTCACATTATCTAGAAACCATAGGCCAAAATAAAGGGTACTTAAGTGGTTTGAAGAAAAAATAGCACAAGAAGCTTTGAAGGAGGGGAATAAGAACTAGAAATGGGGGAAGGATAAGAATAAAATAGGCACTACACATCCATGCAAGAGTAGTAGAAATAATTCTAACCATTGCAACATTGACGGTCACATTAAGGAGAATTATTGGATGTTTGGTATGTGTTATATTCTTTATGTGAATACCCCCATGCACGATATATTTTTCTAATAATAGTGGTGGGAATAAAATGGGAGGAAAGGACCCCCACTTTAGGGTTTCATAGAGACGAAAAATCCCCCACACACAGGTGTTCAGGGGTAGTGCCCAAAAAAAACGTTTTTGGGAAAAACAATTCTCTCGTTATGATGGTTTTCATCACATGGTTTTTTCTTTTAGCATTTTTCTAGTGTATGGTAGTTTAGCCCATGGTTCTACAATTTCAGTTAAAGAACTAAAGTTTTTTCTGATCCAAGGTAATGGATTGGTAGTTTATAATTGTCGTGGGATATATACATATATAAATGCATACATGTGTGTGTGTGTGTGTGTCTGATGGTCTAAAAATTAATATATTAATAAAAAAAATGATCTTTTCATTTTGGGTTTCTCGAGTAAATTATATGTTAATGCATGTGTTTTACATTGAATATTTTTCATTTTATTAAGAATATATTTGAAACAATTAACTATATAAGGTTAAAACCTATGTTTTGTATCAAATTACTTTTGGTTTCAATGGGAAACTTTTATGGTTAATGTGTTTTTCTTGAAATGTGATAAACCCCATTAAAATGGGAGAATATATTGAATTGATTCCTATGGTGAAATAAAATAGTTGAGTAGTTTAAAGATATAGATGCATAAATTCAATGCGCATAGTTTTGAGATATATACATCCAAAATGGAATAGTTATTGGTGAAAAAATATCAGTGGATCACTATGGATATATGTGCTTCATTAAAAGGGATTTTTCTAGAAGGATGGACTAAGTTGGAAAGAAGGGAAAATATCACAATACAATTGTATCTCTTAGATGTTGAAGAATGTAGCTAGGTTCAGTCTTCATTATTAATATATTTGTCAAAAAGAATTTATAATTATTAAATGACTTATTAAAGCATGGGTTTCATGCTTGGTTCATATTCAGATTGAGGAACCCATTGTGGAATTCTAGGTTATTCATTACAGGCTTAAATTGATACATTTTGGGCTTTTAAATAATGTAATTAGTATCGAGCCAAAGTAAATTTATTGGCCTCCTCCATCAAACCATTTTCTTCTGCAAGGTCAGCATCCTCGATCTCCTCAACAAATCTTCTTCAAAGCCAACCTTCAAGTCAGCCTCTCTCAAAATATACATCTCAGCCTCAAATAAAAATATTTAAGTCGTCCTATATGGAGACACAACTATTCACTAAGTCATGTCGGCTCATTTACTATGGAAAAATAATATGTATACCCAGCTGAGGTTTTTGCATTACCAACACAGAATTTTGTACTAAAATTATAGAGATAGGTTCAGCCTAATTACAGGTTTAGATGGGTGAATATAGGATTCAGTATAATTACACAAGGACTAAATTTCAGGCTAAATACAAATATGCAATTAAGATGAAGTTTGTATTTCTTCAAAGCATAATTTTGGTGTTATACAATTTTGATGCTATTCAGTGTAATTGCAGTTAATTAAAGCCACAATTTTAGTGCTATTTATGTTTCATTACCACCATACAAAGGAGCTTGGATAAGAGAATATTTCAGTGTTATCTCATTCAATGAACTCAATGCTACAAAAATAGTGCTAATACTATCAAGAGTTATCACATAGAATGTTTTGGTGTCGTGAAAATGGAAGGATATCAGGGCTACCATAGAAGGAATATCTCAAATGATTTGTATTAGTCTTGATGATAAGTAAAGATAAATTTTAAGAACAAATAATAATAACGAAAACACCACAACATAATGTCAAAATAAGGGAAATAATTTAACTGCCAAACCTATGGATTTCCCAACATGGTATTGGAGATAAGGTCATGATCAAAATAAAGTTTGAAAATCCACTTAGACATATCCTCAGTGAAAGGTTCTTGAATATCATGTCATTTAAACTAACATGAAGATGAAAAATTCTGGGCTAATATCATAGTGAGCTAGTTCAATCTTAAAGAAAACTTGAAGATGAAGGATTGACGCTATATCTCAAAGTGACAAATTTGGATCAAATTCAAGATGTGAAGTTAAATACTAATTATAGAGATAAGCCTCAGTATAAACACAAATGTAGATGTAGGCCCGAAACACACAACAAACATAGACGAAATACGATCTCTTATTGGACACAGCCACACAAAATAAAATCATATCAAGACATCTACTAACATGTTTATAGAATTTACAACAATTGAAAGCAGGTGGTGCCAACCAAGAAATTCGAAATTTGGAGCCAAGGCCGAACAACAAGACTTTTCCAAGACCAGAGAAGTATACGTAGACGCAGACGCATGCCTGAAACACATAGTAGACACAGACGAAACACGATCAAATCAGATGCAAACGCTAAGGCCACACAAAATGGAGTCATATCAAGACATATACTTACATGTTTAAAAAATTTACAGCAATTGAAAGCAGGTGGTGCCAACCTAGAAATTCGAAATTCAGAGCCAAGGCCGAACAACAAGAATCTGCCAAGACCAGAGACGTAGACGTGGATGAAGATGCAGGCCCGAAACACACAACAGGATCAGAAAACACACGATCATAGCAGATGTAGATGCTACGACCACACAAAATGCAGTCATATCAATACATCTACTTACATGTTTAAAAAATTTACAGTAATTGAAAGCAGGTGGTGCCAACCTGGAAATTCAAAATTCAGAGCTGAGGCCGAACAACAAGACTCTGCCAAGACCAGAGACATAGACGCAGATGTAGGCCCAAAACACACAACAGACGCAGATGAAACACGATCACAAGAGACGCAGACACTATGGCCACACATAATTCAGTCATTATGGTTTTTAAACTTATATGGTTATCGTTAATTGCAGAATCCAGATTATCTACAGTATCATAAAAAATTGGTCGATGTTTCAAATCCCAACGAGGATCCATCATCAGGACGAGAATGAAGAATGAAAGAAGGTCGCAAAAGGTCAAGGTATAAATAGTGAAGGGCAATGATGTTTGAGAGGAGCCGACAATAGATAACAATCGTGTTTAAATAAATTATTTTTAATTTTAATTTTAATTATTTTTTACGTCAACCAATGTTTTATGATACTATGGATAATCTGGATTATGCAAAAAATGCAGTCATATCAAGACATCTACTTACATGTTTAAAAAAATTACAGAAATTGAAAGCAGGTGGTGCCAACCTGGAAATTCGAAATTCGGAGACAAGGCCGAATAGCAAGACTCTTCCAAGACCATAGACGTAAATGCAGGCCTAAAACACACAGTAGATGCAGACAAAACACGATCACAACAGACACAGACGCTACGGCCACACAAAATGCAGTCATATCAAGACATCTATGTTGGGTGTGGAGCCTGATTATCTTGTTTATTTTGTATCACAAAGTTGGACCCCTGTACCTTAATGGGGCGGCAATGTCGCCCGTAATTAAATGCTTCCTGGGGGATCCAGGGGGAGTGGCCGTGACTTTATGGAGCCCCCCCTTGGCAGGGGTTTTCGAGGGCAGTGCCCTCGAAGCTAAAAATAGATGTAAAATTGCCCTGTAAAAGTATAGTAATTTCTAGTCAATCTGGGCCATTCATTAAGAGGATGATCTGACGGTAGAAATTATGTTTATTTTAGGGTTTTTTTCCCTAGAAGGCAACCCCTCGCTTGTATGAGGGTATTGTATGTGTATTCTCAGAGAGAGAAACAGATAGGGATACTATGAGACAGAACAGAGGATATTACAATGGATCTGTTGTAGGTTGTGTCTCTTCATTTTGCTGAATAATTTAAAAGAAGGACTGGCTGTTCAGGGTGGATGTAGCCCAAACTGGGTGAATCACGTATATCTATGTCTCTTTAGTTTTATGTGTTTTTTGTGCTTGTTTTTCTGCATATTCTATGTGTTTCATTGCTCTGTAATATATAATTTCTAACAATCTACTTACATGTTTAAAATATTTATAGCAATTGAAAGCAGGTGGCACCAACCTAGAAATTTGAAATTCGGAGCCGAGGCTGAACAACAAAAATCTGCCAAGACCAGATACATAGACGCAGACGCAGACGTAGACCCAAAACACACAGTAGACGCAAACAAAACATGATCACGGCAGCCACAAACGCTAATAAGCCCAAAACCCGTTAATAGCTCTGGGTTGGTGTATTTAAAAAACTAAAGTTCGATCAGGCTATTATAAGAGTTCGGTCGAACTTATGTTGTCAGTTTTCCAATCTCCGACCAAAAATTTGTATGCCCACGCCGTCAGTATGCCATCAATGTAAACAGTAGAATGAGTTAGACCGAACTAATTTCGAAAGTTTGGCCGAACTCTATAAAATTTCAGCTAAATTGTTGAGAAAAACAAAAATTGCCCCCGATTCTCACAAAAGTGTAACCCAACTTCGTGGGTTTACCCTAATGTCAATGGTAGAGGTAAATGTGTGTGCTACAGAGTCTTTTATAACTTATGATATAAATCTAGCTGAGTTGAGTAGGGTGTCGATCAATCTTCATTTCCAGATTAGAGAGAGTGTTGTGTTTATCATGTTTGTTAGATTACATAACCCATTTTTTAAATGTATGAAAATTTTGGTTTGGATAGAGTATTTGGAGGCATACAGGCTTCATGCTTGTATATTATAACATACAATTATTAGAGGAGGTGGGTGCCTTCTTGTTGGTGAGTTCCAACAGACTATTATAGGAGTTGAGTTTTCCAGCTGGTAGGGGAAAGCTACTCTATGTACAATTTGTTCAACAATTAATAGAAGAATTGAGTAGCACAACAACAGTAGGGCGGTTTTTCTCTCGGAAGGGTTTTCACCACAAACACTTTGGTCTTTTTGTGTGCATATATTTCTTCATGTTGTTCATGGTGTTTATGTGTTGGAAACTCACGAAATTAGTTAAGACAAATTTTTCTTCATAGATGTTAAGTTTTGTAGACCTATATATTGTAACTAAAAAGTGGTTGTCTCCTTCATATCATGAAATAACCACTAGAAGCTAGCAAGTAGTTTTGTTAGTTAAGAAGTTTTTTTTTGTATAAAAAATAGGAAAACTAAACTAGAAGGGTTTGTATTTTTTCCTAAGTTACTGTTATATTTTATAATACAAAAAATAGGTTGTTCATGATCTTGTCAGTGTGTCGAAGTGTGTTTTGTAATCACTAGTTGATTGTATAGCAAGGGCCACTCTACAGACATGGTGATTTTTTTCTAGTATAATTTCATGTATTACCCTGTGAATTTATTTCCTTTCTTGAATACATTTTCACTATACAAAGTCACTAATTTCTTGTGCTTAGAATATATTTCATATACTTTCAATATCTATACATAATTCTCTATGAAAATATTTATGAGTTGCAACATAATTTTTGAACAATAATTGTAATTTATACATTTTTCCATTAGTTGTAACATATCCTCATATGTAGTCGTTGGTCTACGTGAGTGGTGAATTTAATTCCTTAGACCTAGTTGCAATGTATTTCATCAACAATATAATACTCCATTTTTTGTATTACACCCATTTATAATTTATTTCTAGCTATATTGAATTTCTACCATATCATTGTAATTAGATTTACTCTTTTGTGTAATTTGTGAATTCTTGTAGGTTAGCACAAGTGTTAGTTTTAAGTTTTTTTCTCACTTAGAAGGAAAAGTTTTCCTATTATTTAGTTCATAAATTATTGTAAAAAATAGTTTTAATTCAATTTAGCTATAATGAATTTTTTAGTCTTATCAATAATATATGTGAACACTTATATACAGATTGTTAATAACTTACTCATTGACTTAAATTAATAATGACATTATAGCCCAAAAATGCATATACATTGTTGAGAATTTTATAGAAGTAAACAACCTTGGATTAATATTGTAAAGTATGTTTATATAAGAACATTATAGTAGCCAATATTTTGTTGTCATTGTTGCCATAGAAATGTCTATTTGTGGGATATTTTGGGGTAATATTACCTCAAGCAGTGATTTAAGAATGACTGAGGAGAAACAGGGATATTTTAGGGAAATTTAACCCATTCCACTAAGGTTTGAAAAATCTCGATGACTCTAAGGCCAATTCTAAAGAAAGAAGCAAAGCAGGAAGCTACTTCCACTTTAGGCGTACCCCAAGGAGAACATCAAGTAATTTTTAAGTAGAAACCTCCATATTTTGACCTCTAGTAGTTTGGATAAAAGAGGGAAGAACCTAAATCTACTAGCCCTGAAATTGAGGCTATATTTTTCAATAAGGGCGACCATGGGGAAGGGGGTGGGGGGGGGATAAGAAAGGAGAAGAAAAAGAACTTTCCTTTCTATAAGGGAAATTCAAGATTATGCCAAAATGAAAACATCAAACCCTCAGTTATTCGTGTATTCTATGGACTATCTATAGAGACCCTGATACCTTCCTATTTAAGTTTTAATTTGTGTGGCTATAAAATAAATGATTAGAAGCTAAGGTTTTTCTAAGTATGTTGGCTTAAGATGGTTCATGGGACTAAAAGGAGGAAGTATAGGCACTTAGGAGGAGATGTAAAAATTATTTCATACCAAATATGAAAATTATTTCAAAGCATTGGAGGCAAGAGATGAAAATTTTAGGATGAATTAGAAAACCGATAAAATGTTAGAATACTATGTTGAGCATTTTCAGTTTAGTTATAAATGTTCAAAAACTTGAAATTGGATGATGAGTAACTTAAGCTATTTTTTCTAAGAGGAGTTAGAGAGGACTTAATGGAGGCCTTGAATCTTATTTCTTCTAGAGAAATTTATCAACTTTATTATGACGAGATTATGTATCATTTTAAGAATTACTTAAGAGAAAATATGAGGAAAGGTAGAGGAACAAGAAGCTCAGTAACCTCTACATTTGCAAAACGTTTAGGAATAATAAAAGATGAGAATGGAAATCTATTGGAGGGCACAAAAATTGATATATTGAATTCATTGTTTGTAGTTAGATTCTTTACAAACAAATAAAATCAATAATAAAATTAGAAGTTTTTAGCCAATTCTATTCAAGATGTAGCTAGAAACATTAGAGGAATGAGAGTCCATTATCTATAGTAAAATTCTACGGCCTTGTTTCAAAAATCAAGATGTTAATAATTGTACGCAGCTAGTAGGATTAAAGGAAACATATCAAGTAGCTAGTCAGAATGTTGAGCAATTTAATTTTAATAATCAACATAGGTTCATACAATTTCATCCACCATTTCTTAGAGTAAATCAAGATCTTGAACCTTTCAATAAGCCATGGTATAATCAACCTTCGTACAATTATCAGTTCAACTCAAGGAAAAAAATATCTTCCTCTCAATTTCCTATCAATCAACAACCTTGCCAATGATTTATCTCAAATCATTAGAATTATACAATTCCTTACAACAAAAAATATTACTTAAATCAACAATATTCTCCCATGCAAGGAACTAAATGTCCTATGTAGAAAATTAAATGACCATATAAAAAATGGTCGCAAAACAAAAATTTCTACCTTCACCTCAATTATAAAATTCTAATCAAATACCTAGGCCATTTTAATTACACGCTCAACCAAATATGAATCCAAATATTAGGACTAGTTATGGAAATAAAAAAGAACTACCAAATCAAGCAGTCAAATCAAGTAAACCAATTCACACTAATGAATATGGTTAACTTCAACTTTTACTATTTTTGTAGTTATTTTTAAAGCCACATACTTAAGATAGAGAAAAAATTTAGAAGACCCAAGAACATCCAAAATTAAGGATGTGAGTGAAGAAAATAAAGAAGATGAATCTTTATTACCAATCTCTCAAGATTCAAGCCAACAAGAAAACCAACAATCTAATCAACCTCAATCACCACCATTTCCTTAGAGGCTTACAAAGGTTAAAATTCCTTTAGAGCTAACCTTTGATATCATAGAGGAAATAAATAATATTTGTGTTAAAATCCATATAATCCAAGCTATCAAGGATATAAAAAACTACAACAAAGCTATAAGGTATTTAGGTATCAAGAAACCAGGGAAAAAGAAATGATATCCTCCAAATATTCAAGTAACTAGTGAGTTATCTTGAAGATTATGCTTTGGATACCTTTGAATCCAAAGTATGGAGATCTTGGTACCCCTATTGTCCAAGTGTGAATAGGAAAGAAAGTAATTCCAAATAATCTTCTAGATCTTGAAGAAACCATTAATTTGATGACTAGTAAAATTATGAAAAGTTTAAATATTCAAAATCTCATGACAAAAAACCCAATTTGTTGCAAATAGTTAATAAGTCCACGACTAAACTTAAAGGTATTATATAAGATGTTATTATTACGGTATTTGTGGGAATATATTGTTGATTTTTTCATTTTAAACACCAAAACTAGTACAAGAAACTATTCATCAATATCTCAAGGAGAATTGATATTGATCAAGAAATATGACAATATCTCAAGGAGAATTGATAAAGAAATTAAAGTTATATCCTCCTGCAAAATCCATTAAATAAATCGAAGAACCATTATGGATTCCTGCAAATGATGAGAATGATTATTTTGATGAATTCTCCACACCAATCCTTTATATAGACTTAATGTTAACTTTGAAAGAACCAGAAGATGAAAATATTTATGCTTCCATAGTTTTAATAAGAGAATTTTGCAATAAAAAAGGGGAAACTTCAGTAAATCATAATCATGAATCAAGTTAATCTCAAAATTCATTTATTGATCATCCTATATTTTTTGTAGAAGGAGTTGAACACCATTATCTAGAATAATACTTTACTAAAGAATATACTAATTCTAAAATATAAAGGACACTAAATATTAACATTCAAGTACAGTTATTTTGGAAGAAATTGCAGAAAAACAGACAATAAAATTTGTGCGGGATTACAAAGACATGATAGGGATATATCCATCAGTTTTATACAACATATTTATATTCTAGATGTATTTATTCCTGTCAGACAACCCCAACGTCGAATTAACTCAGTTCATATGGACATTCTTAAAGAATAATTGCAAAAACGTTTAACAACAAGATTCATTTTCCCTATATCTGATATTGAGTGGGTTTCACACTTATCATAGTTTTAAAAATTGGGTGTAGATGAAGATTCTATTTGGACTATAGAAACATAATAAAGCTGCTAGAAAGGGCCATTTTTCATTTCCATTTATTGGGCAAGTGTTGGACTCTCTAGTAGGGAAAAATATATCTCCTTTATTGATGGTTTTAGTAGGTATAATGAAATAAATATTTCTCCTATTCTAGATCTTGGAGGGTGAATATCAGGGAGACTTGAACATTGATAGAGAGAAGAGTAAACACACAATATTCAAAAGAAATAAACTTTTTATTAAATAAGGGAAATTGTTACTACATTGTGGTGGACGAACCTATCCTTTTACAAAGTGAGGCCCGTTATTTATAGCCTTATTGAGTTAAAATACCATTGGTAAATACCATGGGTGGGTTCCATTTTCCATTGGGATCACTCCTTCCCCCTTACGAATAAATGGTACCCATTGCGTCAAGTTCCCTCTACGAAGCATTTGTGAGCCAATGAAGAGAAGGGTTGTTTGTAGTTAAGACATAATTGTGGGTATGTGGATGACCCGAAAACAAGTGTTGTTGAGAACAAGGGTTTTGTGTGGCTGACCCATCACAGTGAATTTTTTGATAACCCATAACCATGATAAATGAAGATGCGAGGATAGAGTTACCCTCTAATTCTTGTGGGCCAACTGTGGTACTAATAGTGTGTGACCTAGAAAATGGAATTTGATGGAAAATGGTTTGTGTGGTTGACCTATATGGCATGGGTTTGTGGGTGACCTGTAACCATGATGAAAAAAGGTATGAGGATAGAGATACACTATAATTCATGTGGGACAATGTTAAGTCCCTATATTACTAGTGTAGTCCCTTATTATGTTAGTGTAGCCCCCCCTTATTGTTATTGTTGTACCCTTGTAACCCCCATATTGTTATTATTGTGCCCTTACATTATTATTGTTAGGTCGGCTAGGATTACATTGTGGCCCCATGGACTCCTATATATAGAAGGAGGTTTTGGTCATTTGTATAATCCAAGAATTTTTCATTCATGTAATGTATTGGAGGTTTCCCCCTCGAAGTGGTTTATTTCTAAGGCGTTGATATCTCTTTTATTCTATTTTTGGAGCTCGATTCACAACATTTGGTATCAGAGCTTTGGGATTCTAGGGTTTCGCTACTCCAAACAGGTCATCATGGAATTTTCGCTATAACTTTTTTTCTACGAAGGTTCAAAAGCCAAAAATTTTAGAGTGTGAAGCCAAAATCCTGAGGAACAGCATCACAAAATTTGAGATCTTGGTTTCATAACATTTGGTATGTAGGAGACTGGGTATTTTTACAGCTACAATCATACAAACAAATGTCCCTCAAGAAAGCTAAGAAGGATAATAAATTATTGCCAAAGTATTATGGTCCTTACAAGGTGTTGCAAAAGATTGGTACTACGACATACAAATTGGAGCTTCCTACTTCTTCACGAGTGCATCCAGTTTTCCATGTTTCATGCTTAAAGAAGGTTATAGGTGAAAATCTTCCAGTTCAAACAATATTTCCAGAACTTTATGAGGAAATAAAAATCATATTGGAACCTGAAGCAGTCATAGTAACAAGAACTCGAAAGCTACGAAATCGATCAATTTCAGAGTATGTCATCAAGTGGAAGAACTTACCCACTGAATATTCTACATGGGAGGATGAGAATTTTATACAAAAGCACCCAGAAATAATCAAGCATTGAGGACAACACTTTTTTGAAGGAGAGGGGTATGTTAAGTCCCTACATTACTAGTGTAGTCCCTTATTATGTTAGTGTAGCGCCGCCCCCCCCCCCATTATTGTTACTCTTGTACCCCTGTAACCCCCATATTTTTATTATTGTGCCCTTACATTATTATTGTTAGGTCGGCTAGGATTACATTGTGGCCCCACTAGGATTACATTGTGGCCCCATGGACTCCTATATATAGAAGGAGGTTAAGGTCATTTGTATAATCCAAGAATTGTTCATTCATGTAATGTATTGGAGGTTTCCCCCTCGAAGTGGCTTATTTCTAAGGCATTGATATCTCTTTTCTTCTATTTTTGGAGCTAGTTTCACAACAGACAACTATGAGATTGATAGTGCATGGCCTAGAAAATGGACCACAAGATAGTTTTCCTATCGTTATTCCTAGTAGACATATTGTGGCTTATATTTGTAAAATCTCACTACACAATGAGATGTTCTAAAGGATTCATCAAAGTACTCAAGTTTCACATTTTTTATTCCCATTGATGTTATTTAATAGTCCCACCATGACATTACCTTAGCATCAAGAGGGGTATTTTGTCGCAGATAGAAATAATCTTCATGATAGTAAGAATAGATAACCATGTCACCATGTGCACCCCTAGTGGCAGGAATGAGAGATGAATATGCCTATGATGTCACCATGTGAAGTAGGTGACATACCTCATAAGTAAGTGAAGCTGCACATTAGAGTATGATGCCTACACCCTTTCCTTGGACTGACAATGCCTTGAAATTACTTGAGCCTTTGTTAATAAACATAGATGGAAATCTAGGCTTCTTGTTAATCAAAGTGGCCAAGTTTTTAATAGTTGAAGATATTTCTATAGCACTAATAAGGCACATAGCTAAAATTGGGACGAGGATCATACGAATAATCACTCCAGCAAAATATAAGCTAGTAAGTCCATATAGTATAAAAAAAATGTCATATGTAAATATTTTGAAACAAATGTAGATCCCTACGAAAATAAATATGTAAAATGATGATCAAACTTGTTTAATTCTCTAACACAAAGGAAATTATATGATATGCAACAAGAAAGACACCCATGGTCACCTAAGTAGTAGGAGTAGGAGTAGGAGTAGGAGCGGGAGTAAGAATAGGAGTCAGGGTTGAATATGGGGTGGAAAATGAAGCAGGGGCAAGAATTGGTGGTACTCAGAAAATCTCAATGGAAAACAGAACCCCATTAATGGTATACAAAACCATAGGTTTGTCATCTCATAAAGTGCTTGATATTGTATTATTTCTAAGTCCATTATTGAGCATGACGATATCACTAGAAGAGAACACTAATAATTCATACTTGGAAGCTCCAATGGTGGCCATAATATTGATGGGAGAATCAGGTGTCTTGAGTGTCCTTAAGGGGTTGTATGTGGGAACTGTGTGGTATTAAAATATCGAAACCTATTGAGTGCTTGATAGTATCTTTAAAAATTTAATTATCATTCAATTGAAGGATCCATTTTTCAATGCAAACACCATCAAGCACTTTCCAATAACATCTTGTGATGCAAATGGCTCCAGGAAGGCTAAAAAAAAAACGAAAGGTCACCTTGGAAAATCTCAAAAATAAAAGTCATTATATTGCAAGTAAACTAGAATCATATAAAATATTTCATCGCAAGATTTCTAATGGTGCAAATGACACCTCAATTTGATTTTGTATGCAAACGTTACAGTCAGTCAAATTTTTGGTCAACTAGGACCCATTGGCTAAATTTAGCAGAGCGCTAACTAGATTTAGAGGCTCACCAAATATGGAGTTCCGCTAAATTTGGAGGCCACTAAATAGGTGAAAAATTGGCACTTCACGATGATAGTTTACGGTGGTCGGAAAGGGATAAATTTTTGCCTAGTTAAATTTTCTACTGCCCCTTAAAAATATGGCGGAAAAATTCAAACAATTTGTTTTAAAATAAAAATAAAAATAGAAAATAGAGGGTGGCAGGCTAGAAACCCCTCTGGTTATATATATATAATAAGAACAATGGGCCAATGGCCCAACACTTGTATGACCATCGTGTGTGGGCCGGTAGGGATCGAACCCACCTGGTCGGTTTGGTGGACCTGCTTGTCAGGAAACCCCATTACTCTATTCCATCTTACATTCCAATTCAAACATAACTTCCACACCAAAATAATCACACAAAAATACAACACGCCTAGTTGGGGAGGCTGTGGGGTTGGAACCCGTGCCTACCCTGGGCTAATATGGGTGCCTGCCAATGACCCACAGTCATTTCTTTGTAATTTCCACCCAAATTTTTATATAAGAACCAAGTTTCATCACTTAATGGGTAGCGGAGGCTGAGAAGAACCTTAACAAGGCTTAACCTAGACACAGCGTTGGGCACAATTTTCTAGGCAGAATATTTTAGGAGAATATTCTAGATTCGAGAGAAATATTCTTGCAACATAATCTTGAGGAATCGAAATGATTCCTTGGGGGTCTAATTTTGACAGTGCAAGAACCATATCAAGTTCATACTCGTTTTTCGCAAGGACCACAATGGTGGGGTCAGATTTTTCATCTAAGAAGGTGAATTTCATTCAACCTGTGGGAAGGAATCCTTGGGGAATATTTGAGATTCCCAGGGGTCCTAATTTTTATTGGTGAATAAAGGAGTTGAGTTTATGGTCATTTTTCAGGATTTTTCACCTCGAATTCAATGGTACAGTCCATTTCTTCAGCAGACTTGCGCATTTTCAGACCATCCCCGGAAGTGGAGGTATAAGGTGTCTTTTGTAAATGTATGCAATTTTATTTTCGTTGAATATTAATGAAAGAGGTATCCCCATATCGAGCCGGGCCCAGAGACGTAACCCACAATAGGCGAACTCTGTTATCAAATTATTTGTGCCCTTGTTTGGTTGATTTTTAAATTTTCTTCTTTTATGTGTATGCATAATATGGTTACATGCTCTTTTAAATGAAATTTTGTATGCATCGAAGAAGTGAAAATAATTGGATAAAGTTGGGTATCTGAGTAGGTCTTCTGTCGATAAGAATTGCAAGTGTATGATAGCCACGACAAAGCTCTAAAGAGTTGAAGGAAAACTTAATTCCTTTGATCCATGAGAAGGGCATGCAACACGAAGAAGGGAAATGGAAGATGAAGATTTTTGGTTGGAGGAAGAGTGAAATTATCACAAGATATTCTACATCATGGAAGAAAAAGTGGAAAAATTATTTTTAGAATAGGAGAAGACAATGGTGAAACTAGGGAAGAAATAAGAAGCAAATGATCATGCCTTAGTAAATAAATGAGGAGAAGAGACTCCTAAACCCCCATCTCCATCTGCTAGGGAATTATCCACTTCTTCCTCATCTTCTCATCATTCTAAAAGTAGAAAATCTTATAAAAAACCTTTTTTCAAGTTGGGTGTCAAGTTTTATTTTCCTGTGTTTAATGGAGAATCTAATGCATAAAATATAGATAACTATATTAGATAGGTTGAAGTGTATTTTCACATACAGCGAATCAATGAAGATGAGGCGAAGATCCAGTTAGCATCCCTTCAGTTGAGTGGCACTGATCTCGTATGGTGGGAAGACAAGTTGTAGAAACATGGTAAGGGTAATCGTGAACTTCTTTCATCTTGGTCCGAGTTTGTTTTTACTTTAAGAGGAAAATTTTACCCATTGGGCTACTGGAAGAAGGGCATGATGGAATGGAATCATTTGAAAAAAAGTAGAGGTCAAAATGTTTAAAATTTTACAAAAGAGTTTAGGAAACAAGCATTAGCATTGAATGTTCCTTTAGACTCTCTTGAAGCATTGTTGAAATACATTAGCTCATTGCATGATTGTTTGTGTCATCCTTTGTTATTATTTGAAGCTAAAACTCTTGATGAAGCTATTGTGAAGGTTTTACATCTTGAATGCAGGGGGAAGCATGAGCAAGATGGCCACCAAAGAGGGCAGTCGTAGCTAAGATAAAAGAAGCAAATCCCTCTTGTATTCATTGTGAGAAATAAGGCCATGATGAGGAGAATTTCTAGAAACTTCAATCAGAATTAAGGCCAAAGAGGAATGGGAAAAAAGAAACGCAAAAGACAATCGTTATCATGAAACAAGACCAATAATACGAATCAATGGATGAGGAGAAGATCACAGTTGCAGGATTTTTAGGTGTTGGACCAATTGGCTTGGGATCTGACTCAGGTGATGAGATGAAGATTGCAGCTCTTGGGATTGCAGAATATGGGTCTATTGAATTTGGTTTGATTCAAGCGACGAGACAAAGATTTCAGTAGGTGTTACACCAAATATGATAAGGGAACCAAAGAATACATGGTTCCAAGAACTTTAGGGGATCAAACATAGTATTTAAGTGGATAATGTTGAAATAAGTAGAATCCTACAAGAAGTAGAGGAGGAGACACAAAGGTTACAACATCAGTTACAAGCCAAGGAAGAGGCCTTGGAAAAATTGTAGCATAACAAGTCTAAGGTAAAAAGTGATTCTTCAATTTCATGTTATCTTTATTATGATAATTTTGATGCTTTTGGAAAACATACTACATGAATTGGTTCAAAGTTAATGAAGAAAATGAGGTATCAAGCCTTTACATTAATTCTTAGGGCATTGTGAATCCCATCAAAGTGGAGGAACTGCCTCGTTATATAGAACTTTATTATGTCAAAAAGGAGGTTGGAGAATGCTCCAATACAACCAGTGACTAAACAATAACATATGATTGGAGCACATAACAACATTTAGTGATAGTGAGGATTCCACAAGAAGTTCTCCTCATCAGGGACTCATCACGAAAAAGTGTTCAAAGAAGTTCTGAAAATTTTGGAGGAGGAAGAATCATTGTAGTCACTGCAACAACGACAAACATCAGAATGCCACATGTCAGGTACTCCATGACCAAAATGAACCTATGAAGGAGGAAGGAATAGTCAATGAAGAAATCCAACTACAAGAATATAAACCATTTTTCTGGTTGCGTAAACAATGGGTAGCATTTTTAAGTAGTTGAATATGGCCGCATTTTTGTAAATCATATGTTGCAAAATGAATGTAAAGGTGATGATGTGTTTTCCATCGCTTATGAAAGAAAAATGATGATGTTTTATGGCCTCCTTTTGTTGATAAATAGGGTGTTGATTTCTGTTATGATTCTAATGTAAACTTGACTAAATATTTTGTTATAAACTTTTGGAAAATATGGGGTTGTTTGGTTCATGTATGGTCTTGTAAAGAAATATGTATTTTGCAAAGATGTACTACATGTTTGCAGAGGACACAATTGTCGGTTCATCACTTATGGCTCTGAAGAATAAAGGTGAAGAAGAAGGAAGTGTGGCTTGTAAGGGCACTTGTTGTGCAGATGAGGCAGTACAACATATTTCAGGTTGTGTTCATGATTTTGGAGGACCAAAATCTCCTCAGTGGGGAGGAATGATCTAGGTGGCTCCAGTAGGGCTAAAAAAAACAAAAGGTGGCCTTGGAAAAGCTTTAAAATCAAAGTCCTTAGATTATAATGAAGCCAAAATCTAGTTGAAAATATCATCGCAATTTTTTCAATGGCCCAAACAACACCTCAATCCAAGTACATATGAAAATGTTATGGCTAGTCAATGTTTTTTTCAACCAGGACCCATTGGCTAAATTTAGCAGAGCGCTAACTAAATCTGGAGGCTCGCCAAATCTAGAGGTCCGCTAAACATGGAAGCCACTAACTAGACCACAAATTTTCACTTCATGGTGACAGTTTCCAGCAATCATAAAGGGACAAATTGTCTCCTACTTAATTTTGTCGGTGACCCCTAAAACTCTAGTGTAAAAATTAAAACAATTTGTTTTAAAATAAAAATAAAAAATAGAAAATATGGGGTGGCGGTCCACCACCCCAACAAACCCCTACGATTATATTATATATATAATAAAAAAAATGGGAAAATGGACCGACACTTGTATGACCTCCGTGTGGGGGTCGACAGGGATCAAACCCACCCGATCGATTTGGTCGTCTCACCCATCGGGTGGCCCCATTACTCCATACCATATAACATTCTGATTCAAACAAAATTTTTGTGCCAAAATAATTAAAATATGGCCAAACAATGCGCCCAGTTGGTGAGGCTACAAGGTTGGAACTCGTGCCTGCCGCAAGCTAATCTGGGCGCCCACCAAGAGCCCACAAGCCTTTCTTTGTAATTTCTGCCCAAATTTTTATATAGGAACCAAGTTTCACCATTTGACGGGGGTAGAGGTTGAGAGGAACCTTGATGGGGAGGAAATTGGACACAGTGTTTGGCAAAAAAATTTAGGCAAAATATTCCAGAAGAATATTCTAGATTCTAGAGGAATATTTTTGCAGCAGAACCTTAAGGAATCTAAAAGAATCCATTGGGAACAAATTTTGACAGTGGTAGAACCATATCAAGTTTATACTCATTTTTCTCATTTTTTTTCAAGGAGCACAATGGTGAGGTCAAATTTTTCATTTGGATAGCCAAATTTCAGTCAACTCATGAGAAGGAACCTTTGGGGAATCTTTTATATTCTCGGGGGTCCAGATTTTGAACGGAGCAAAAAGGGTTCGATTTTACAGTCATTTTTCATATTTTTTCACCCCAAACTCAACGGTGTAATCCATTTATTCATCAAATTTGTGAATTTTCATACCATCCCCAGAAGTGGAGGTACAAGGTATCTTGTGTAAATGTATGCAATTTGATTTTCACTAAATATTAATGAAAAGGCCTCCCCACATTGAGTAGGTATCAGAGACGTAACCCGCACTAGGTGAACTCCGTTATCAATTTATTTTTACCTTTGTTTGGTTGTTTTTGAGTTTCGCTTCTTTTATGTATATGCATCATATCGCTACATGCTCTTTTAAATGCAATTCGATATGCATCAATGAAGTGAAAATATCTGTATCATCTTCATAATTTTTTAGAACTCCAATGGTGATTATCATCTACATGAAAATCCTGTAGCCTACCTTATCTAGCAGGGTGATGATGTTTAGATTATTAGGATATGGTGCAAGCACTGAAAAATATGAGGGCATGATCACATTATTGATCTCCAAAATAGGCATATTGTTAGGATCTTCCCTGGTGGAGTTTATAAACATGGAATATAGCTTCACTCTAGGAGTCACAATTCTGAAGGCTACTTTACCACCATTAAGATCTGTTAGTGTCCCTTGATTTGGCAGATTGGTAAACCAAATGACAGGGTAACATCAGACCAGTCTTTGGAGTCCTAGGACCTAGCCTTCCTGGACTCAGAGAGGGCTCTCTCTATTATGCGAAGGATGTGAACTTGTTCGCTTTGGGTGATTGATTTTAGACTAGTTGTTAAGTGCAGGTTTGTTTGTTTGTTTTGGGTTGGGGTAAGATGATCAAGTAGGAAAGGTGGAGTGAGAGGTTATCAAATCAATGGGGCTATGGATTCAAATGAAGTCAAAGGTGTCTAAATGATGAAACAGAGTGTACTGCAGGGCCGATTTAGCAAGGTTAATGGATCCTTTAGGTGATGTATGAGGTGTAATGGACATTAAGTTTGGGAAAAACTAAGAGGTCTTAAACATATATAGTCTAAAGCAACATCTCATGAGGTAGGGAAAACCAGTAATCTCTATGAACGATACTCAAACTGATAATCATGTAAGATGAACATTCTAGTGAAACATAGAAGCATTAGAACTCCTAACTTTAGAAATTCACCTTCAACTTTTGGGAAAACACATAAGACAAAACAATAACTCAATTTATGGAGAGGGAACTCCTAAAAAACATATATAAAGCTATTGGGAACTCTGAAACAAGTTGGTAAGCATGGGCAAAGGGCAATATCGAATGAGACCTCTTTGAATTAACCTAATCAATCAATATTCCACAAAAAAGCTTCAAGATAGGGTTTTAAAAACTTCAAATAAGAAGGGCATACCATGATTCATACTTGTAAACTAGCATACTAACCATTTATGAAACAAAAACAAGTTTTGGTGGACCTAAGGAGCAATCAAGAATTCCTTAAGGTGACCAAAAGAGGAAAACATCAAAGCTATAACAAACAGGAGGTTTGAGGTGCTTCCACGAGCATGTCTCAACCTATACTTTTATAATCTATAACAACCAAGAAGAATGAAACAAAATGAGGACAAGAAAACATTAACAAGTTAAGAAAACATCACCATTAACCAAGCTATGGAATCCTACAAACATGCTTCTCCATCATCAAGCCAAACAAGCCATTCATCCACTTCACAAAACCAATTTCTTCTCCAAGCTCATAAAACCATGTATTTCTCTTAAATACATCAAGTCCCAACTCTTTACAATGAATCCTCATGCAATATATAATAATCATAGAGGAGGAAAACCAAAGAGAGTATCTAGAAGCCTATTGGCCAACAAGAAATATCCTAAGTTGTCCTTGAGGCCTTGCAAGGCCCAAGGCACAAAAATATATAACAAATATCTTTTCCAGCCAAAAATATAAATTAAATTAACTTTTAGGCTCTGAAAAGCATGTGAAAACTTGCCAAATGCACATTCTTCCCAATCATCTACAGGAGCATAGCGCACCGTGACAAACAGTGAAATTATGCCAAGTGCGCAACACAGAAATAGGCCTTTTGCAGCGATGTTTTGGAGGCCTTACAGACACCGGATTTGGCTCCTTGATGGCTCGTTGGAAATCCTGATGAGTATAATTTCAAGAAATGTTTGAGTTGTGCTAATTTGATTCCATTTACCTTTTCAAAAATCAAATCTCCCAACACTACTCTGTGCACAACACCTGGTCTGAAAATGAGGTAGAAAGGGCAATTTCTTGATGTTTTTTGACCTTTTGAGGGGGTTAAAATGCTCCAAATGATCTGAAAATTGGTGAGAATAATGTTGGTGATTTGAAAAAACAAAAAATGAAAACATTGAGAGCTGAGGATGCAACAATTTTGTGCGTAGCGCCTAGTGTTTTGCGCTCCTAGGGGTCAAAATTTGGAAAAAACAAAAAGTTGTCCAATTTGCCTCAAAATTTGTGGAGAGATCCCTCAAGATGTTTTGGACACCTGTTGAGAAGCCTCAGCCAAGATTTCAAGGCTGTCATGCACTTTGGCTCTTTTTAGGTCTTCTAGCTCAATGAGGGCCTTCTTTAGCTTGGCACTAGCATGCTTTTCCTTGCATAATGCTTGGCCATTTTCTTTTGTAGGGCAAGGCCCCACTTCACCTCCTTGAAATGCTTATGTTCCTCTTTGTAATAGTGGATGACACTTTGAGCCATATCAAAGTCCCTTTCCCATTCCTGAAGTTGTGCATATTTCTCCAAAAGAAGCAAGTTAGTGTTCATCTCCTGGTCCTCATTTTCATTGTCTAGATCAATGAACTGAGGGCCTTGAGAAGTCCTTTTGATCCTTTTACTTCTTCTTACCTTAACTTGCTGCCCTCCTTTGTCCTTATGCCTGATTGCTGGAGGAGAGATGGCCCTTTGCCTTTTTGAGGCAGCAAACACATATCTTATGCCTCTGTGGTAGGTGCATGTGACAGGATGGATGAGGGTGCTCTTACCTTTCGAGGTGTCACAAGCCTTCTTATTTTTTTCATGGCTTTCATGAGTCACTTGATGCTCCATTGGGTCACTGATTTTTTGACCTTTAACCTCATCATCATCCTTGCCTTCTTTACTATTTTCTTCACTATTTTCTTGGCTCTCAAACTGACCACTATCCCCCTCACTTGCCTCATTTTGGCTCCGTCCTTCACCTAGGTCTTCTTCTTTGTTACTTTCAGCATGGTCACTTTGAGTTCTTTGGTCATTTGGAGGTAGATTGGTGTCATGACAGTCATTCATGATGGCTATCATTTAGTGTCTTATTTGTATCACTATCTTGGTCAATGTCTTCACCCTCAAACTATGTTTCACCCTCATTATTTGTTTGCTCTTGGTCTTCAGTTTCTTGACCCTCTTCCCTTGTCTCTTCATCTTCATTTTCTTCATTTATTTCAGCACCTTTGTCACTGTGATTGGGCTCACTATCATGCTCAGAATAAACTTTCCCTGGGTTTTCTTGTGCACTCTCCTGCTGGCTCTCATCTTGCTCATCATCAACACTCTCTTGTGCATTTGAATTTGGTTCATGAGTGTCATCACTGTCACTGTTTTTCTCCTCTTCATCACTGTCTTTCTTTTCAGGGCTCCCATGTTCATCCTCTTCCTTTATGTCATCATCATTTTCTTCATCATTAGGTTCGGTTTCTGCCCCACTATTTTCTTTACTTTCCTCATCATCTTCTTGATTAAGCTCTGTATTTGTATTATTGTTTTTTGCTTTACTCTCTTCACTATCTTCCATGCTATCATCACCTCCTTGGTCTTCCTCAATAGTTTCTGTCTCTTCCTCACTGTTGTTTGTTTGTTCTTCATGGTCACTTCCATCATTATTCCCTTCAGTATTGTTGTCTTCTTCTTGGTTTTCTTCATCTAGCTCAGTTTCTACCTCACTATCCTCTTCCTCATCATTGTCATCTGTTTGCTCCTTATTGGAGCTACTGTTAGCTCCTTCACTTGATGCATTAGGAGAAGAGATAGGAGGTGAATTTATTTGTGGAGAAGGCATATGCAAAGATGATGGAGGAGTGGAGGTAGGTGGTTTTGAAGTGGAAGGTAAATTATGCTAAATGAAGGCTTGGGGATTTGTAAACACATCATGTGAGATGAAGACTTCCCAAGGGATTCCTTGTTGCTCTAGCTAGTGTAAGACAATCATTTTGATCAAGTACTGGTGGAAAAGGCTCAGCATTTGGTGGTCATAGCTTCTCTTCATGACTACTAAGGCTATCTTTGCAATGCTACGAAAGAGGTAGTATGGTAGGTTCATCATTTTGACTTTGGTGAAGTGCATTAGTAACCTTATATGATATGAATAAACCCTGGAGTATCTCCCCTCACAGGTGAAGTATCTGATAATCTGCATCATCATTAGGGAATACCTCTCTAGCAGGTAGGAGAAGGGGAAAATAGCCTTGCAACCTTGTTGACAACTAGGTTTTAGGTAGGGCTCATAGTAGCTCAAGTCCAACTTCTTTTGTTTAAACCATATCTCACCAATGTCTGGAATACCTGTATCTTTAGAAATGGATTCAGATGAGAGTTCAAATTCCACTCTTGCTAGGTTGAATGGTGATTTTGCAGGCCAAGGATGAACAATCTAGTCAATTCTGAGTGGCTCTGGACTTGTTTAACTTTCTCACAAAATTGGTAACACCCAACATCCTGAAAGGATGAAAGGATCATGGGAGAGGAAGTAATTTGATTAGTGTCCAGGGGTTTAAACCTATTAGCCCTTCCTCCCTTGTGTTTATGCTTGGTAGGTCTTCGGATTTCATCACTGCTAGTATGAATTTCTCCTTCAGACATGGTGACTGGAGTTAGCACATAAGGGTTTTTAAACCTTGTTTGAGAGCCTTTAGGTCAAATGATGGCAATGAGTGATGTAAGGGAAAATTTTGCAGATGAGGGCTAAGATGAAGCTTCCAAGGAGTGTGCTCAGTTTTTAGAGTTTTTTTTGTTGTCACTCAGTCTTCTCTCACATATATAGCAGCTCTTTTCTTTGCAAACCCTAACCCAAGAGATCAAAAAATTTATTTTTCTGCAGCCTAGGGTTTTGTCACATTAGACCCTTAAATGTCTTTTTTGCTTAGGAAAATGAATGCTTGGAAGGCAAGAAAAAGAGTCACCAACCGTATTTCTTTGACTGCAAGAGGTTTGGAGGTGAAAACTCAAAATTTTTACCCTTTTTATAAAATCGAGACACACTCTACCTATGTGTAGCGCCTGGGTCGACTCGGGCCGTAGATGGGCCAGTCGGGCCCGTCGAAGCATAGCGCCAGGTGGCTGATAGGAAATTCAGGCAGTTCAGGCCTTTTCCTATGCCTATGCATAGCGCTGGCCAGGTGCATAGCGTCAAGCTCTAGGTGCACAACACCGTGTTAAATAACACTGTGGCCACCTCGCCTATGTGTAGCACCGGCCTTGGTGCGTAGCGCCTACAAATTTTCACCAATTTGCACAAAAACCCTCAAAATTTCCTTCAACGGTTCTTTCCTTCTTTGCTATGACAAAAATGAAGTGGAAAAGAGGGAGAAAATACTTTATAGTTTTTTTGAAAAGATGATTTAATTCCAAAACCGACTTTATAAGGTTCATTTCTCATCACTTTTTCTCACTATGCCTTTTGACTGCTTTTGGTCTTGTAGGTGGCATTTCGACAAAAACTTTGTCTTTTTTCACTGCTGGAGGCCTCTTAAGGTTCTTTTCAAATTGATAACCTTCCTGAAGAAGCCAAGACTATGCCTCTCACCTATATTTGGAAAATGAACCTGTTTTATGACTTTAACACCTATACACAGCAAACTTATCACATCTGCCATTTCTCCCTTTGACTGATATTCTGCCATGTTTTTATCTTTAAGTAATGAGGAAAAAACCTCTTGGTGGGAGAAAAACCCTAGCAGTAAGTATAAATAGCAGCTTGGTCTTTTGAGATGTGCCACCTTTATTTGAAACATTCTTGCCATTGACCTTATCAATTTTCCTGTAAGAAAACATTTTTGTAGTCTTGTAATTTTCATGTTCATCCATCTTTTGCAGAATAGTCAGTGCCATAATTGTTTCTTCAGATCATTCTTACAATGATATATGTCAAGTGAGGGAGGTGAGCTATTTTTAAACCATTTTTTTGTTTTTTGCTGGCTACTTATGATCTTGTAGGTGCCTACACTACTTCTTCCATTTGATCACTGTCTCTTTTGAACTTGGACAACTTACTTTATCAATAATGACCCATGTTTATCATAGTTTCTTTCTTTGGAAATTTCTACCCAGGTTTGTCCCTTTTGGCCACTTGAATATGCCTCTAACTGTTCTTTAGAGAAAAGAGACCTTTGAACTGACATTTCTTGCCTATTTTTACTGATACTCCTCATATCTTTCTTCCTTTGGTGTAGTGGATTATTGATTTTCATGTATGCCCTTCTTGATCCTCTTTAAAACCTCTGATTTTACCTTTTGATGAAGTGGAGTTAGTGCTTATCTGCCAAACCCTAGAAGGTACTTTGAAAACCCTTTGAAACCATCTACTATGATGAAGGAGGCTTCTTTGTCACTATTTGACCATCTTTGTCCATCTTCCCAAACTTCTGAGTTTTTAGGGATGCTTAGAAAAAGCAAATAGTGTTGTCTTCTAAGTTCTCAAAGAAACACTTATCAAACTCATTACTTATGTCTAAAAATCCTTCAATGATCATTTGAAGGGGTTGAGGTTTCCTTTACCTTTGTAACCCTAGTATTTCTTTATTGCTTGGTTAAAACAATCATAAATCCTAATTTCCATCAAACCCATACCTTGCTTATTTCTTCTTGGTTGTGAGTGGTTTTCTTGTGATGGTGCCTCTCATTACCTTACCTCTTGCTAGGTTGATAGACTTTTGACTTTTTTGTAGAAATGTAAGTAAGGGGCAGTTGTCCCCCTACAAAATTTGTGCTTCATGCCAAATACCTTTTTGAATGATCTCTTTGATGAATTTAAGACAAGATCACCAGTCCTTTCCTTCTTTGAATGCAGTTTCTTCATATAGGAAAAACAGAGTTGTAGGGCACCAAATCCACCTGATGACTTTGTGAAACTCTAGGTGGCCTAGTAGAGGCTTTCTAAGACTTGGCTTTTGGACTAAAACCTAGAATTTGGGATTTATAAAGTGTGAGACATATTTCATGATTAGACTTAATGTATTTAAAACCTAAAGACCAATGTACTTGAATTATCAAAGAGTCTACAAAGATAGTTAGAGACTATCAATGTTTAGGAGTAGTTTGGGGGACACAACAAGCATGATTGATTGGTGACCTTAGGTAGCAATGGGGTTTTTAGGTGAAACAAAAACAGGGGATTTGAGTCAAAGGTGACAAGATATAGATAAAATTGGTGACATGGGCTCTCAATGGGTATTCTGAGACTGGTAGGCAAAGCTAGATAGGATGAAGTGAGGAAATAGTGAAAAATTATCTTAAGGATAACGAAGGCAGTGAGATTTCTAGAACTGACAATGTCTATGAACTTTTTTTCTAGAAATCTTGGGATAATCATTTATTCATCAGCAATGCAAAAGTTACTTATGACTAACAAGATTTGTAGTGTTGAAAAATATTATTTTACCAACAACATTTCCACTAGTCTGATGCAATGTGGTAGATTCCATAGCGCCATTGGATATCTGGTGGAGCTTTTTTCCGTCAAAGTAATCTAACAACACATGCAAACTCAAAACCTTTTCCATTCCTTTTTCATTGTAGACACACCCAACTACTTTCTAGTTAGAACAACATGGCTCTATTATTCAACGCCAAAACTGTGATAGTTCTCCTACTATTTATGTCATATTCTAACTTTGGTTGAGTGATATATCTATTTAATTTAATCTAAAAAATGATTTGAAATGTTTATGTTAGTGGCATTCCCCACCCAAAAAATGTTTTATAACACTACCAATGCCAACACTCTCATTTTCGAAACCAAACATTGATGTTGAAAGGAGGTGATTAACCCACCAAGCTTGGTATTGTTGAAGCTTTTGGATTGTGATTAGGATGAATAAATGAGTCAGGGTGGGAGTGGGTATTTCACATCTAATGATGATAAAAAAAATGTTGGCGATGTTAGGAATAAAAAAAACATAGTGGTGAATAAATTCAAAAGATGGATCAAGGAAATTTGGAAGGGAAGATTAAGAAATGGAATCAAGCTATAAAGATTGTTTTCCAAGTACTTATTTCCAGTGAGTAACACCTTTAATTTCATATCTTTGAGTAACTAGGTTCTATTTAGGACACTTTCTTTATTGAGACTACAAAGGGTGATATTACACAACTTCTAAATTTTTCAAAGGTGATTACAATAAGTGCCAGTGTTTGAAAAGTCATAATTTAGGATTCTAAACATGTATGAGAGCTTCTAAAATCTTATTCTATCCCTTAACTCGGTTTTTTTCAAACAAGTCCTATATTTTCTTTCCATGCCAATGATGATGATGCTCATAATTTTGATGTTGGCATGTGGTATTCAAATGCATGTTGTAGAGCAAGGGATTGAAGGAAAATAAAGAATCAATGAAACATGTTGCAAGGGTGATAGAAATTTAACCTTTCATATGATTGCAAGAGAGATTCAAGACTTGGAGAGAATTTGTAATGGATCCCCTCGAAACCCTTATAAAACCTTGATTTCCATGGAATCATAACTCGCACAGATACCACTTATTCGAATATTGGAGGGCCAAGATCTGAGAGACTTAAACATCAAGAGAGAGGTGAGGAATCACATAACATTCAAAATAAAGAAACTCTTTATTAAATAAGAGAAACTATTACAACTACATTTTGGTGGACAATTTTTTCCTTTTATAAATTGAGGCCCGTTATTTATAGCCTTCTTGAGTTACAATTCCATGGGTGGATATCATGGGTGGATGCCACTTTCCATTAGGATAATCTCCCAAGGATCAAAATATAACTACATTTTTTTGTCCCTAGGGAAACTTTGCCTATAGAGTTTCACCATTCAAATTGTGTAATGCACCTGAACTTTCCAATATATTTTATGACCTTATCCCACAAAATTTTAATGTTTTCATGGATGATTTTACTAATTTTGGAAAATATTTTTTGAGGAAGCCTTGGCCGAATTATAAAATTTGCATAGACATGTGCAGAAAACCATCTCTTGGTAAATAAAGAAAATTGCTATTGGATGATGAGTGAAGGAATGTATTTGTAACATCATGTTTCAACACAAGGAATTAAGGTGGACCAAACAAAACTAGGTGTTATTAAAAATGTTTGTTCCCACAAATAAAAAATATGTGAGGAGTTTTTCGGCCATGCTAGCTATTATCAAAGCTTTATAGAAATTTTCAAAAAAATATCTTCACCGTTTTTGTATTACTTTGTAAAGATGTTGAATTTACATGTACAATAGCTTGTTAGAAAACCTTTGAAACTATAAAATAAAAATTAACCATTACTCCTATTTTGTAAGGTCTAGATTGGAATTTACCATTTCATGTTTATTTTGATGCTTCTAGTAAAATTTTAGGCACTGTGTTAGGAAAAAAATAAGATATAACAATGCTTGTAATTATATTATATCAACAGAAATCTTGCACACGCAGACGTAAAGTAGACCATCACCAAGAAGGAATTCTTAGTGGTAATATGTTCCATTAATAAATTTAGGCATTAAATTATTGAATATCTTACTTTTGTACATATGGATCTTTCAACCCTAACACATTTAATGAAAAACCAATTATTAATGGTAGAATAATTCATTTTCTTTTACATATTCAATAATTTGATATTACTATTGATCATAATCTAGATTGGGGGCAAACATTTGCTAAAAATAAAAGTGATCATAATCAAATTATTGGTATTCTTAAGAGAGCCACTATGTCATCAAATTCACCTCCTCAATAAGGCGACAAAGGTGAATGTGCAAGGTATAAATCTTCCTTTAATGAGGTTGCTTTTGATTATGATAAACATGGTAAATATTCACATAAGATTTGGAGAAAGTTTACATGTTCCTTTTGTGGTTTGAATAACCATACCATTTCAAGATACTCGAAGAAGATAGCCATGCACATGAAACTTTCTAAAGAAAGGAGACAAAAATACAAAGGTCCATTGGACAAAGAAAATCATGTTGAAAAGGATATGCAACTATTTTTCACTCATTGCCATAGCATGGTCATCTTGTAGACAAGTGTTGGACTTTGTATCTAACATGTAATCCATGACATTTGAAGAAGGTGGAAAGAGATCTTGACAAGAATTGAAAAGAGGATTCCATAATTGATGAGGGTCAGGATGATTCGCACCATGATGTGCAGCAGAAAGAAGCTCCATTGAAGTGGTTTGGAATTATTGGTTGGATTTATTAACCAATTAAGGCCTTGCATTTCTTTTGTTGATTGATGCAAATCTTGCCTTATTTATGCATTTATTTGCTAATTAAATACATTTCTTTTCTCTTAAAATTATGTTGCATGATGCACAAAGAAAGATGTTGGAAAGTGGAGTATGTTGACTCACTTTTTTGCAGTAAAATTAGTCATTTAAGCTCTTTAGGTACTCATACATACCAATGGGATTCTTGTACTTGTGAGAGAGTTGAGAATTGTATACATGCATGAGAGTTTATGTGTGTGAACAGTTGAATTTTTTACAGTTTCATTGTGCTTTCACATGCATGAGTGTCGACTTGTGTTGGTCGATTGATTGTTACATGTATGTCATATCGAATTGGAAGAGTTGATTTTGTCTCCAAAGATGAAAGGGAGATGTTGATGAGTTGTTTCATGAGATGTGAAATTATTTTTGTTTTGGGAGAAGAATCGTCAAGTTATTGAAAAAAGCAAGTACAATAAATTTTGTTTGGCTTGAGAGTTAGTTGTTTGAAGAGGCATGTTTTTCCTACTTGTGTTGGTCGATGAGTTTTTACACCGATATGAAAGATTACAAGTCAATTTTCACACAATGTGACATTTTTTGCTTTGAAGGAGCAAAAGGAAGAGGTTGTCTACTTGCATTCTTCTATGACGTGTTTTTCAAGTTAATGGTTTTGATTGTTACAAGATGTCTTGGGATTTTTTAAGCTCCACTATGGAGCGAGAGGCTCATGATAAGCCTTCATTCTCAAATCATCGCATGACAAGCATGTCAATACATAAGGATGATGGAATCAAGAAGCAGAAAGAGGGACAATATGCCAAAAACGATTACAACAAAGACAACAACCATTGTAGGCTATTTGATGTGTTGACGCCAAGAAGTGAAAGAGATGGTGAATGCATTATTCCAGATGTGGAATTTGGAATTGTGGAGGCAAAAAGAATGGTAATTTATTTTCTTGTTATTATTGATATTGGAACTCATTGTTGTAGTTCACTCAGATGGGCTTAACTTGGAAAAGTAGATTCCAAGGATAAGCTTACATCAAATGCATCATTGGTAAGGCCATCAATCAATTTTCCAAGCACCGAGGGATCACTTTGGTACATAAAGGTGTTTAATGAGTCAGCAAGCAGCCAACAAGCATTGGATTGGGTCAGCAGCGAAAGGAGAACATTGGTTGAAGTGTCAAGCCATTTGCAAGGCAAGACATGTCAGTGAACCCAAGTGGTTTTCATGGATATTTTTCCAAGTAGAATCAAGTTTATAAAACTTGGGAAAGAGAAGAATATTCAACTCTCATCAGATAACCAACTTTTGTGGGTCTAAAAGCCTATCAGTGGGAAGGAGTGATCAGAATCTAGATTGGGGGAAAAAATTTGCTAAAAATTCAAAGTGCTTAGAATCGCTCCAAACCAGGAACAACCAGATAGGTCTCATAGCCAGGAATCTAGCACACTTTGTTTCACTCAAAACAGAGTCTGTATGAAGAATATAGAGCCTGTTATTCGTTTTCCTAAACAACTATAGTTTTTTTTTAGAAAAGGATAGAAGGGTGACATGACAGGATAGTCAGAAGAAGGAATATTCTAGGAATATTCCTTCATTTCGCCCAATGACACTATGCCAAGTGTCAATTTGTGGATGGTTTCTAAGTGGGTGATTTGTCACGTTTTTATTTGATATTGGAGGAGCCAATGGGAAGAGGACACGTGGCAAGCCCAGAGGCTGCCACATGCCCCCCCCCCCCCTCCAAGGTCGAAACTATGTTCAAGATTAAAATTTCGAACTTGATTAATATGGTGTGGAAAAAAATTATAAATTGGTGGAAGGGTGGAGGTGGGGGTCGACCCTGCGACCTCACCCACACTAACCACAAGCCTTACCAACTATGTCGCATGAACTTCTTAACATGTATAGGGCGTGACATTTATTTGAGTTTAAAGCAAGGTTTGGGTGGACGAAAAAAGGGCCAGCCCCAAAGGGCCAACCCTTACCATAGGACCTTGTGACATGACCTATGGTGAAGGCCTAACCAAATGGCAAAAATATTAGTGTTAAAACATGTTTAATTAAGAACTAAACCCCATTTAAAATGTGCTTAACCCTTCCTAATTGTGGATTTTCATAAACACTCTTAGAGCACTAAACCTCAGATTAATGCACACTTAACTTAAACTAATCCAACCTTTAATCATGGAATAATATTTGGCGGAGTCCGCTATTTTCGGTGCCACCTCCATTTTTATCAGACTTAACTGGATTTTCTCCAGATTTGGAGGATTTTTCCTAGGGAAAACTGAAGAAGCCATAACTTTGGCATATTTCGACCAAATTAGGCTCAGAAAGAGTCAATCCTTGATGATTTGGATGCTTTGAGCATGACAGTGCAGGTTGGAGAGGTAGAGGAGAATTTATGTAAGTTTTTTTTTCACTTTGAATATTAAAGAAGTCGAGTGCCACTAGGAGAGGAGGTCATGCCTAGTCCACTTGAAGACCATTTTCAGAGCTTGAAGAGTCTATTTCAAGGTTTTTGGGTCTTCTGAATCCAATGGAGTAGGTTTCAAATCCATTGGAGAAATTTAGGTGCATGTATTCAGAGAATTGACCATTAATCCAAAGAGGGTCTAGCCATTGAAGCAAGTCCATGGAGATGTAGCCCAGGAGGGGTGAACTCCATTATCAACTATTGTGTAATGTGTTTGTTGTGTGTTATTTCTCTGCAATTTACTCGTTGTACATGCATTTTTAACAACTATTTTACTTAATGAGTTGCTCATAAAGGACACTTAAACTTGAAACATGAACACTCACATAACTAGCTAATTTGAGACAAACACATTTATTTAATATTGATGAGGGAGCTTGCACATCAAAACAAGTTTTCCCATATCCAGATAAATTACTTGATAAACCCTGTCATGAGAATGTGCTTGTAGATTTCTTATCAAGGATTATTAGTGACAAAGCAGATGAACCATTAGATCATTCTTTTCTAGATGATTTATTTGCAGTTTAGTGATGACACCATGGTTTACAAATGCTACAAACTAATTGGTTGCCAATAAGTTGCCCCAACATTTTTATATCAAGAAAAGAATGCTTTGATAAGTAAAAGTGTACCATATACATGGACAAAAGGATATTTATCCAACTTGGGACTAGATCAAATTTTTAGAAGATGTATCAAAGAGAATGAAGTGTATGATATTCTAAAGGCTTTTCATGATGATCCATGTGGTGGACATTTTGCAACCACTGGAACTATTAAGAAAGTACTCTCCACAATATATTGTTGGCCAACATTTCATAATGATGCAAAGTACTATGCGAAGCATTTTTATGCATGCCAAAGAATGGGTTGGCACACTAAATCAAAGGAAATACTTAGATGCAACCATTAATTTCTTTGGAACCATTTGAAAAATGGGGATTGACATTATTGAGTCAAAGTATCCTGCAAGACACGTCGTGCACCATAAGACAAAATATGCATTGGGTTGATAACAAATTATAAGCCAAGTATTTAATTTCACCCAACCAATGTTGTATAAATTACCATGACTGTAAAAGACTAAAGCAACTAGGAACATATTGATGCAACCATTCATTTCTTCTACAACCAATCAATCTTGGATCTCACTTCAATCATATTGAAGCAAGTGTAATGTTGAATCATAAAATGATAATTCATTGAAATGAATAGATTATTGTGTGTATAATTCTAATTGTTCTAGACTAGTATTCTTTTGTTTTGATTGAACCTCTAACAAACACTAACTCTAGTCATTTTATATTTGTAAATTTTTTCATTAAATGAACTAATTTTAAAGGCTAGGAATTATGAACCAAGGAAGATAATTAAGGGGGATGAATCATGACCTGAAGAATACATCATATTTTCTTAGCATTATGATTAAATACAACATAAAAAATTTTAATAAATTGAATAAGACTTGTAACAATTTTGTTAATAAAAAAAATAACTAAAGGATTTTCTCCATAACCTTTTACAAAATTATCGAGACTATTGTAACAATTTTTTTTTTGAAGAATTTGAACAAATAGATGAAGCAATAGGTTAGTATAAAGACTAGATCTTTCAATAGGAAAGGGGTTGGAAACTTTGTAATCAAGCCTGAATATTTCTATCAATTTGAACAATTTTAAAAACCTGTGTTGGAGAAGGATTGAACACTTTATGGCTGGAAAACATGGCATGGTAGCTTTCTATTTATTTTAGTGAAATAATCAAATCTAAAAGCCAAGATTTCATTGGAAATTTGATAATTTAATAAGTGTATAATTTAAAGTTTAGATTATAAAAGTTTGAAATTCCTTTCTTGATTTTTATGATTTCTTAACATAAAGTATCATATACATAATACATTACCTATTATTTTAAATAACTATTTATTTAAAATTATTATGAGATTATATTTGAGCTTATTTGTTATTTAACTTCCTGAATTATTTTATAAACCATATAATTAGTTGTCCTTCTATGTCTAATAATAATTATAATTGCTCCTAGCTATCTAGAAATACATAATATTTTATTAGTTAACATGTGTGTCTGTGTGTGTTAGGCCATCTATTTTCTTTCCTTTTGGATTAACATGTTAATTTTTTCAATTAGATTCTTAATAAAAATAGAAAATATACAATGGAAAATACACACATTAACATAGAGATTATACCATATAAACTTGTGTGTGTGTGTGTGTGTGTGTCTATATACATATACATATATATGTATATATACATATACATATATATGTATATATACATATATATGTGTGTGTGTGTGTCTATATACATATACATATATATGTATATATACATATACATACATACATACATATATATATATATATATATATATATATATATATATATATAGACAGTATATATATATATATATATATATATATATATATATATCCACAAACCATCAATCGAACCATGGAATAAACCACCATGCACCAAATAAACACAAAAGACACAAAAACAAAAATAGACACAAAAACCCACCAAGAAATATTTTTTTGAGGCACCACTGCCAAACCTCCATGTAGGGGAGCTTTCACCCCCCTACAATGTCCATGTTGCACCCAACACAACGTATAACACATGGATATAGTACTGCAAAGAATATACACATACCTAAACCATCAATCGAACCATGGTCCACAAACCATCAATCGAACCATGGAATAAACCACCATGCACCAAATAAACACAAAAGACACAAAAACAAAAATAGACACAAAAACCCACCAAGAAATATTTTTTTGAGGCACCACTGCCAAACCTCCATGTAGGGGAGCTTTCACCCCCCTACAACGTCCATGTTGCACCCAACACAACTTATAACACATGGATATAGTACTGCAAAGAATATACACATACCTAAAAATTATGTCATATCCAAAAACCTTTTGTTGAGGTAATCGGGCCCACATATCGGCAAATATCACCACATCAAATGTGTATAGGTATAATTGGGACCTTGATAGAATTATATCCCTCATTATTTTTGGTGGATTCATATTTGAACATCAACAATCCCATCTATGCATCTTGGTCTACCAAGGTCACCACCATAAAAAAATGTTCCAACACAACCTTGAATGAGAAAAGTATGTTCTAATTGAGGGAAATTTTCTCATCATACGTGTATATTATTATTTTATATTTTTGTATCATTGATTGCTTTGTGTTTTATTTCATTAAACATAATAAAATAAAGTTTATGCAATTATATTTTGTAGGAGGATTAGACATATCCAAGTATGTTGTTAAGTTTCTATTTCCTTCTCTAGCCATATATTACATGTTTCCTTTCCCTAATCCAAGTAGCTTTCCATTTACATGACAATTTTTGTTGCATTCTTTTTAGAAAGTAGTTAAGAGATTTGGCTTCATTATTAGATCAGCTAATAAACCCCATAACCTTTCATGTTTTCTCATCCACCATTTGTTAAAGGATTTAATTGATTTTACATGTTTATTTTTGTTATTCTTTACATGATATCCATGAGTAATTGGGTTGTGTTATCTTTCCTTTCTCTTTCACTTCCTTGCAAATATATGATTAGGGTACATAGATTTGAAGAGAATACATTATTGTTGTCCACATTATGTTGTTAGTTCATTGCTTAATCTACTTGTCATATTAAGACTTAATAGAACTTTAATATTTATTTACAAAACTACAACCGTAGATCTCATATAATAAACTCTTAACCCTAACATGTGAGTAGCTCTATTCTTTCCTTTATCTTTATAGTTGTTGAGAATTTGGAAGGTCGTAGGTTAATACAAATTCTCTACTTGATAATTACTTGTGAATGTACTTGAGGTACTTATGTCTTCTCTTCTTTTAGTTAAGTTAATCTTTCATCAAGTCAATTATGAAAACATAAGACACAAAGGTTAGGCTCCTAGAGCTAGGGCAAAACCTCTCCCTCTTGGATAGGAAAACCCGCAAAGAATTCTTCTTATCAATCTTCAAATGACAAGTACCATGACCCAAACTTAGACCTTAGACCTAGATTTGCTTTCAAAACTATGATCTTCACCTTGTGTATGTTTGTATTTGAATTGTTTGAATTGTGGGAAGGTAAATCAAGGATTTACCTTCCTCACTGTTACTCTCACTTATTCTTATGATCATTGTCTCTTATCCACACTTCTTTTCTTCTTTTATATATCCACACTTAAGTCTGATGTAAGTTCCATACTATCTTTGTATATATATTTACGTTGTCTCTGTTGTGGTATCCACACTATCTTAGTGTGTGTATATATATACAGTTGTGGTATCCGCACTATCTTATATGTATACGTTGCCTCTGTTGTGGTATCCGCACTATATTAGTATATAGATACGTTGTCTCTGCTGTGGTATCCGCACTATCATAGTATATATATACTATGTCTCTGTTGTGGTATCCACAAGTCCTTTTTGTGTTAGATCTGTAAATACTTCATGCAATGGTGGTTCAGACTTATCCGCAATTTACAGAGGAATTCGAATTCAATTGTGTGTCTATTATCCACATGAACATAGGAATATATATATGTGATGACTCATCTTTTAGGCCGACCTGTATGTAGTCTTGTAGGCTAACTTCAAAAACTTATAACAGCTTCTTCTTTCAGCATTTGAGAGAGGTCGGTTTAAGAACATTTTATTCCATAAACTTTTGAATGTAATACAAGGCTTTGACAAGATCTGGACTGAAGACATATTCCTTCATATATATACATGACACATAATTATATTCTATGCCTAGAAGACCTAAACCTAGTAGACATCAAGAAGAAGTCTATCTACATAAAAATCTTGCTCATGAAACCCATGAAGCAAGTACACCAAATATATTTTATTATCTTTGACTTCTTCTTTACATATATACATGATTACATAGTCAACATGAAGACCGACTTAGTTACACTTTTCAACACTCCCTCTTAACTAGGGAGGTATTCATACATGTACATGGTTACTTTCAAACTGAAGAATCTCATAAGAAGAATCAGATTGGTAATCACATCTGTATAGCATCATATCAACTAGCATTGTCCTAGTGCAAGGCCTTGACTAACAGCCCCATCTCTCAATGAGACAGTGGGCTACAATGCTGGCGAGACACATGACTTATAGACACCTTCGTCATTGTCTCTCCAAGGTACATACTCCACCCGGGTGTTCCAAAAGTATGACCTTCTTGGACTATTATTCTCTTCGGTAGCTAGCCCTCAAAGAATATCGGTCCTTGACTACTCTTATCTTGAATGCCCTAACACATTCTAAAAGAGTATCGAATGTCAGATGATTACCCAATCCTCCATTCTGTCTTCCCAAGACAAGAATGATGTGTCTATCTCTCCCTCTCAACCAGGGAGGACCTATTCCACAAGGGAATGAACTCATTCCTATACAAGTAATGTACCTAAGCTCATTCTTAGGATTTACCAAGTTTCTTCCAAGTAAGAAACTTATCATTAGGCCCCCTCTTAACCAGGGACCTCCAGCAGCAATGGTGAGACACCCAGTTGCTTATGAGGAATTCATGCCCTCGATGTCATGGATTTCGATATTGAGGAATCTGCAACTTTTAGCTTCATAAGGCACATATTATCCATCACTTTCATCCTGAGTCATGTCAGCTATCAAAAAGTGATTCACCATACTTCCTTATCTGTTCCATGTTTATGCCATGCTGATTTCCTTTGAATCATATCCAAGGATCATACATCCTTTCTCATGATTGGAAGCCTTGCACAAATTCATCCAGATAAACATATACATATGAACTTTTAGAACAAAAGTTACCTTAGTGATGATCTTTCACCATGACATCTTCCTGTAGGTATCGACATCCTTCATACAGATTGACACGTCTCCTAATGATATGTTTTTTCAAGGCTCTTCTTATTTACCATAATTCTATTAGAGTCTACATATCCTCCCAGGAGATTTCCTAGTCACATCTTATTGGCTTTCGGATGATAACTGCCTCTTGACATGGTTGCATTTCATGATCTCTTCCTCTCTACAGATTCTCTATTCCCATAAACTTATAACCTCTCTAGTTTCTTGTTCATATATAGCCACCTCATATTCCATGAGGACATATTATGTTGATTTCATCTGTCCGTGAACTGAGAGATACTCCTCCATAGATCATACTTCTAAATACAGAAGCTAATTACTTGCAACCATATGACATGACTTTACAACATCCAATGTCAGCATATAAATATATACATACCTCATACCCTTTTTCCCTTGAGACGTCCTATATCAATTTCTCAAGAATGAAGAGCTTCATTCCCTTGGCTTACTTCATTAATATGTCATCACATCTCAGAATTATGTCTCCATGATGACCCTTGATTTGATGACTTTTACTTTTAGTAGTGAGGTTTTCCAGAAGCTTTTACACCTAGAGTTCCTTCCATGCTTTTATTGAGATGCTTCTACATGCTATCATAACTAAACAGAGATAATTTACAAAGGAATATGATCTCAACCATAATACAAATCTCTTTATTCCTCCTTCTTAGATCTTTTAGTGTCAAGTTCTTCTCTTTCATACGTGACATGGCTTCTTCCTTTTTCCTCTTGCCATTTCCAGATTTAGGACAATCTCTTTTATAATGTCCAAGCTCATCACATCCAAAGCATCGCACGTTGTCCATATTTCTTCTTTTATTCTGAGGGCCAAATTTTCCGAATATTCCTTTCTTCCTATATGAGGTTTCAAAGGCACGGTTCTCTTCACTTGGTCCTGTATCAGCTTTGGCCTTTAGTCTTATTTCTTCTATTTTACATAGAGACCATAAATCATGGAATGGAGTGGCTTCTTTCTTCCCATATAGACTAGAAGTGAAGCTTCCCTATTCCTCTGGTAGGGCATTCAACACCACTGTTGTCGTCTCAGCGCTAGACATCACTTCTCCTAGTTCTTGTAGTTGCTCTCTTATTTCAGAAATCCTCATAAAGTATGGAGTGATTCCTGCTTCCCTTGATAATTTCATTTTGTATAGTTCTTGTATCAGAGAGATTTCTTCTCCAGCAGTACTCACAGAGAATAGCTCCAACAATTTCTCATATATTTGTTTTGCAGTCTTTAGTTTTGATACATAGGGAATGAGAGAGTCTTTGATGGATTCTATGAGAATCCTTTGGGCTCTAATTTCTCCCTTCATGTACTTGGCATGGGCTGAAGTATCTTCTTTTGGAGGTTGAACAGTAGATCCTTTGATATAGTCCATTACTTCGTCTCCAATTAAATTTAAGTCTGTTCTCTTCTTCCATGCACTGAAATTTGGTGATCCAACCAGCTTATTGCTTTCTTTACAAAAAGGCATCTTGATAGATAGGGTCATGAATACTTACTTGAGTGGATTTCCTTGCAGCTTCCTTGATGGTGATTGAGAATGAAGTCAAGAATTTCCTTTCTTCAATGTTGTTATACTTGAACCCTTGATTATTATGACTATCTTCAGAAGTTGAGATTTCTTTCAAACAATGTTTTGAGTGCAAATATTTTGATGCCAAAGATTAATGAGTTGATCTTTTCACATGAAATATTTGGATAGTCTTCCTTGCAAACTGGTTTTTATTTCCAACCGAAACTTTGGTCTTTGCTTCTTTGAGTGTCTTTGACAAGTAGCCCTTATGTTCAACACCTTAGCTCTGATATCATGTTGAGAATTTGTAAGGTTGTAGGTTAATGCAAATTCTCTACTTGATAATTACTTGTGAATGTACTTGAGGTACTTATGTCTTCTCTTCTTTTAGTTAAGTTAATCTTTCATCAAGTCAATTATCAAAACACAAGACACAAAGGTTAGGCTCCTAGAGCCAGGGCAAAACCTCTCCCTCTTGGAGAGGAAAACCCACAAAGAATTCTTCTTATCAATCTTCAAATGACAAGTACCATGACCCAGACTTAGACCTTAGACCTAGATTTTCTTTCAAAACTTCGATCTTCACCTTGTGTATGTTTGTATTTGAATTGCTTGAACTGTGGGAAGGTAAATCAAGAATTTACCTACCTCACTATTACTCCCGCTTCTTCTTATGATCACTGTCTCTTATCCACACTTATGTTCTTCTTTTGTCTGTCTTTCGCACTTATGTTCTTCTTTTATTTGTCCGTACTTAAGTCTGTTGTAAGTTTCGTACTATCTTTGTATATATATTTACATTGTCTTTGGTGTGGTATCTGTACTATCTTAGTATATATATATATATATATATATATATATATATATATATACATTGTCTCAGCTGTGGTATATGCACTATACGTGGTCTCTGTTGTGGTATCCGCACTATCTTAGTATATAGATACGCTGTCTCTACTGTGGTATCCTCACTATCTTAGTATATATATACTCTGTCACTGCTGTGGTATGCGCAACTTAGTATTTACAGATCTAACTGCTGTGTTAGATCTGTAAATACTTCCTGCAATGGTGGCTCAGACTTATCTGCAATTTACAGAGGAATCCGCATTCAATTGTGTGTCTATTATACGCATGAACATAAGAATATATATATGTGATGACTTAGCTTTTAGGCCGACCGGTATGTAATCTTGTAGGCCGACTTCAAAAACTTATAACAACTTTCCGCATTTGAGAGGTCGGTTTGAGGACATTTTCTTTCATAAACTTTTGGATGTAATACAAGGCTTTGACAAGATCTGGAGCATATACTGAAGACATATTCCTTCATATATATACATGACACATAATTATATTCTATGCCTAGAAGACCCAAACCTAGTAGACATCAATAAAAAGTCTATCTACATAAAAATCTTGCTCATGAAACCCATGAAGAAAGTACACCAAATATATTTTATTATCTTTAACTTCTTCTTTACATATATACATGATTACATAGTCAACATGAAAACCAACCTAATTACACTTTTCAACAATAGTAACATGATATCTTAATAAATTATGTTGCAATATCTAAATTATACAACATTTTTTCACATTAATTAATAATAAAAAAATTACACAAATAAAATCATTAACACGCATTATGTAAAAATAAAAAATAAAATTATTAACGCACCTGATACCATAATTAAAGAAAAGACCGAAAACCTTAAAAATTAGTGACCCAAAACTCATTCACATACTGTAATATGGAGGTTAATGCATTCTTTGATTCACATACTGTAATATGGAGGTTAATACATTCTTTGATCCGATTACATGTATGTGGAGGTTAATATATTCTTTGATGTGAGTAGATTTCCATGAAGTATAGAATAAAAACGAAATGTAAACATTCATAGGAATAAAGGGTAAAATATTCTCAATGTGACCCATGCTTAATCTATTCCATAAGATGGATTCATTCCCCTATCAACTAAAAATAATAATAATTCTAAAAGTGTTATTGTAGGTTATTTCAGTTGATGAGAATATGTCTTAATGGTATTTAAATCTCGATTTGACTTGATGAGAATGCGTGTCGAGATGATGACTCTACACATAGGAATGTACCTTGGGGGAACAAACTTGCCTTGCAATCGAAGTACAGAATTAAACTTGATAAACTGACCAAACACGATTAGAGATATACATGATGCTGATTAAAAATTTTGACATTACATTTTCATCATAAGTTTTCACTTAAATTTAAATTTACTGTCTTTTGAAATTCCCAAAAGGAGCATTCCAAATACTCCAAAGGGTACTCTGAAAATACCCATCCCCAAACTCCCAACAAAGCGATACATTACATCCACAAGTTTTGAATCATATTCCCTTTGTATATTATGATTATACAGGCATTCACTGACATTGCAGTGGGGTTGAATTTATAAACACATTACCCATCTCTGTTGCTCTCTGAATATATTTAAGCCATGGCAGGAGACCTTGTGTCAAAGGTATTGTCATATTTTACCTTTTCCCATAATACGCAAGCAAGGCTGACTGGAAATTCCCCTGATCACAGAGAGCACGCCCTGCTAAGCCATGTCTTGCAAACTGCAGAGAAGGGAAATGCAGAGTCTGTGCTGAAAGCCATTGTCAATTTTAATAGCCATACCTGGCTGCCAATTTTAGGGGAGGAGAAGGGTTCTATTCTGGATGCTGCAGTGAAACAATTCAATCCCAAAGTGGCCTTAGAGCTCGGAACTTATTGTGGGTATTCTGCCATTAGAATTGCTTCAAAGATGAGAATGCGAGGCAGCAGACTGGTTTCAATAGAAATGAACTCAGATAACTGTGCAATTGCCAGAGCAATAATAGAGCACGCAGGTGAACTTTTCTGCAATTATAATATAACCCAACTATTTTGTTATCTCAGTGTCTTAAAACATATTATCAGATATGGGTATTGTCCTTTGTATTGAAAATATTTTATGTCTTCTTCCTTGGTTAGCAGTGTAGTCCTCTGAAGGATTGTTATCTCATAATCTTATCAGAGAATGGATATAGCTATTTGTATTAAACAAAAACTGTTTCTCCCTCTGTTTGACAAGCAGTGTAATTCTCTGAAGTGTTTCTTGCTGTCTGATTTGCAGTGTAGTGCACTGAAGCCGTAGGGCACTGTCAATGAAAATTGTTTTTTCGGACTTCTTCTTCTTTTTTCTTTCTTTTTAAAACCCAACTAATGTGATAGCTTTTTCCTTCATTCCCCATTAAATTGGTCAATGATTTTGATATATTATTTTGGAATTCAGAATTAATATACACATGCTGAAAATTTTAATGGTTTATTAAGTTAATCCCCACAAACATATATATAATCGATTTTATTACATATAATAAATCACAAATAATCTGTCCAGTGAATCTTCAAATTCATATCTCCCTATCTTCATATATATATTATTTTGTTTTAATTTGGATTTTCTAAAATAAAATCAAAACATATTATCTGGTCTTTATAGCCCTTTTGCAGAAGCTAAGGCCAACTTGATATTATTTTTTAGATAATTTTTTTTTCCATAAGCCAGAGTTAAACACTGTTTTCATTCCTTCATTTGTCCATAAATATAGTGCTAATCTCTACGATGTGGAAGAGAATCCAATGCTCTACATATGGACAGATACATTAAGCCTCCAACCCCAACAGGAGGCTTCCTACATGTTATTAGTTCATATCTTTTTAATAATAAAAGCTATGTTGCTACAGCTGAATACTTATTTTTCAATGAAAGTTTTTTTGAATACTTATTTTTCAATGAAAAATTCTTTATTACAACTAGATTGAAGCACAGCTTGGAAGAATGTTTAGTATGAAATTGTTTTTTAAGTGTGAATACACCATAAAGTCACTGCTAAATGTCAATACACCATATCAACTTGTAATTCTTATATTTTTGTGAGAATGAATCAGACTTGAACATTGTTTTCATTCTTTTATTGTCCATAAACATAGTGGCATTCCCTCTGATGGGAAAGAAAATCCTATTACAACACAGATAAAAATGTCAAATACTTACTTCTTCAATGAAAATTCTCTACTGCAACTAGATTGAAGTTTTGAACCACTTTAGAAGGAATGTTTAGTATCAAATTGCTTTTAAAAATGTTCAGAATGAAGCTATGGTTCTGATGAAAATTCATTCAGTATCTAGAGTCTCTGTTAAATTCCATTACACCATACCAACATTTATTTCTTATATGTTCATGAGAATGAAAGTAAACACAGAACTATTGTGCTATGTTATTGTGGGATTTGTTAAAAAACTGAGGTTGTAGTGACAGTCCAAAGGATTTGACTCTATACCTGGTAAGATTCTGCTTAATTACCCATTCTCCATCCAATTTAAAGGGAAAAAAAAAAAATTTCCAGCCAACCACATTTTAATGCATATTCTCATGGAAAGTTTTAAGCAAACAACTGTTATCAAAAACTCTGAATTGAGAGTGCACTAAAGCTTCTTAAAAGAATTTGTTGAGTGATATTCTTAATCTTGATGATAGATATGGGTAATATTGAAATTTTAATAAATCCGTGTATTGTATTCTCAAAGCTCTCAGAAACTTTGTAAATTTTGTTCTGATGATGAATCATACTGGCTGGTTCGAAACACGTAAGCAAAATATACTTAAATGTAATTGTCACAGAAAAAATTTATATACAATTTCATAGTACTCCTATAATTTTAATATATTCAAATATATGTTAAAATCATAGTATGTTTCCATGAGTTGGCTTCTAATAAGAATTTATGTTGATCTGTCATAATCAGGATTGTCCTCAAAGGTGACTGTTGAAAGGAACAATGAATGAATTGATTGGTGAAATAGAGAGTGAAATGAATATCCTACACTTTGATTTCATATTTATGGATCACTTCAAGAACTGTTATCTGCCAGATTTTCTGTTACTCAAGGAGAGACACATGCTTAGCAAAGGAACAGGCATTGTTGCAGACAGCGTCGGATTTGCCGAGGCCCTGGATTACTTGAAATATGTGAAAGAACATCCCGGAGAATTGAAGACTGAAGAACGCAAATCAGATGTGAAGTTCTTGAATTGGTTGCAATGCAAACTGACAGTGTCCACTTATCAGATTGAGGAAGATGTCATTGGTCAGTTCATTGATTTAGTTGGATGAATATCTAAACGACATCCAGAGGGGAAATTCTTAGCCTCCTTTCATCAAATGCCTCATAACACATTATTTTGTGATTGAAGTGGTAGTGATGACCAAGTACTTCACTAAACCTATATTTAAAGACCAAGGTTACATGTTTTCATTACCGGCCATGGTTGTGTCATTGTGTTTTTAATAAGTGAAAAAAATTGCTATAGTATGAAATGATTATGAGTGAGTGCTGTTGTTTCTGTTTTCGACTATGTTTTTATTTTTTTTAATTAAACCAAAAAATTTATAATAGTAATTTAATTTTAAAGTTATGAGTAAGTTAGATATTAAATTAATGTAGGCATTTTTTAGTAAAACTTCTCTGTAAGAATAAGATAAAAGAACCTGTAACATTTTTTTTTTTTTTAAATACTCTTATTCATTAAATCTACTCCAACAATCTAATAATATATATTTTAATTTAAAAATATTATAATAAAATAAAATTAATTTATAATATTTTATTAAAAAATATTAAGTAATTATATTTAATTTATTAATAATTAAATATTATATTATCTAAAGATATTATTTATTTATAATTTTTTTTTTAATAATCTATTACATTGAAATATAATAAAAAATAATAAAAACATTTGGATTTTATAATTTGTAGAAAATTATTTAAAAAAATAAAAATAAAAATAATTTTTTTTTTTTTTTAATTTATTAGAATCAATAATTCATCATCAAACAAATTCTCAAGACTTACATTTATTGATTAAAAAATTTCACAAAGATATCTTCAAAAATGCAAAGCTATTACATCTTGTCCATAGTGAGATCCTTACTACTAAGGTGAAACCAAACCGTTCTGTATAGACATTATAAAGTATTACAAAAATCTAAATATAATAAAGACTTAATACCCATTAAATGACTTTTAATTTGAGAAATGAGTGATCTTATTAAGAATCATTTATTTATGAAATGAGTGATCCATGTTCCACTCTTTGCATGGAATGTGTAGAGTTGTCTATAGCTTAGTAGTATTTATTCCGTTGAGGGGATTATGATGTGGATTGATTTTTAAAAATTATTTTGAAAAATAACTATAAATCACAGAAATTTACATTTCAAATGTTAAAAATTTGTTTCTTAATTTATTATAAAATTAACTTAAGTTGTTTTTTTTTTTTTTATAAAAATATGATATAGATTAATTTTATTTTTTATTTTTAAATTTAAAATTATATTTATTAATGTATAAGTGTCCATAGCATTGTTAATATTTATTTGGCTGAAAGGAGTATGATATGGATTAATTTTTTTTTATAGATTGAAAATGTTAAAAATTGGTTTTTTAATTAATTATAAAATTAACTTATTATTATTATTATTTAATTTTAAATTATATTTATTAATGTGTAAGTAATTTGGGTCGAAATTGCTTGAACTAAATGTCTTTGTTTCTGGTTGCTCATGATAGGTGAAACCTCCATGAACACTTCGTCCGACAAGAAACATAAAACAAATATAAAAAAGACTCCTCAACACAATTTCTCCATAAACGACTTTTATTTATTTATGCGTTGGCTTATTGCAAATTTAAGTTATTCCCTTACATGTGAAAGGGTGTACTCCTTTACATGTGAAAGGGTGTACCTTAAATCACTTTTAACCTATCGTAATTCAACACTTATTATTATTCAGGTTTGTTTATTCCTTCTCATCTATCGCGTTTATTTCTTATTAATGTTTATTTACTCCTTTACATGTGCACCTTAAATCACTTTTAACCTATCGTAATTCAACATTTATTTATTATTCAGGTTTGTTTATTCCTTCTCATCTATCGATGTACCCATACTTGTTTTCCATTTAATTCTCAAAATTTTAATAAGTAAAATTCACTTAAATAAAGTAATCTTAAAAGATGAGGGTTTTAGGAATTTAGATGGCTTAAACTTTTTAAAATGTTTCGTAAGTGGTAATATGTATTAACATAATAAATGTAATATTTATATGAATAATTATTCTTAGGTTTATTTTATAATGAAAAATAAAGGTTTGTATTAAAAAATAAATAAATTAAACAATTATATTAATAAATTTGTGTATTTTTGTGACGTACATCAACACGTAATTAAAAAAACATTTATTAAAACTTATGTAAGGTAGATTTTCACCTTATACCATCATCAACTTTCTAAGAATGATAATCTGTTATATATATTATAATATAGTTCTCTACAACCATATTATAAAATAAACTTGATATATATACATAATCCTACCTACGAAGTCAAAAATAATAGGCATACAAAATGAAACTTTAAAACATTACACTATGCGAACAGTCCACAATGTAATCCTCGCTCGACACCTTGGTAGTTCTTTCCACCGGCTTACATTTATTGTAGGTGTAAGGCTTCTCGATTATGGTGGAGCTCTTAACTCATTTTACCAACGTGGCAACGTTAGTTGGGTGGCATGAATGCAATTCGTACTGGGTAATAACTATGTTGCTATCTACGAAATCTTCCACTAGATCTTACGGAGTTCCCAAGTAATTATTTACATCTCCACCGTAGACTTCTTTTAGATCGACGGCTGGAAAATTTGGGCGGGAGGGGTTTTGTGATGCCCGCCAAACCCTAACATCTCGACATTATTACTCGTCTCTATCAATTTTGATCTCATTTCGTCTATGAGGCTTGAGCTCCGCTCCAACTGGAAATGACAGCACTGTCTTTGTCACTGTTACCACCGAATGTTTACCCTGCTTTGATAATTCTCGACGCTGCAATGGAAAGCATAGTATTACCGGCGTTGCCCACAGAGAAGGGCTATTCCTGTTTTCTTTTTGACCAGTTCATGGGTTGACCAATTCATGGGTTGACACCGATGTATCCAACACACTCCAACTCCTCAGGCACACAGGTATTGAAACCCTCTTTTCTCTTGGGCAAAGAATCTCTTGTTTTTGTCATTTCTACAGTTTTATATAGAGTTATAAAATTGGTCTAACCTTCGATTTTATTTGGCCGTGATTGTAAGAGCTTTTCAATGCAACGAAGGAATTTTCTTGGATGCGATCCTTCTTTTCAGGTATAAGCACTACTGCGGTTCACTTTTCTGAGCATTGACATTTCCTTTTTGCCATAGAAAACATTCTTTTAGCTTTGCACCTCACAGAAGCTTCCTTACAGTGTTTAACTTTTCGCAGAAAGCATGAACTCAGGTTGGCTGCCCTAAACCCTTATTTCGCTTGAAAAAAGGCGTTCAAGGTTCTACTATAGCACATTGGTTCGTTCAAGAATTTAACTTACAAACCCTCTTCCAGGTACTTATAAAGCTATGGCTTGTTCAATCTCTAGTGGCACATTGACTCTTCTCAGACCGAAAAATCTTCTTTTATTCCTTCTTGGATCTGCTTGAAATTTTAATCCATGTAGAGTGAAATGTAATATTAATGGGGTTTATTCCCTTACCTGGTTAAACTCTCGTACTAGTAGTTGCTTATTTTTTAATGACAGTATTTTTTAAGAGTTTGGACTCTCATGAGTAATCTTAGGCGAATAGTAGTCCTCACTGTATTATTCTTTTTTTTTATAATTAAATTCTCAGTATTTTTACTCATCATGAATCTTTGAAAGATTTCTTGTATATTTATATATATCGAACTGGTTTTAGTTCAACTGTACACCAATTTCCTTTGCGGTCTATTCCTTATTTTAACGATATTTTTTCATAAAGATTCCCCAATTATATTTTCACTGTTTACTCTTTAATGCACAGATTATTCTGTTCAGTTTATCCTTATAAAAAGGCTCTTTAATTCTCATTTGGCGGTGATCGAGCCACCCAATTCTGTCTATGTATAGATTAGGAGAGTACCTGAGAAACGACTAGTTCTGGGGTTGGGGTTTTACCCCAAACCCTCAACTAACAGCTACTCGGTTCCTACTCTCGTTCTAATCTTTAATATGGAATTACTGTTCTCTGATAAATAAACGAATAATGAAAGAAAGAAGCATTTCCCAAATTCCTGTATAACAGTGCATTCTTTAATCGTTGCATACAGTTAAATTGATTTATGGAGCTTGAAAAGTTAAAGTACCTATAGTTTTCTTTTATAACCCTTGAGCCCAAAGAATTTAAGCTGCAAAACTAACCATCCTTTTTGTATCTGAAAACTCTCAAATTTAATCACAGAAAATGATATTTTATATAATTATTGATGGAACTCTTTCAGTGTTTTTAACAGGATATCATAAGTAACTTTCTCATACAGGTATCAGCAAAATAATTGGTACAAATCAACCTTAGCTTTTCACTATTTATAACCTACAGACAAAATGTTTCCGACAGTGTTTTTCTCTAATTTTGTGATAGAAAGAAATATTGTAATTACATCTCTAAAGAATTGCATTGACTACAGGAGTACTTATCTGTGTTTAAGTTTAATTTAGCTGTGGTCCTCCCAACCATCAAGTGAGGAAATTATGTCCTTGCCCCCGTGCTCCAAACTGAACGGTACGGGTTAACAGTGGATTTTCTTTTTGCTATGACCTTAGGACATCCAGTCCAGTCAGTACCAGAAACTTTTGGAAATCTCTGAGTGTGATTCCACTGGTTAATTTCCAGCTCAAGAGTCCCTCACTCTTTCCTTCATCCATCAACAGAACCCCTACTCCTCACTGGGATCAGTTCTTTATCCTCAGAGGAGCAGGTAACTATTTCCAACTGTTCCCAACCTCTTTTCAATTCTTGGAAACATTTACCATCAGCTTTTTTTTACTTTTCTTATCCAGTTATTTTATAACAACTCTATCATTAAAATTGATAATATTAATTGTCTCAGTTTTTTTTATTAACAAATAATAAAAGTAACTTAACTAGTTAACCAACTAGTTAGCAGTAAATGTAGTTGTCACAACTTCCCCCCTGGAAGTAACACCATCCTCGGTGTTTCACTCTACCTCAGAAAACAGTTCTGGGTAGGCCTCGCGCACAAATTTTTCATCCTCCCAAGTAGCCTCATTTGGGCCAAAGTGCTTCCATTGCACTTTAACCTAGGTGATGACTTGTTTGTGGAGCATGATTTCCCTTCGGTCAAGTATGTGTTGCGGCTCGACCAGGAACTCGCCGTCCAGCTCTACCTGCAACAATAAAATTTCTTGTCAATTTCTCGCAAAGAAAAAATCATATTGCAAGTTAGGATTTGTATTTCTATCCTACCTCTATATGCTGGCAATGAATTACGTGTTTTGAATCGTGTATATAACGTTTCAATAGGGACACATGAAATACATTATGTACTCGAATGTGACTGGGCAAGGCCATCCTGTAGGCCACAGGTCCTATCCTTTCCAGAATTTGGAAAGGTCCACAGAACCTAGGAGCCAATTTGGCACAAGAGGTCCACCGCAAGGTAATTCTCTTGAGTTTAAACCTTACGTACACATGGTCTCCCACTTCGAACTCTCGATAAGACTTTTTTTTTATCTGCATACATCTTTTGTCGATCTTGTGTAGCCTTCAGATTTTGTCTTATTTTCTTAACTTCTGATTCCATTTCAGCAAGCATCTTGGGTCCCAACATCAGTTTCGTCTCAGGGCTTCTCCAATTTATGGGTGTGCGACAGTTCCTGCCATACAAGGCCTCAAAATGACTCATCTTCAGGGACTCCTAGTAACTGTGGTTGTAAGTGTTAGGGTCCTATAAATATAGGATTCATAATTTTGAATTGACTTTTGATAGTCTTGTAAAATATGTACATACCTTGCTTTCTGCAAGTTGTTTTCCCATATTTTGAAAAAAATAAAAAATAAAAAATATAATAAAAATAATAAAAATAAAAAAGAGGGTAAAAAGTCCTAAAAGAAAGATCAAAGGACTTGAAAAATATAGACCCCAAAAATAAAAAAGATGAAAATAAAACCTGAAAGTGAGCAAGTCCAAATGCCACTACTTTTTACTTTTTTGCAAAATAAATGATTATGGGCAGAGTGTCAATAAATGCCATAATCCATGATAAGTTAAACTGTTTAATCTTAACTTGTCATGTTTTCAATTTCATGTTTTAGATAGTGAATAAAGATTTGTCAGACAGCTTAAACCTGACAAATCAGTAGATAGGTAGAGAATAATGAGGAGCTCAACAATTTAATCTGAGCCCTCGGATGAAATAAGGTAGATCTAGATAGTTTTATGTTTTAAAAGAATAAATGTTTTAAGGTTGCAAGGCTAAATTGACTTGCAAAATGAAGAAAAAATGTTAGAATAAGGCTGGGTAGGTAGGAAGCAGTGTAGAAAGCATGTAATAAAGTTTCACTGGGAAAAATCACTAATTTCCCCTCCCCTATAGGTATTAAGTATTCTAGGCTATCAGTCAAACAGGCTCAGAGCATTTCTCTAAATTTTGTTGGGACCAGACCCAAGGCTCGATGACTGGTTAAGTTGAAAATATTGAGTTCTTATGTTAAATCCACATTTATCATTATTCATCCTTCATTCATACATTAAAAACCTCTTTTCCTAAGTAAAGACACATTCTTACTTAGCGAAGATTAAAGTCCCATATAATTAACTTCATCCCTTCAGAAGCATTCATAAAACCCTCAAAACTACATTTATCCTAAGTACTGGTGAAATAATAAAATATAAGTTATGCTTTACTTTTACACTTTACTTAGTGATTTTATGTATTTTTGTTTTACATTACACAACCCTTTCATATTAATTTTAACATATTCTTGTAAATCCCTAAAAAATACCTTATCCTACTTATTAATTCCCTATGTTTAAATATCCCCAATAACCCACTATCACTATGTTTTAGACCAAAGTTTATTACCCATGTGCTAAATCAAAAACCCCAATTAGAATCCCTTTGGTCTAAAACTATCTGTAAGTAAATATTCCGCCCCTATCATCTTTAAACCATTCAGAAAGGCTTAAAACTATATAATAAACTAAAATATTGTGCCCTTTGTATTTTTATTCAGACATATTGTAAATGTTTTGATTAAAACATATCAACCCCACCCCAATATATGATTAAAACCTTTGCCCTCAGATATATTTCATAAAGGTTAATTATATGTTTTAAACCGCCCGCATGCATATGAAGCTCGGCGCCATGATTTACTTTAGCCGTAGCTTTCCAATCAATCCTAACCCTTCGCATTCGATCTTCAGATCTGATGGATGATACTCAATATCGCGTTGACAAACTAATCAATAACCCAAACTCCAAATGCACGCAAAATAGGTTGTTTTGTGATTTCACCTCCCCTCCACATGGCTGCTATTCATTTGATCGTGTGCGTTTTGCTCCAAACAACTTACCACCATAACCCTATGTGATAACCACTGCCAGGTTTTTCCATTTAAATCCAAAATCGTCTCCCACCCGATGCGATGTGAATTCAATACTGAGTAAATGCGACCAAAATGTATGATAAATAAACCTTTGTAAAGGCATTTCATTTATCAAATATTCTTGCGCTTTAAATCTAAACCCTCTACAAAATTTCTCTCGATGGTAAAAAGAACCTTTTTAAGCCTTTCTCTGCCATTTCTGCGCTCGAAACCTGCAAGATTTACCCTGTAAACCTGCAAATATTGCCGAAGAGCTTCACGTTGCTCCAGATAAGCTATTGGAGCCATCAACTCAGTCAAAACCTCAGAAATTGTTCCAAAGCCCGATACATACATATTACAGGTCATTTAGCAAAAGGAGAATTTGGATAAAACAATCTAAATACTAGTTAAAGATATGTTTTACTCCAAGAAATCACAAGGGAATGGATTCAAAGGATTTTCCTTAAATATTCCAGGCATCAGAGTTAAAGATTAGTTATCCTGTGTGTTATCACTATAAAAGTTTTCCAAACTTGAACAATTTGCATTTGTTCCTAAGTCATGGTCTTAGATAGGGGTTAAGTCATTTTTATGTTTTTAGAGTCTAAGTGATAAGGTTAGAGTCTCATTTCCATCATCAAATAAAGTCCAACAACCTTGTTTCACACTTTAGGGGTCCTAATTATGTTTCAGAAGTCACGTGTTTAGTCATTTTGAAAAAAAATTCGAATAAGCCCAGAAACCATGTTTTCGTAGCGTAGACAGTGTTAAAAACTGCATTTGTGCTACGAAAACGCTGGTCTTTTCGTAGCACAAAACCCTAAAATTACATTACATGCGCTACAAAATTGGGGATTCGTAACCAATCCCGTCCAACTGTCAAATCCATCAAATTTCATTAAATTTTCATGATTAGGTGTCATTCCACGAATCCTTTCTCACACATGCAACCATTCATAACCATCATGAGATTCGTTAGGGGTCATTTATCATTAGTCATTTTAAAATTTGAAAAGGGATGGTTGTCCTTGGTTGTATTGTCTCATGCAAAAAACACTTGGTGCATGTCTTTCTTCGAACGATAAGCTTATGGTAAGAAGAAACCAGAGCTTCTCTTAATTTTCAAGCAAGGCTGAACTAGTTACCAAGCAAGGCTGAACCCTTAATCAAGCGAGAAAGTTTCTCAGTTATCAAACGAGCCAGTTTATTACAAATTTCTGAAGCCACAGGGATTTCGAGGAAGATATGGCAAAGGGAAAAATAAACCGCAGATCGGGCCACTGTTTGAGAACGGAAGCTGAAGGCACAGAGGCTCTCACCAAGGATAAATAAGTTGAAGAAGCCTTCAAGAAAGAAGGATGCTGGAGATTCTGTGAAAAGCTACAAGGAGGTCATAATCAAGTCACAAAATAATTTCCCATTAATTTCACAGGTTCAAATACAAAGGTTGGATTTTTAAACTTGCCAATTTCTCCTGAAATTATATCATTAGTGACAAAGATTCCAGGGGGAGAAGAAAGGTGATTTACTAACTTCAGGTTTGAAATGGAACCTTGTAAAATATTTTTGAAGCCAGAGTTTGTGGACACAGATTTAACCAAAGCAGTGCCAAGAGGTTAAGTCAAGAATATATATGCTAACCTGCTCTACAACATTCAAAGGTAATTCACTTGTGAAGGAAGATACTATAAGGTGTATTCTTATCATTTCAAATTCTAATTGCATTTCACTGGAATAATTTCTCTAGATTTGTCTTTCTTCCTGTTTCGAAGTATGGCCAAGATGGCAGATAACGTGTAGATGAAAAATCAGGCATGTGAAACTTAATTATTCCATAATGGTTTAGTTAAATTAATAGTTTTGCATGAACTTCAGAGGGTGAATAGAGAATGTTCTTCATTTCTGTTTTTGTGTGGATTTGGGGTGGAAACACATGGAACAGGTGTTAGCCCTAGGGCCAATGAAAAATCACCATAAAAAACCACTAACCCTGCAGAAACAAGATCAAAGAGATTTGTCAAGTTAAAGCCTAGAAAACAAATGAAAGAGCCAGAGATTAAAACACTAGTGATTATTCAAGAAACCCCTCAACCTGCACAAAAGAGGACAACCAAAGGTAAAGAAATAGTACAGGAACAGTCAATCAGCAAATTAGCCTAGAAAAGATTGACTAGAAGTCAAATAGCAAGGGAAAAAGGAAAAACAGTGGTTTCAGAAGAAGATCCAGGTTTAAAGGGTAGTTTGAATGATATTTTACAAGCTATTGATATTGAGGAATCTCCTTTAGTTCAGGCAGATTTTATAAATTTGGATGAAGGAAAATCTAAGAAGATCAAGTCTTCCAAAAAGCTGGATTTTAATGATGAAGTTTCATAATTTTTGTTCAAGCCCAGAAGGCCTCTAACTAGGAATTCAAAAAAGTTGCAAGGGTTCGTGGTGGAGTTAGATAAAGCTGGAGAAGTTTCAAATGTTTATGAGGAACCCACAGACCTCTCATCACCTATGCCTAAAGATGACAGAAATAGAGTTTTCCATACTCAAAGAGAAAAAAACAGTTATGATGGAATTAAAGAAAAAATAAGACTAGATAATCTTGAAATTGCTAAGCTTAAGAGCAAAGAAAGAAAACATGTTGTTGAGAGAATAAATTTTGACAGAATTAAGGCTCTGTGGGAGCTTGAAAGAGTCTCAAAACCTGAAACAGTCAGTAGTGAAGCTCAATATTTTACTTGGACTCTTCCCGCAGACAAGGAGGCTAAATTTGTGAGAAGGATAAATGCAAATTTCAGGGCTACTAACGAAAGGTTGAAGAGGCACATTGAAGATCTTGAAATTCAATTAACAAACTCAGCTACAATAGAAGTAAGGCAGTTAGTGACAAATCCCTAATACAGTTTTGTTTCGGGAAGGACACCACTTTTTGAAGATATGGAAAAGTTGACTTATATTGATTATTAAGGTCTATTAGCACAAAGGTAATCATTTAAGGGCTGTAAATATTCTTAAGATTTGAAGATGATGAAAAAACTGTGTAATATGGAGATACACAGTAGTTTCATAGCACGCTATGAAACTGCTGTAGGTGCATTTTTGAACATTTTATAAGGGTTTCAAAGGGTAAACAAACTTCATTTCCAAATTTGGTTGCTACTGATGGTTGGAAAATATTCACAAATGAAACTCCAAGTCTCAAGGCAAAGGAAGTTGAATCATTGAGAGTGGTTTACAAAGGTGTAAATTCTGCGCTACAAAAACGTTGTTCATTTCGTAGCACAGCCATGTCATCTCTCCTTTTATTCTTTCAAAGGCTTGTTTCTGTGCAGGTGGAAAGGTATGGTTCCATGAAGGTGACAACACATGTCACTTATTTCAATAGGTCAAATTTTCCAATATTAAGGGTTCGAAGATCATTAAGAAGGAAAGGCTGAAATATAGGAGACATGTTCCCTGTTTTGTAGGGCAATTAAGGCATGAACCAGTATGATAACATAACCAGTAAGGCAGGCATCATCAAGGTCAAAGACATGGAGGAACAGTTGTTAGAAATATCATTTAAGTTCTAGATAAGGTTGTTTAGATATAATAAGGAGTTATACTCCTATTTGTATTAGGACTTCTAGAAGACACAGTTAACTGTTAGATGTAATTAATAGTCAGTTTTAGAGAAAATAGGTGTCAATTTAAGATAGAATTCGAATTCCTCTGAAGATGGATCATAAAATCCAAGGTTGTAATGACTCTATAAGAGACATGAGGTCGAATTATACTAGGTTGGCAATTTTCATTAACAAGCAGACTATGTTACTATAGCAGATTGTGTGTTTTTATCATAATATAGATATTGGCTTACTACTCAAGATTCAGAAAGAGTTTTTAATGTGTGATCTTCCTATGTCTTTCCTTATCTATATATTTGTAGTGGTATAAACATATATTACTTAGAATTCATTGAGAAATGCTCTAACTTCCTGCATATGTTTGTAAACTGTGTTTTGTTCACTATGTTTTTGTTTTGCTGATACACCTAAAAACTCTGAAATGCCCTAACTTCCATGATAAGCTAATTTTTATGTTTTGTGGGAACATACCTAGACTCCATAGCCCAATAGATGTTTGTTGATCAATAATTCAACCAGTCATACACTTTATATCCAAATTGTTCTCAGAGTTAGCCATCTAATCCGTTATTCAAAATCTTAAACCTAGTGAGAGAGCCATCTCAGGTTGAGGAGGCTATGCCTCAACTAAAAGTATGGTTTGAAATAGTTACTCAGAGTCTACTTGATCAACAACCTATCAGGGTCATATTTTGTGATAACATTTTGGTGCGTCTACCGGGATCCTGAAGATTAATCATTCCCTAAATCAAGAAACTGAACTTCTGAAGGTAGCAGGAGCTCAGAAAATTTTTTGAGGTTGTAATCTACCTTGGTGACTCCATACATTTTCAAATTTTAAAGGTGGATTTGAGAAGGAGATATACACAGAGCAATCCTGATCCCAATCCACCTACCGCTGTGGACAATCCAAACACTATTTCAAGAGGAAGTCAAAGAATTTCAGAAATATCAAGTACTCCATCTCATTCGAAATCTTTCTCCTCTGAAATATTAAGAAGTCTCGAAGACAAAAGAGTTGATGATAAAATTCATGAAGTGTTGTTTAGGTTAGAAAGTGAAAAGTAATTCATTGATATTATTTTAGACTTGCAAAGGAGGGGAATTGACACTTCAGCCCTAGGAACCCAAGAGGACAAAGAAAATTTTTGGGAGGTTGTTACCTCTGAGCTGTTTTTAGAAAAAGAGTCTCTGGATAAACTTAAAGAACTTGACCCTTTTAAAGTCCTACTAAAATCCAAATTTGGTTTGCCCCTTCCAAATTGGAGCTCAATTGTTAGTGGCTTGTAGAAAAAAAGTAGCCCTCCTCATATCAGTTCTTCATCTTCTGTTTCTATCATTCCTAAAACTACTTTTCATCTCTCAAGCATGGTTTCTCTTGCTAGGTATGCACCACTTGTACTCCCTATTGTTTTGCATGACCTTCCTAGTAAATATGCTGCTAGGATTCCTACTTGGGGTAGTGATGAAGAAATTACAGTAGAGGAATTTGTACACAGATTTAATGATTTTATAGATAGGGAAGAAGTTGATGATGAAGATGTGAAACTAAGGTTATTTGCACAGAGTTTTATTGGTGAAGTTAGAAAATGGTTTAAAGCCCTTACACCAGGAAGATTTAGAAATGGGAAAACATAACCAATCCAGTTCAAGCACTTATTGAATATAACAACCTTAAAAGGGTAGTTGATGAATCTATCCAAGACTTTTCAAAGAGATTTAATAAAGTTTTTGACTCAATTCCAGCTCATTTGAAACCTCTGGAAGCCTTAGCACAAATGTGATATGCTGAAGCATTTGATTATGACTTTTATATCTTGTTGAGAGAAAGAGAATCACCTTCACTTGCTGAAATGAAAAGTGATGTAGTTAAGGTGGAGGTAAACATGATAGCTACTAAAAATTCAAAAATGGGAAAAACTAAATTGAAAGAAGAGGAGAAACCTTCCACTTCAACTTCTGAAGACAAATTTGATTCAATGATGAAAACCATGGAGAAGTTGATGGATAGGTTAGCTCTTGGAAACACTTCGGCTCCTCCTGTGCAACATGAACCTCAGTTTGGAAATCCTCAATTCAGGAGACCTCAGAACTAGCAAAGGCCAAGAGAAATAAGAAATCAGCAGTCCGATCCTCCAGTGAGACCTGCTTTTCAGCAAAATTTGGTAGATGATGAAGATGAACTTGAAATTCCTAAAGAATCCATTAATTGTCTTGTTGAAGAGATGTCAGGAATTTTCTTGACTAAGGAAGAGCATGATGAGTCAGATTTGGCTAACCAAGAGGGAGAATCGTCAAATTATTTTAAGGGATATTAGCATGCCATTTTCGAGATGCAAAAGCAATATAATCTTAGAAACAAAAATTTACCTATCAGTGCAAGGAAAAAACAACCTAAGAAAGATGCTCCAAAGGTTTTTGAAGCTAGAAATGATACCTCAAAGGTGGTTGAAGGTAAAAACGATAGTCCACTTGGTAAGAAAGACACTCAACTTTCTCCTCCTATCAAAGAAGCTGAAAAATCTGTTTCTGTTTTCAACCTTGAGAATGAAATTTCAAAAATTAAAATATCAGTCCTGTTTAGCAAGATTCTCAAGGTAAATGAATATATAAGCAATATTGTTAAGTTGTTAAACTCACAACCAGGAGCTGCTTATATTTTGAATGTTCATGAAGATAATCCTACTATATATTTGGGTCCGAGGATAGAATATGAACAAAATGAAGAGTTTCCTCCTTATTATGTAAGCATTAGTATTCATGATATGACTTTACATAATGCTATGTTTGATTCTGGGGCTTCCCATAACCTTATGCCCAAATTAATCATGGAAAGGATGGGATTACAAATCACAAGAACATATAAGGATTTATTTTCCTTTGATTCAAAAAGAGTTCAATGTATTGGTCTAATCAAGGATGTTTTTGTTGGTCTAACGCAAATCCCAGCAAAGACAGTTGTTATGGACATTGTTGTGGCTGATTTTCCTCTAAATTTTGGTATGCTATTGTCAAGATCATGGGCAGTGAAAATCAAAGGCACAATGCAGATGGACCTTACCTATGCAACTATTCCATTTTTTGGTGAACAAAGGAGATTGTATCTGGAGACTAGAATGGCTTACATGGTAAGTAGCAAAGATAAGCCTCAAAATTTTCCTATTTATGATTTTGAGACTGAGCTTGGATCTGCCATTCTTTTTAATGAGTCAGCTAATAGTGTTGATGAAGAAATAAGAGCAGAAAATCAGCAAACAGAAAATCAACAAGTAAATGACAAACAGATGGAAGAATGGTGGTCACTGTACTTTGATGGATCAGCAGGAAAAGAGGGGGCAGGAGCAAGGATTTGGATTACAAGTCCAACTGATGAGAGTAAGTTTTACTCTTACAAACTGAATTTTGATTGTACAAACAACAAGGCTGAATATGAGTCTTTGATTTTGGATCTAGATCTTCTTAAAAAATGAAGGCCTGAAATATTTCTGTTTTTGGAGATTCTAAATTGGTTATTAGACAAATGGAAGGTGTTTACCAAACAAAGGATGTAAGAATTAGGGCTTATAGAAATTTAGTTTTATACATGTTGGAGAATTTTCAATCTTTTTCCTTCATAGTCAAATCTAGAGATCAAAATTCCATTGTTGATTCTCTTGCTGTCTCTGCAAGTCTCTTCATCATTCCTAAACATTCAAATGAAAAATATGAGATTGAAATTTTTCATAGACCAGCCATACCAGACAATATAGCAAACTAGAATGTTTTTGAAGATGATCAACAGGTAAAGAATTTTATTGAGCTGAAAGGAGAGTTTGAAAGTACTCATGTATATCAACAAAATATTTTTGCTGAGTCTAAAGGAAATTCTGATGTTTTGCAATTGAAGAATAATGCAATACCAAAAGGTCTTATTCCTCTTGTGAAGATTTTTTATCAAAATGATGTTTTTAAATCACCAAAATTACAAGCTGATGAAGAGGAAGTAGAGAGCTATAATCTTGGTACATTAGCTTTGCCTAAAATGATAAAAATTTCAAAGTTTCTTTCAGCTGATATGAAATTCAAATATATTGAGATGATGAGGAGGTTTATGGATGTTTTTTCTTGGAGTTATGCTAATTTAAAGCAATATGATCCTTCCATTATTCAACATACTATTCCTATCAAAGACAATGAGAAACCATTCAGATAGAAGTTGACGAGAATTAACCCCCTTCTCATGCCATTGATTTAAAGGGAGATCAAGAAACTCTTTGATGCAAAAATCATTGTCCCAATCAGATTCTCCAATTGGCTTGCAAATTTGGTACCAGTTAGAAACAAAATTGGAGAAATCAAAATTTGTATTGACTTTAGAAATTTGAACAAAGCATCATTAAAGGAAAACTATCATCTTCCCAAGATGGATACCATTCTGAAAAATATTGTTGGCTCTCAAATAATGTTAATGCTTGATGGTTTTTCAGGTTACAACCAAATTCTTGTACATCTGGATGATCAGGAGAAAACAAATTTCACAACACCATGGGGCACATTCATGTACACCAGGATGCCTTTTGGTCTCATGAATGCGGGAGCTACTTTCCAAAGAGAAATGGAAATTTCTTTTTTCTGAAGAAAATGATAAGTGGGTGGTTGTTTATCTTGATGAGGTCTTTTCAAATAAAGAAGAAGATCATTTGAAACACTTAGAAAAGGCTCTGCTAAAATGTAGAAGGTTTGGTATTTCCCTTAATCCTACTAAAAGCATTTTTGCTTTAATTTCAGGAAAATTACTTGGTCATATCATTTATGAAGATGGAATTAGGATTTATCCTAATAGAGTAAATGCAATTCAAAAGGTAGATTTTCCAAGAAGTAGGAAAGAGAGTCAATCATATCTTGGAAAAGTGAACTTTGTTAGACACTTCATTCCTAACTTTGCTGACATTATTAAAGATATTAAAAGGATGTTAAATAAAGGAGTTGATATCAAATGGAAAGCTGAAGCTAACAAATCTTTTGAGCAAATCAAGAAAGCACTCACACAAGCACCGATACCCATCTATTGGAAACACTGAGAGGGGAGGGGGGGGGGGTGAATCAGTATTCCTAACAATTAGAGCATGAGTTAATCTTCAATTATTATCAGTGTTTGTATAATGATAGAAGCAAACAAGAGGAACACAAATGCACACAATTTGTAAGGTGGAAACCCACTCTGGGACAAAAACCACCTAATTCTTTTCTAATAATTCTTTAATATTCAACTCCAATTGAAAATAAAGCTCCAACTTCCTAGAATCTAGAAAAGCATTCTTCTCCAGCTCCCACTGGATGGACGCTCCAATGCCCGAGATTCTTTAGTAGTCAACTGAATGGATGCCCCAACACCCAATGAGCTACAACTCACCCTAGCACCACCCTACCACCCTATAGAAGAATAAAAGAAGAATGGACTCCCGTACCAGGGAAAATGGTCCACTTTACAATGATATAGAATGATGTAAAAGAAGAAGATATACTAGACCATAACCCCAACTTTGACACAACCACCTAATGATGATCCTAGACCTCCCAACATTGCCTCTTCAACCCTTGGCAGATAGACACTAGTACAATTTGTACAATAATGTATTTACAATGACTAAGTACAATGATACCTTTACAATGATTGTATGCAGTGCTGCCCACTTGAAGACTTCATATGATGAACTTCTTACTGCTATTATGCACCTTGGTTGCTGCTCTTGTCATGCTACCCTCTGCTGCACCTTTCTTCGCTTTTCTGCCATAGAAATTCTGGTCCTTTGCAATCCTTGACAACACATAATCTAGCTTTTTCTTGCCTTCTAGGAGCTCGATATTGGATTTGGTGTATCTCTACTATTTCAAATCCTCAATATCTTATTTTTAGTCCTGTAGTAGTCCTATAAGTCATATTTTCAATGCCACAAGTCTGACCCAATTTGGATTCTTCAAGAGAGAGTTATGCCCAATCTCTCACAATGCCCTAATTATGGATCGTTTCAGCAGAGTGCAATTGTGCGACATGCCACGTGTTGCTGTTTCTTCATTTTGCTCTAAAATTGATAGAGTAAAAAGTACAGACTATGCACTGTCTGCCACTTTTTACAGAATTCCAATTTGATACTTAGAGAGAGAGTTATGACTATTTTACCAAGGTCACTTATTTGAGATGAATTTCAGGAGCCTGCAAAAACCCCGACTTCCACAGATCATATCTCCAAAAATATTGTGCACCTTGATTTGAAATTTTTACTGCAGCTTCCTCAGGATTTCAGCTTCGCCTCATAAAAAATTCAGCTTCTAAACCTTCGTAGAAATTTTTTTTAGAGCGAAAATGCCATGATGACATGTTTCAGATGGCCGAATCCCTTGCATAAGGAGGAAATGAGCATCAAAATTTATATAAATGCTTAAGTTGAGAGGGGCTTCAACAAGTGAATGTGGGAGGGATTTAAGGAGCTTAAAAAATATTAATTATGACTTTTCAATGACCCATGCCCCAACCCCATGGGGTTTTAGCCCACTAACTGGGGGTACAAACTTCAAACATGAATATCTCTCAAATCGTGAAGAATTACATGGCGTGCCATATATCAATGGAAACATATCGACAATTAGAAACCATAAAAAGCATTATTGACCCAGATATATTAATTTGGTAGGTCAAAATTCCCATGCAATATTGGGTTAGCCCATGGTGCTGCTTGGGTTGACATCAATGACAACTGCTGATCAACAATCTCCCCCTTTGGTATTGATGGCAACATAAGTACTCCCCCCGCGATCATGACACCTCTTCCTACAAAATTCTCTCCCCCTTTGACATCAATGGCAAAGGGTAACTCCCCCTGAAACACAACCATCCTGCAGACCTGTACACACTTCCACTCCCCCTGACACACAAGCGTCTTGCAGACCTGTAATCTAAAGAGAACTTGGGAGAATCCCAAGCTTTTGATGAAGATATTCAAATGCTTCACGAGGTAAATGTTTAGTGAAGATATCAACAATTTATTATTTTGTACAAACATACTCAAGTTTGATATTCTTTTCAGTGACTTGTTCTCTAAAAAAATGATATTTGATCGGAATGTATTTTGTTTTTGAATGCATGACATGATTCTTGGAGATGCTGATGGCACTAGTGTTGTCACAGAATATGGGAATAGGCTCACTGAATTGAATTTAAGATCTTGCAAAGTTTGTTTCATCCAAAGGACTTGAGTACAACATGATGCTGCTGCAATGTATTCTACTTCTATTGTAGATAACGAGATTGAAGTTTGATTTTTGCTCAACCATGGTACGAGACAACCACCTAGATAGAATGCTGATCCACTGGTACTCTTACGATCATCAATGCTTCTTGACCAATTTGCATCTGTAAAGGATTGAATAATGAGATTGTTACCCTTGGGATACCACAAGCCATATTCTTCTGTGCCCTTTAGATATCGAAGAATTCTTTTGACGTCAATAATATGTGATTCTTTTGGTGCTGCTTGGAATCTTGCTACTTGTCCAATTGCTTGCATAACATCTGGCCGAGAGGTTGTTAAATATAGAAGAATTCCAATCATAGATCTGTACAACTTCTGATCCACATCCTTAGATGAGTCGTCTATGCTCAATTTACAACATGTTACCATTGGAGTAAGGATGGGCTTGCAATCTTCCATTTTGAATTTCTTGAGCATTTCCTTGATGTGCTTGGCTTGACATATAAATATTCCTTTCTCTTGCTGAGATATTTTAAGCCCTAAGAAGTATGTCAGCTCACCAAGTAAAGACATCTCAAACTCACTTTGCATATTTGTAGAGAATTTCTTACCTAGTCGATCATCATTGCTACCAAATATTATATCATCCATATATACCTCAACGATTGTTAAATTATCTTTATCTATTTGTACATAAAGATTTCTATCAACAATACCTTTCTTGAACCCTTCTTGACGTAGATATCCATCAAGACAAGCATACCATGCTCTGGGAGCCTGCTTGAGACCATATAGAGCCTTATTTAACCTGCAAACATAGTCTTCTTTTTGTGATAGTAGAAAACCTTCAGGTTGTTCGATGTAAACTGCTTCTTCTAATTCTCCATTCAGAAATGTTGACTTAACATCCATTTGGTAGACTTTGATTTTTCTTGAACATGCATAGGCAAGAAACATTCAGATGGCTTCCATTCTGGAAACTGGTGCAAATGTTTCGTCGAAATCAATTCCTTCCACTTGTGCATAGCCTTTGCAAACCAATCTTGCTTTGTTTCTGGTAACATGCCCATGTTCATTCAATTTGTTCCTGAATACCCATTTAGTCCCAATGAAATTTTCATCTTTTGGTTGTGGAACTAATTCCCAGGTGTTATTCTTCTCAATTTGATCCAATTTTTTATTCATAGCTGCTACCCAATGTTCATTTTGGCTAGCTTCCTCAAAACTACTAGGCTCAAAGGTTGCTAGAAAAGCAACGTGAGCTTTTTGTCATGAATGAAGCTGTCAACCTTCATTTATGTCACCAATGATTTGATTTTATGGATGGTCCTTTTGAATCCACTCTTTTGTTCTCCGTGAGGAGCTTCTTGTTATTGTTCTAGTATATCTTGATGATCATTGTTTACTTCTTCCTCGTTGATAGTTGCTTCTTGTTCTACAATTTTATTTGTGTCTTTTTCAACCTCTGTCTCAAGTTTCAAAGATTCTAGATCCTCATCATTACTTGCTAGAACACCATCTTTGTCAAATGTAACATTTATGCTCTCCACTATCTATTTTCGTCTTAGATTATAGCATTTATAGGCCTTTCTTTTGCATGAGTAACCAACAAAGATACCTTCATCAACATGTGATTCAAACTTACCAAAATTTTGATCTTCTCTTTTGATATAACATTTGCTTCCGAAGATTCTGAAATATTTTACATTAGCTGGTTTTCCTTTCCATAATTCATATGGAGTCTTGTTGCAATTATTTCTGAGAAGACTTCGGTTGATAATGAAGACTGCCGTATCAATTTCTTGAACCCATAATTTTTCATCAAATTTTGAGTCCTTCAACATTGTTCTACCCATTTCCTGTACGGTTCTATTCTTTCTTTCAGCAACTCCATTTTGCTGAGGTGTTCGTGCTATTGAAAATTGCCTTTTTATTCCATTTTCGTCACAGTGTTGCTGAAATAATTTGGAAGTGAATTCTCCACCATTTTTTGATCTTAAACACTTTATTTTCAAATCAGTTTCATTTTCAACCAACTCCTCGTAGATCTTAAAGCACTCAAATGATTCATATTTTTTCTTTAGGAAACTGACGACTGTCATCCTGGTATAGTCATCTATCATTAACATGAAATATAATTCTCCATCTAAGCCTTTTTTCCTCACAGGACCACATAGATCAGTATGTATCAATTCCAATGGATGTGATGCAAAGTGTTCTTTTGTTTTAAATTGGACTTTTGTCTGCTTGCCATGCCGACATGCCTCACATAGTGTGTTGGAAGGTTTTGAGATTTTCAGCATTTCTCGTACTGCTTCCTTTTTTCGTATCCTGACAAGATTGTCAAAGTTTATGTGACCCATTCATTTGTGCCATAACCAACTTTCATCTTCTTTAGCTAGTAGACATTATTTATTTGCTTCATCTAGAACATATATGTCGTTTGGAGCTCGACTTGCTGTAGCCACGATTTTACCATACTTGCCTTTCCTGATTTCACATTTTGTGGAGTTGAATAGCATTGTGTGTCCTTGATCACACATTTGTCCAACACTGAGTAGATTGTGATTCATCTTTTCGACCAATAGAACATTCTTGGCTATAACATCTTTGCTTCTGAGAGTGATGGTACCTGATTCTATAACATTTGAAGATCCATCATTTCCAAAGGATATGGTTCCATCCTTTTTCTCTTTCAGAGATACAAATTTCCTTCTATCTCCAGTCATATGCATTGAGAAACCATTGTCAACATACCACACATCTTTCTTTTTTTGAGCCTTGATAGCGAGAGCACAATTATCAGTCTTCTTCTTCTTCCATGTTCGTTCATTCTGTGGCTTCGAAGATTCTTCTGGAGGATTTTCAAGTCTGCAGTCTCTGGCTATGTGTCCAAAGTTCTGACATTTGTAACATTCCACATTATTTCTTAAATGTTCAAATCTATTGATGTTTTGTTGAGCCCTGGGAGGTTCATATTTGAAGAATCTCTTGGAATTGTATTGGTTCATAGGATATGTGCGACATTCTACAAATTTATGACCAAATTTTCCACATGAATAACAATAGCCATGAAAAATATGTTGGTACCTAGATGAAAATCTTCGTCAAGGAATCGTCTTCCAAGGATGTGCTTGAGAATATTGTTCAATGAAATCTTCATGTATGTCAGAGCTCATAGGTTCATTGTATTTTGTTGTAGAAGGTCCTGCTTCTTCTTCTTTGTAACCGAGGCCAGTTCTGTCATTGTAAGATCGTTTATTGTTGATGAGTTCTTCCAATGCCCTTGAGTTGTTGGCATAGTTTTGGACAATTTTTCCCTTCTTCACTTCCTTACGCAGCGAGACTACTTCAGCTTCTAATGCTTCCCTTTCTTGGTTGCTTTATTCCAACTTCTTTTGAAGTGACTCTTCAATAAATTTGTGTTCTTCAACCTCAATTTTGAGACCTTGAACTTGTTCTTCAAGAGTATTGGAATGGATCTTCTCAGCATTGAGCTCTTTTATGAGCTAGATTGCCTCCTCAAAAAATTCTTCTATGGTCAACCCTTCTTCTTCATTGTTTGATACTTCTTGTTTATTGTGCTTGGCCATAAACAATACTTTCTCATTGGCTTCTTCTTTGCTATCAATTTCTTCATCGGATGATGAGCTATCTTATTTAGAGAGAAATTTCCTTTTGGATCCTTTCTTTTTGCCTTGCATGTTGAATTTCTTAAAGCCTTTCTTTCCTTTTGAGTTGCCATCACTTTTGTTCAGACATTTTGCTACTAAATGCCCAACCTCACAACAACCGAAACATATCAATGGAAGTTTACCTTTGAATTTTCCCTTACCAGGTTTTAGTTTTCTTGTAAGGTAAGCATATTCTTCATCTAAAAGACCTTCTCCATCATCTCCCTTTTCTTCACACTTGCAAGTGCATGTCATTTCAATTGAAGTTTCTTTGTCCTTATTGGTTTTCTTAGATGCAATGAACACAGTTTCTAGATTTGAAGTACCCTTTTCTTCATCAAGTCTCATTTCATATGCTATGAGAACTCCATGTAATTCTTCCTTGCTGAGTTTGTCCAGATTTGCACTGTATTCTAAGACCGACACCTTTGGGTTGAATCTCCCTGGCAATGTTCTAAGAATCTTCCGTATAATAATCTTCTCATCAACTGGCTCTCCCAATCCTTCTAGAGTATTGGTTATTTCATCAACGTATTGGAAGTATGCAGCAATGTTGCAATCTTATTTCATTCTGAGTTGCTCAAATTTTTCTCTATAGATTTGAAGCTTTGCTTCTTTGACATTTGAGTCACTTGCATATATATTCTCAAGTTTGTCCCATAAATTTTTGGCGGTTTTACAATCCAACACCTTATGATAAGCAGATTCAATAGGTCCACTGATAATAATATTCTTTTCTTTTGCATCATTTACCAAATTCCTCTTACCTTGTTCATTCGCGGTTGATGTAAATCCATTTTGAACAGTGTCCCATACTTCGTAACCTTGCGCCAAGAGATAGACCTCCATTCTTCCTTTCTAGAGTGCATAATTATTTTCATTGAAGAGAGGTACACCATTCTTGGTATGCTCCATGACCTCCTTCCAGCTATTAAACTGCGATTGAAGGAACCAAGCTCTGATACCAATTGTTGGAAATACTGAGGGGGGGGGGGTGAATCAGTATTCCTAACAATTAGAGCATTAGTTAATCTTCAATTATTATCAGCGTTTGTATAATGATAGCAGCAAAAAAGAGGAACACAAATGCACACAATTTTTAAGGTGGAAACACACTCCGGGACAAAAACCACCTAATTCTTTTCTAATAATTCTTTAATATTCAACTCCAATTAAAAATAAAGCTCCAACTTCCTAGAATCTAGAAAAGCATTCTTCTCCAGCTCCCACTGGATGGACGCTCCAACGCCTGAGATTCTTCAGTAGTCAACTGAACAGATGCCCCCAACACCCAATGAGCTACAGCTCACCCTAGCACCACCCTACCACCCTATAGAAGAATAAAAGAAGAATGGGCTCCCATACCAGGGAAAATGGTTCACTTTACAATGATATAGAATGATGTAGAAGAAGAAGATATACTAGACCATAACCCCAAATTTGACACAAACACCTAATGATGATCCTAGACCTCCCAACACTGCCTCTTCAACCCTTGGCAGATATATACTAGTACAATTTGTACAATAATGTATTTACAATGACTAAGTACAATGATACCTTTACAATGATTGTATGCAGTGCTGCCCATTTGAAGACTTCATATGATGAACTTCTTGTTGCTATTATGCACCTTGGTTGCTTCTCTTGTCATGCTACCCTCTGTTGCACCTTGCTTTTCTTTGCTACCGTAGAAAGTCTGGTCCTTTGCAGCCCTTGACAACACATGATCTAGCTTTTTCTTGCCTTCGAGGAGCTTGATATTGAATATGGTGTATCTCTGTTATTTCATATCCCCAATATCTGATTTTCAGTCCTATAGTAGTCCTCAGAGTTGTCTTTCCAATGCCACGGGTCTGACCCAATTTGGATTCTTCAAAGAGAGTTAGCCAGTCATCCACAATGCATTGTTAATTATGGATTATTTCGTGAGTGCACTTTACGGCATGCCGCATGTGCACCTATTTACTAACTTTATTGTGAGAATTAATAGAGGCAAGATCTCCCAATCTTGTGCTGTCACCTTTGCTGCAGTTAATCAAAGTATGAGAGAGAGTTGTGCTTTAAGAAGGTCACTTCTTTGAGATGAATTTCGAACTGCAAAACCATGACTTCGGATCATATCCACATCATTGTGTGCCTAGATACAGTGCACTCTTTGGCTTCCTCGAGTTTTGATTTTCTGTTAAAATTTAGCTTTTGAACCGTACAAAAAAAATTTAGAAATGCCATTAGACTAAACTGAGATGGTGAATCACGCAGAAATGAGGATCACAATTTATATAAATGCTTAGGTTGAGAGGGGCTTCAACAAGTGAACGTGGGAGGGATTTTAGGAGCTTAAAAAAATATTAATTATGACTTTTCAATGACCCATGCCCCAATCCCATGGGGTTTTAGCCCACTAACTGGGGGTACAAACTTCAAACATGAATATCTCTCAAACCGTGAAGAATTACATGGCATGCCATATATCAATGGAAACATCTCAAAAATTAGAAACCATCAAAAGCATTATTGACCCAGAATATATTAATTTGGTAGGTCAAAATTCCCATGCAATATTGGGTTGCTTTGGTCTTGCTTGATTGACATCAGCTGACAACCCGGCGATCAACATCATGTTGATTTTCCAAAGAATTGGTTTTTTTACATTTTGCTTAAGCTCGCAGTGCTGAGTTTACTCACAAAAAGGAAAGCAAGGTAATTGACAACCTATTTCTTTCTTTAGTAAAACATTAGCAAATGCTGAGCTAAAGTATAATATTCTAGAAAAATAGGCCTATGGTTTGGTGAAATCTATAAGATCTTTTAGAATTTATACTCTGCATTCTCACATCGTGGCATATGTTCCAAGTGCTGTGGTAAAATACATTCTAACTCAGGCAGATCACAATGGTAAGAGGGGAAAATGGATCGCCGAATTTCTGGAATATGATATAGACATCAGACCAACCAAGTTGGTGAAGGGACAAGGCTTGGCGAAACTAATGACTCAGTCAAATCTGGACTGTCTAGACATAAATCTGAATGCAAAAATATCAGAAATTTCTAATGATGAAGAGGAAATGGTTGAAATTGAAGAGAAATACATCATTTCTGAGTGGTATAAGGATGTGGTTTTTGTCCTACAACATCACAAGGCTCCCACTGATCTAACAAAGTCCAAAGCAAGGTTAGTAAATTTAAAATCTTTAAGATATTTTGTATATGACAAAAATTTGTTTTGGAAAGATACAGGAGGAATTTTGCTGAATTGTTTAATTGAAGAAGGGGCTGATAAAGTCATTGAAGAATTTCATAAAGGTGATTGCAGAGGACACCATTATTGGAAGGCTACAACAAATAAGATTCTCAGAGTGGGATATTTTTGGCCAACAATGTTTAAAGACATTTATAAAAGAATTGCTGCATGTCATGAATGCCAAATTTTTGAAGGAAGAAGAAAGCTTGTACCTCTACTTTTGGTTCCTATATATGTGGAAGATCCTTTTCAGCAGTGGGGGTTAGACTTTATTGGAGAGATACATACACCATCATTAGGGCAGCATCACTGGATTCTCACAGTAACATACTACTTCACCAAATGGATAGAGGCTATACCAACAATGCAAGCTAATGATTATGTAATTATTTCTTTTCTAGAGAATAATATATTGTCTAGATTTGGTTGTCCCATGAGTATTATAACATATAATTCTCAAGCATTTAAGTCCAAGAAAATGATAATTTTTTTCCATCAATACCACATCTCTCTTGGAAATTATACTACATACTATTCGCAAGGGAATGGTCTTGTTGAATCATCAAATAAAAGCATTGTAAGGATCATCAAGAAGATATTGCAAGAAAACAAAAAAGCTTGGCACTTAAAGCTGAAGTACGCTTTATGGGCTGATAGGATTTGTACAAAGAGGTCAATTGGGACTTCGCCATATGAACTTTTCTATGGTGTTGAAGCTTTTTTTCCGACATCACTTGGGGTACCAGTCATGAAGTTAATTCAAGGATTTGAAGAGGAACGAAATGCCATTCAGAGGAGAATCAACCAGCTGATAGCCTTGCAGGAAAAGAGAAATGAAGTCTATGATAACCATTAGCAGGTTCAAAACAGAATCAAGAACACATTTGATAAAAATATCAAAGAAGATAGTTTCCAGCTACAAGACAAAGTGCTGAAATGGGAGGCCAAAATTGAGGAAAAAGGAAAGCATGGCAAGTTTGAGAATTTGTGGAAGGGTCCTTTTAAGATTGCTGGTTTTCATGGGAACAACACTTATATATTGCAGGAAATTGATGGAGGATCATATGCTGGAGGGCCTGTTAATGGCAAGTTCCTAAAGCATTATGCTTGTTGAAGTTTTATCAGTCACTCATGACATTGTACACATTCCATCTTTGTCAGTTTTATTGCTAATAATAACAAGTTGAAACAGAGATCTTAAGCCCGAGGTGAAGGCCCAAACAGTTTGAAGAAGATGATTGTCAATAAAAATTTCTGTTTTTATCAAAAATGGATAGCACTGGAGCTGTGGGTTCTTAGTGTACCACAGAGGCACACTCTCCCAAGTGGAGCCACTATTATCACTATAAAATTTTTCCAAACTTGGACAGTTTGCATTTGTTCCCAAGTCATGGTCTTAGATAGGGGTTAAGTCATTTTTATGTTTTTAGAGTCTAAGTCATAAGGTTAGAGTCTCATTTCCATCATCAAATAAAGTCCAACAACCTTGTTTCACACTTTAAGGGTCCCAATTATGTTTCGGAAGTCATGTGTTTAGTCATTTTGAAAAAAAATTGAATAAGCCATGAAACCACGTTTTCGTAGCACAGATAGTGTTAAAAATTGCTTTTGCACTACGAAAACATTGGTCTTTTCGTAGCGCAAAACCCTGAAATTACATTACATGCACTACAAAATTGGGGATTCATAACCAATCCTGTCCAACTGTCAAATCCATCAAATTTCGTTAAATTTTCATGATTAGGTGTTAGTCCACGAATCCTTTATCACACATGCAACCATTCATAACCATCATGAGTTTCGTTACGGGTCATTTATCATTAGTCATTTTAAAATTTGAAAAGGGATGGTTGTCCTTGGTTGTATTGTCTCATGCAAAAAACACTTGGTGCATGTCTTTCTTCGAATGATAAGCTTAAGGTAAGCAGAAACCAAACCTTCTCTTAATTTCCAAGTGAGTCTGAACCAGTTATCAAGCGAGTTTGAACCCTTAATCAAGCGAGCCAGTTTCTCAGTTATCAAGCGAGGCAGTTTATTACAGGTTTTCTAAAGCCATAGGGATTTCGAGGAAGAGATGACAGATGAAATAGAAACCACAGATCAGGCCACTGTTTGAGAATGGAACTTGAAGGCATAGAGGCTCTCGGCAAGGATAAATCAGTTGAAGAGGCCTTCAAGAATGCACGATGCTGGAGTATTTGTGAAAAGCTACAGGGAGGTCATAATCAAGTCACAAAATGATTTTCCATTAATTTCACAGGTTCAAATACAAGAGTTGGAATTTTAAACTTGCCAATTTCTCCTGAAATTATATCATTAGTGAAAAAGATTCCAAGGGGAGAAGAAAGGTGATTTAAGAACTTTAGGTTTGAAATGGAACCTTGTAAAATATTTTTGAATCCAGATTTTGTGGACACAGATTTAACCAAAGCAATGCCAAGAGGTTATGTCAAGAATACATATGCTAACCTGGTCTCCAACATTCAAAGGTACTTCACCTGTGAAGGAAGATACCATAAGGTGTATTCTTATCATTTCAAACTCTTATTGCATTTCACTGGAACAGTTTATCTAGATTTACCTTTCTTCCTGTTTTGAAGTTTGGCCAAGATGGCAAATAAGGTGTAGATGAAAACTCAGGCATGTGAAACTTCATTATTCCATCATGGTTTAGTTAAATTAATAGTTTTGCATGAACTTCAGAGGGTGAATATAGAATGGTCTGCATTTCTGTATTTGTGTGGATTTGGGGTGGAAACACATGGAATAGGTGTTAGCCCTAGGGCCAAAGAAAAATCACCATAAAAAACCATTGACCCTGCAGAAACAAGATCAAAGAGATTTGTCAAGTTAAAGCCTAGAAAACAAGTGAAAGAGCCAGAGATTAAAACACCAGTGAGTATTCAAGAAACCCCTCAACCTGCACAAAAGAGGACAACCAAAGGTAAAGAAACAGTACAGGAACAGTCAACCAGCAAATTAGCCCAGAAAAGATTGAATAGAAGTTAAATAGCAAGGGAAAAAGGAAAAACAATGGTTTCAGAAGAAGATTTAGGTTTAAAGGGTAGTTTGAATGATATTTTACAAGCTATAGATATTGAGGAATATCCTTTAGTTCAAGAAGATTTTATAAATTTGGATGAAGGAAAATCTAAGAAGATAAAGTCTTCCAAAAAGCTGGATTTTAATGATGAAATTTCAGAATTTGTGTTCAAGCCTAGAAGGCCTCTAACTAGGAATTCAAAACATTTGCAAGGGTTGGATGTGGAGTTAGATAAAGCTGGAGAAGTTTCAAATTTTTATGAGGAACCCATAGACCTTTCATCACATATGCCTGAAGATGACAGAAACAGAGTTTTCCATACTCAAAGAGAAAATAGAAGTTACGAGGGAATTAAAGAAAAATTAAGACTAGCTAATCTTGAAATTGCTAAGCTTAAGAGGAAAGCAAGAAAACATGTTGTTGAGAGGATAAATTTTGATACAATTAAGGCTATGTGGGAGCTTGAAAGAGTCTCAAAACCTGCAACAGTCAGCAGTGAAGCTCATTATTTTACATGGACTCTTCCTGCAATCAAAGAGGCTAAATTTGTGAGAAGGATAAATGCAAATTTAAGGGCTACTAATAGAAGGTTGAAGAGGCACATTGAAGATCTTGAAATTCAATTGACAAACTCAGCGACAACAGAAGTAAGGTAGTAAGTGACAAATCCCTAATACAATTTTGTTTTGGGAAGGACACCACTTTTTGAAGATATGGCAAAGTTGACTTATATTGATTATTAAGGTCTATTAGCATCAAGGTAATCATTTAAGGGCTGTAAATATTCTTAAGATATGAAGATGATGAAAAAGCGTATATTTGATGACGGTTTAATTGGCGATGCTGGCTAGCATAGGTGCTGACCACAGACATTTTATAAGGGTTTAAAGGGTTCGAAGATCATCAAGAGGGAAAAGGTTGAATTATAGGAAACATGTTCCCTATTTTGTAGGGCAAGTAAGGCATGAACCAGTATGATAACATAACAAGATTGCAGGCATCATCAAGGTCGAAGACATGGAGGAACAACTATCAGAGATATCATTTAAGTTCTAGATAAGGTTGTTTAGATATAATAAGGAGTTATACTCCTATTTTTATTAGGACTTCTAGAAGACATAGTTAACTGTCAGATGTAAGTAATAGTCAGTTTTAGAGCAAATAGGTGTCAATTTAAGATAGAATTCGAATTCCTCTGAGGATGGATCATAGAATCCAAGGTTGTAATGAATTTATAAGAGATATGAGGTCGAATGGTACCAGGTTGGCAATTTTCATTAACAAGCAGACTATGTTACTATAGCAGACTGTGTGTTTTTATCATAAGACAGATATTGGCTTACTACTCAGGCTTTAGAAAGAGTTTTTAATGTGTGATCTTCCTATGGATTTATTTATCTATATATTTGCAGTGATATAAACATATGTTACTTATAATTCATTGGAAAATTCTCTAACTTCTTGCATATGTTTGTAAACTGTGTTTTGTTCACTCTGTTTTTGTTTTGCTGATACACCTAAAAACTCTGAAATGCCCTGACTTCCATGATAAGCTAATTTTGATGTTTTGTGGGAACATACCTAGATTCCATAGCCCAATAGATGTTTGTTGATAAGTAATTCAACCAGTCATACACTTTATATCCAATTTATTCTTAGAGTTAGCCATCTAATCCTTTATTCAAAATCTTAAACCTAGTGAGCCCTCTCAAGTTGAAGCAGACTAGCTTCAACTAACATTGCAGTTTTAAATAGTTACTCGAGAGTCTACTTGTTAAAGAGGCCTATGTGATTGATTTTGTGATAACAATGGGAAAGGTAAAAGAGAATTTGAATGTAAAAGATTGTGAGACATTCTTTGCATAATAGTGAATGGTAAATTGAAATAAGATTCAGAGACGTTAAAACATAACGAATTAAAGAGTATCGAGTGGTTAAAGTGTATCGAGATAAAAGTGGTGAAAGGTTAAAAAAAAGGATTACAGGCGATCGAGTAAAATAGTAAAAGTAAAAATAGAGTCATTAATGGTTAGCCGAGATGAAGAAAGTACTTTCACTAACAAAAATGAATTTTTATCCAAGTGAAAGTAAAAATAGTTAAAAGAACAAAAAGGTTAAAAGATGAAAACAGAGCAAGAAGGAACATTTTTGCATAAATTTCCTATTTAATTCAATGTTTTGCAGAAACTATTGTGACCAATCCAAGATGAATTTTTCAAAACTAAAGGAGGTTTATGTTCTTAAGATGTGAAAATACAAAAGCCTCTCTCACGTTTCTAACAGCCATTATGGGTTGGGAAATATTAAACAATACTGGAAAGCACTTTTTGCAGAAAATTCCTGTCAAGTCATCATTTTGCAGAGACACTTTTGGCCAATAAGAAATACATCTTACAAAAATGAAGGATTTTTTGTTCCTTAGAGACCCATCTACAAAAACCTATCTCACTTTGTGCACAGGTATTACAGAATGAGAGATACATGCGCATCTTTACAGCCTAATTTTTAGACTCTGTAAAACTATGTTTTACACATTTTTCCAGAGCCTATTGTGAACAGCTGGAGAAGACTTTTATGGAATTGAGAGAGGTTTATCTCAAAAACATATTTATATACAATAACCTCTTTCACTTTTTACATATCTATTTCGGATTGAGAAATACAAAGGTATCATTGGACCCCAAGTTTGTAGAATTGCTAGAGTAGAATGCACAAAGAAAGGAGACAGTTAGTTACTTGGATGCCTCATCATCAACTAAGAGTTGAGATCAAATTCGAATTATCCTCTTTGTCATCACCTATCCATAAAAAATAGTGCCAAATAGATGCATTAATTTTGAGTGTCCTTTACTTAAGTTCTATTTATGTAAAACAATTGGAGATATTTGTAAACCAATCTTGATATTTTTTCAAGATATTCTAGTTTATAATTTGTATAAATACTTCACTCGTTGAAGTATTTTGGTGGAATAAAATTGCTGGAGATTACTATAGATATTTTCATTGACTTGAAGGCTTTGGATTTCGATTTTGAGCAACAGACTGGATCAACTATTTGGCATCATACTTCAGGATCCCTGTGATAAGCTATCTGGAGTGAAGTACTCTCTTAAACTTGTCATTATTATTCTTCTTTGTTACATGCATACATCTGTGTTTTAATTCTAAATCTGAATGTATAACTAGGATTATTACTACTAGACATGTTAATAGCACCATGTTTTTAACTAGCTATCAATTCTTTGTTTTCTTCTAATTTCCGGTGTAGGGAACCCTTAATTGCTCCCTCTCCTGTTTGACCTCTATCTAATACTTCCTTTTTATGGATCAAAGGATCCTTAAGTGCCCTTGATCCCAATCATACCATCTCAAAAATCATTTTTCCCAAGATCTCTAGGGGTTATCTATCTTGCCCTAAAGACATTTGACCTTTTAGGCCTTGATTTCTAGTCTTTATGTTAGTGAGACTAGTTTTATTTAGACCCCATAGCCCAATGGACAAGTAGATTTCTCTCTATCTTACCTCCAAGTGATTTTTTCCCACCAAATCCAACAAAACATAACCAAATCTGCACTTCAATAACTAGCCTAACATTTATAAATCAAACAAATATAAATATTAAAGAGAGAGCCCTCTCTGAACCCTAGGAAGGCTAGATCCTAGAGTTTGAAGTAGGTTTTTGATTACCTCGCACTATTTCTTTCTTGAACCTAGAGAATGCGAGAGTGATAACATATTGGCAACCATACTGAGGAAGACTAACATTTGCTTCAGAAATATTTTACAGGTTCAGATCTGATCTCTGATGGTGGACAGTGATCAGATACACAAAGATTAAAATCATCCACCTGGCGACTCCAAATCAATTTCAAAATCAAGAATCCACTGGAGGAATGAACCTGAAAGAACAATATGGAAAGATCAGGCTTTCAACTTGGATCTTAATCCAAGACATTATGTTATTTCTCATTAAGAAATATTTTCAATGTATATTGTATTTTATAGAAGGATATAGCCTGGTTGTATAGATACAGTGGCCCTTCTTTATGACTAATTTACAATACGACCCAAGAATAAAATGCAAGTATGCTCCCATGAGCAGAGATCACATACCTGGATTTCCACACAAACTACCAAAGGTAAATTGGGATAAAAATCTTCCTATATTTCAAAATGAGAATATTTATGATCCTTTGTTACATCTCATTAAATTTCATATACACTCATGGATATTGAAGGGTGATTGGCATGAGGATTGCCTCATGAAGCTATTCATGGCAACCTTAGAAGGACACGCAAGGGAATGGTATGAAGATCTCAAACCTGATAGTTTATTTTCTTTAAAGGATTTTCATAAGGTATTTGATGAGCATTACAAAGAAGATTTTCCATCTTTATCATTAGCTGAAAATTGTTGTGATCAAGCTGAAGATCTCATACGTTACCTTAAAAATATTGATGAAGATTTTGGAAATGGGCACCATGAAGATTTATTAGAATAAGTCCATAACTTTCATTCTCAATTTAAGTGTCATGATAATCAAGAGGAGTTAATCAAAGATCAAATAGATCAGGAGGTGAATCAAGATCCACAAAGCCCCTCTGTAGTAACAAATGATGTTTCATATAATGTTTTGAATGAAGTTAAAGAAAATATTCAACCTCATGGTCAGTTTTTATATAAGAGAAAAACACTTGTTATTCAAATCCAAGAATTCAAAGATTTCCACCCCCCCCCCTCACCGAAGAAGAAATCAATTTTCTTCTAAACATGCAACCATCCTCAAAATATTTACATAATGAAGAAATTATTTCTACTTATTCTATTGTTGATGTATGCAATAAATTTTTTATCCATGAAGAGACAGAAGAATAGGTTGATGCCGATGTTGTTCTACCTTCCCAAAAAAGCCCATTGCCTGATAGCACTCCTATTGATCAAAATGATGACCTTCAAATAGAATGCAACAAATCTAATATAGATATATCATGATTACAGGAAAAGTAATCTTCTGATATAATTTCTATAATTTATGACATTCCTTCTTCTGAAGATTTGCCTAAGTATGATCAGTAGATGATAATTATGTTCTCCAAATTCAAGCTAACTTCACAGAGAAATCACTAGCTAGTTTGTGGGATGAGGAAGTTCAATTTCAGCAGCTCAAATACAATGATCAGAAAATACATATCAAATATGGGAGTGAAGAAGAAAGTTCAAAAATTTTGAAAGAAAGTTCTATACCATTATGCTCTAAAGCATTTCAGTTTTTAAAGGATGAACAACCCCTAGAAATCTATGAAGTTCCATTAAAACCCATTATATAAATTGCAACAATCTTTCAAATTTTTTCATGATCCAATAGCAGATATGTTGGATAATGAATGCATTCAAAGTCCTTCTTCATTTATTGACTATGAGCTTCAAGATTAAGATGATAAAAATTTTCTCAAACAAACATTTTAATCAGTAGAAATATCATCAGAAAGCTTATCTAAAAATCTGAAAGTATATCAGAACAATCATAGGTTGATTTTGCAAGGGAATAAAGTTAAAAATGACAATTTAGTCTCATTGCATGGAGGTCATCCAGAACAGATGTACAACTATTTAGATCATTTAAACATTGGTGTACATACATTGGAAGATCCCTTTAAAAAGTTTCTAGAGTCAACAAAGGAAATCAAGTATTTCCTTATTCTCTCATTTGTTGACAAGATTCTAATAGGTTGCAGAATTAAAGTTTTGAAAATCAACAAGCACATGCAACAAAATCTATAAAAGTACATAATGCTTGAATGACTGCATTGGCTATTTGATTTTAGCTAACTAGAAGTTGGAAAAATGATTAGAGTAAGTAGGTAAATGAGTGAAAATAAGCTCAAAACTCTGAGCATTTTTTTAGTATTCAATTTTCAGCTAGTTTTGAAATAATTCATTAAGATATAAAGCCAAGGACAAGGTCCTAAAGATATTTAAGATCTATCAGTTTGGTTTGAGAATTGTAGTATGTTATTTTAGTTTCAGATCAGATTTTAGTTTGCAGAAAAAGGAATAAATTCAGTTCAAGAGTTTTAGTTACAGATATTTTATAACAAAGCAAATGCATGTTTGGGATTGTCTCAAAGGATCAGGCTACTAGTCGATGGTGTTCTTGACATTTCACAAGGAGATACAATCCCCATGTGAAGCCACTGTTAGGGTCCTATAAATATAGGATTCATAATTTTGATTTTTTTTTTCTCAGTAAAACTAATTCTATTTATAAAACATACTAGTACAAAACTGCTCCAGTTTCAGCTGTGTGAGCCTGAGAATTGGGCTTGATGTCCATGATTAACATAAAAAATGAACTTCCCTAAGTGGGAAACCAATTCTTTTGAAAAAATTTCACCGCCCTTAGAAGGGAAACCGGCGTATAGTGCATGCATTCTAATTTAACAGGAGAGAGTAAACTAATAGAGCATACAACTTTTACAACTGATGAGAAATGCAAAGAACCAAAAATGCTTCCAATGTAGTTGAACATCTGTACCATAGTAAGCTGAAGGAGACCGAATTCACTGTTCATGAGCTATGGAGGGTGGCTCTTAAACAATTCTGCACCAATACTTGTCTTCTCCATCTTCATTGTCCTCCTTTGGTGTGCTGTCCTTACTGATGAAGTCCACTTGCATGTTGTCCTTTCCCAAGTTGGAATGCCCAATGCCAATGGGTGCTACAGGATTTGAATCTTCATTTTTTGTCGGAGAGGGTTGAGGGTCAGGCAGGGTGGGAGCTAAGTTGGGTACAGGAGCGGGGACAGTGCAAGCAGATTCTTCTCTAACTGTAACAATGACAAAAGCAGTGAGGACGGGTTTGTCTAGGGATTAATTGAAGCAGAATTCCACTCTCTAAGAGGTCTGGCAGAGGGCCGGACTAGCAGGAGCATGAATAGCAGGGGATGCAGTCGAGGGAGAAACGAAAGGAGGATGCCACACAGGCTGAGCAGAGTGGGTGCCCCCAGGACGGTAGGTGCGGACCCTTTCACTTAGAGATTCCGAATAAAGGCCCGAATCGACTTCCTTCGCAAATGATTCAGAGGTCGAACTGGTGGAAGGCCATGGGCGGGATGTGTGACCTCTGATCGCCCCTCAACAACATCGCCTCTAATGCTGAAGCCGAGGCATTGCCACTGAACTATGCAAGGGGTGCTTGGGGTAGTAGGAGCAGGCGGTATGTGAGGGAGACCAATGAAAATCGACAAATTGAGAATGCAGACAAGAATTCAAATGAAAAAAATTACTCTAAGTGAAATGATAACCTAGAAGAGTTTCCAAACAGCCAAGGATGGTGCAACGTCGCCCAGTCTGAGTGCGAGCACTCAGCTCAGCACATGCATTTGGGCAAGCTCCGCAAACATGAGATGGAGGGCCGCAGAAGACGCAAGAACTAGTCGAATTCTCCAGAACAAACTCCATATCAAGCTGAACTGACGGAGCGAGGTGGTAAGATGGCGAGGCAGATGAAATGAATGCTATGCAGACTGGCATAGTAAATGCATGAGTAATGACGTCGCAGGGTGCCATATGGCCATTACGTGTGAACGACCTCGGGACTATTCATAATTTTGAATTGACTTTTGATAGTCTTGTGAAATATGTACATACCTTGCTTCCTGCAAGTTGTTTTCCCATATTTTGAAAAAAAAAAAATTAAAAAAAAAAAACAAAAAGAGGGTAAAAAGTCCTAAAAGAAAGATCAAAGGACTTGAAAAATATAGACCCCAAAAAGAAAAAAGATGAAAATAAAACCTGAAAGTGAGCAAGTCCAAATGCCACTACTTTTTACTTTTCTGCAAAATAAATGATTATGGGCAGAGTGTCAATAAATTCCATAATCCATGATAAGTTAAACTGTTTAATCTTAACTTGTCATGTTTTCAATTTCATGTTTTAGATAGTGAATAAAGATTTATCAGACAATTTAAACCTGACAAATCAGTAGATAGGTTAAGAATAATTAGGAGCTTAAAAGTTTAATCTGATCCCTTGGATGAAATAAGGTAGATCTAGATATTTAAATGTTTTAGAAGAATAAATGTTTTAAGGTTGCAAGCCTAAATGCACCTGCAAAATGAAGAAAAATGTTAGAATAAGTCTGGGTAGGTAGGAAGCAGTGTAGAAAGCATGTAATAAAGTTTCACCGGGAAAAATCACTACTTTTCCCTCCCCTATAGGTATTCAATTTTCTAGGCTATCAGTCAAACAGGCTCGGAGCATTTCTCTAACTTTTGTTGGGACCGAACCCAAGGCTCGATGATTGGTTAAGTTGAAAATATTGAGTTCTTATGTTAAATCCACCTTTATCATTATTCATCCTTCATTCATACATTAAAAACCTCTTTTCCTAAGTAAAGACACATTCTTACTTAGCGAAGATTAAATTCCCATATAATTAACTTCATCCCTTCAGAAGCATTCATAAAACCCTCAAAACTACATTTATCCTAAGTACTGGTGAAATAATAAAAGATAAGCTATGCTTTACTTTTACACTTTACTTAGTGATTTTATGTATTTTTGTTTTACATTGCACTACCATTTCATATTAATTTTAACATATTCTAGTAAATGCCTAAAAAACACTTTATCCTACTTATTAATTCCCTATGTTTAAATATCCCCAAAAACCCACTATCACTATGTTTTAGACCAAAGTTTATTACCCATGTGCTAAATCAAAACCCCAATTAAAATCCCTTTGGTCTAAAACTATCGGTAAGTAAATATCCCGCCCCTATGGTCTTTAAACCATTTAGACAGGTTTAAAACTATATAATAAACTAAAATATTGCGCCCTTTGTATTTTTATTCAGACATATTGTAAATGTTTTGATTAACATATCAACCCCGCCTCGATATATGATTAAAACCTTTTCCCTTAGATATATTTCATAAAGTTTAATTATATGTTTTAAACTGCCGGCATGCATATGAAGCCTGGTCCCACCATTTACTTTAGTTGTAGCTTTCCAATCAATCCTAACCCTTCGCATCCGATCTTCAAATCTAACGGATGATACTCAATATCGCGTTGAAAAACTAATCGATCACCCAAACTCCAAATGCACACGAAATAGGTTGTTTTGCGATTTCACCTCCCCTCCACATGGCTTCTATTCATTCGATAATACGCGTTTTTCTCTGAACAGCTTACCACCATTATCTTGCACGATAACCACTGCCTGGTTTTAACATTTAAATCCAAAACCGCCTCTCGCCCGATGCGATGTGAATTCCATGCTGAGTAAATGCGACCAAAAAATATGATAAATAAACCTTTGTAAAGGCATCTCATTTATCAAATCTTCTTGCACTTTAAACCTAAACCCTTTGCAAAATTTCTCTCGACGGTAAAAAAACCCTTTTTAAGCCTTTGTCTGCCGTTTCTGTGGTTGAAACCTGCAAGATTTACCCTGTAAACCTACGAAGATTGCCGAAGAGCTTCACGTTGCTCCAGATAAGCTATTGGAGCCATCAACTCAGTCAAAACCTCAAAAAAATTTCAAAAGCCTGATACCTACATAATACAGGTCATTAAGCAAAAGGAGAATTTAGGTAAAACAATATAAATACTAGTTAAAGATATGTTTTACTCCAAGAACTCATAAGGGAATGGATTCAAAGGATTTTCCTTAAATATTCCAGGCATCAGATTTAAAGAACAATCATCGTGTGAAAGGTAAAAGAGAATTTTAATGTAAAGATTAAAACAGGGCATTCATAACAGTGAATGGTAAAAGTGAAATAAGAATTCACAGGGACAATGAAAACATAACAGTTATAGAGTATCAGTGGTTAAAGTGTATCAGATAAAAGTCAGAGTGAAGGTTAAAACAAAGTTACAGAGCAGTCAATGTAAAACAATAAAAATAAAAACAGAGTCAATAATGGTTAATAGAAATGAAAATAATTTCACCAACAACAATGAAGTTTATCCAAAGTGAAAATGAAAAAAAGTTAAAAGAAGAAAAAGGTTAAAAGATGAAAACATAAAAAGAAGGAACATTTTCGCACAAATTTCCTGTTTAAGTCATTGTTTTTCAAAACCTATTGTGACCAATCCAAGATTAATTTTGAAAAATTGAAGGAGGTTTATGTTCTTAAGGTGTCCAACTACAAAAATCTCTCTCACATTTTTAACGAGCCATTATGGGTTGGGAAATATTAAACAATATTGGAAAACACTTTTTGCAGAAAATTCATGTTAAGTCATCATTTTGCAGAGACAATTATGGCCAATAAGAAATACATCTTACAAAACTGAAGGAGGTTTTTGTTACTAAGAGACCCATCTACAAAAAACCTATCTCATGTTATGTTAGGTAAACATGACTCAGGGTAGAATCAATTTTTACTAAGGTAAACAGTAGTGGTTTTGGGGCACATGGTTTTGTGCACCCATGGTTTTGGCCCATGGTATTGCATGTAATGGAGCCTATAAAAGGCTATGAATACTTCATAGTAATGTAGGCTTGGAGGTGAGCGGTAAAGGCTCACTTGGCTGGATTGGCCAGGGTTTTGGCCAATTTTTAATGAAATTTCATTGGTTGGGTTTTTCCCCGGATTTGGGGTTTTCCCGGTTAAACATTATGTTTATGTTTATGATTTGTTTCTAGTCTCTTTGTATTTATTTCTCTCAGTAAATTCTATATTATTTCTGCGGTAATTTCCTAACAACTGGTATCGGAGCTAAATGTTGGCTTTAGAGGGACACTTTTGTTGCCAAGGTTTTAATTGGCCTGTGAATGGAGATATGATTTTGTTGCACTAATAATGCAAATCTGGATCTAGAATGTAAGGGTTTAGAAGAGCAGAAAAAGTAGATCGAATAGCCGAGGAAAGGAAGCATCGTTGTGAGACTACTAGGTGAATAGTGGTCAAAATTGTGACAGAAAGCTCACGGACACGTTAGAAAGATCGATGTTGAGTTTGTTTGAAAATCAGATCTGGGCGCAAGTAGCTGGTGAGAAGAACCATTGGCGGGCTTGGAAACCAAACATCGATTTCCAGCTACGCCCTGCAAAAAAATCTCTTTAGGATTGCACACTGAGATTTATGTGCAGAAGTCAGCATTTGCACCGCTTGAAATGAAAAATTCTGTTCACATACACCTGGGATATATTTGCAATCACATCGTCAACAAAACTGATGTGCTGGTGCAGGATCACTCCAAAAAGGATGAAATTTCCATTCTTGGAGGTCAAGGCATGAGCAGGCATAACGTTTTTAGTTCGTTTTATGATCGTCAGTGTCATAGATGCCATCCTATTGCACGTTTTGTTGAAGGAGGAGCCACAAGTCGAGTTTAGTGGAGTATATGATAGATGTGGATTCTCATATGTGGAGCATGTGCCGCAGCAAGGCAAATTTCTTCAGGATCATGTCCGTTATGTCCAGGATGATTGTGGTGGGCAAGTGGTTTGATGAGATTTGCAACTGGAAGAATCCCATCATGACAGTGCTGGTGCATATCCTATTCTGGTATGGTACCCGGAGCTCATCCTGCCCACTGTATTTCTCTACATGTTACTGATTGGCATATGGCATTATCGATGGCGCCCTCGACACCCGCCTCGCATGGACACTCGCCTTTCCCATGCTGAGGCAATGCATCCTGATGAAATTGATGAGCAATTCGACACTTTCCCCACTTCAAGAAGTTTTTATATTGTGAGGATGCGGTATGATCGGTTGAGGAGTGTTGCCGGCAGAATACAGATTGTGGTCGGAGACTTGGCAACATAGGGTGAAAGATTTCAGTCTCTCTTGAGCTGGAGAGATCCCCGTGCCACAACCATATTTGTCACCTTTTGTTTGTTCGCAACCATAATTCTATATGTCATTTCGTTCTGAGTACTGTCAGTTATATCAGGATTTTATGTGCTGCGCCACCCAAGGTTTCGATACAAAATTCCTTATGTTCCGCTTAATTTCTTCAGGAGGTTGTCAGCACGAGTGATAGCATGTTGTAAGGAGTTCGAGCAATAAATTCTGAGGATATGAAATTATATTGTTGCTTTAGAGAGGTCTTGGTCTCTAAATCCATAGAGTTAGAAACTATGGGATTGGTTACATGCAAAGTGTTTGACAGAATGTGTCAATCAAATGATTTGAAAAATGAGAGGAAATGTGCAAGTAAATTAATTAAATTGATGAACCATGTATCTGAAGGGAATTCCTAGAGGACTGGCGGTTACAAAGGTTGGTGACCCATGTAATCTGGTAGATCGATTCTTTTTATATGGACATTGATGTCATTCGGCAGATTGATGTACAACTATGATGTCCTCTTTGGAGAGGACATCATTTATGAATGTAGAGAATGGTCATACAAAGAACAGCAACAATGAAAAAAAAAAAAAATATTATAATGGAGTTAATGTTTTACATGTAAATGGGCATACTGCTATAAGACCTGGTATGGCATGCGTACCCCTGGGTAATCACTGGTAAAGTCTGGGTTAGACCTAGGTGATAGGGGGGATGTCAAGTTAACAATTACTCTGGGTAAAAATTTGAGGGGGGAAGAGCTAGAGTGAGCGGGGTTGTCTCACTTTGCAGGTTTGGCTGGATTTAGTCAATAATCCCCAAGTCAAGTTTAAGTGGGGAATTGTTAGGTAAACATGACTCGGGGTAGAATCAATGTTTACAAGGGTAAACAATAGTGGTTTTGGGGCACATGGTTTTGTGCACCCATGGTTTTGGCCCATGGTATTGCATGTAATGGAGCCTATAAAAGGCTGTGAATACTTCATTATAATGTAGGCCTGGAGGTGAGCGGTGAAGGCTCACTTGGCTAGATTGGCTAGGGTTTTGGCCAATGTTTAATGAAATTTCATTGGTTGGGTTTTTCCCTGGATTTGGGGTTTTCCCGGTTAAACATTGTGTTTATGTTTATGATTTGTTTCTAGTCTCTTTGTATTTATTTCTCTTAGTAAATTCTATATTATTTCTGCGGTAATTTCCTAACACGTTATGTACAGGTATTACAGAATGAGAGATACATGCGCATATTTACAACCTATGTTTCAGACTCTGTAAAACTATGTTTCACACATCGTTTTGCAGAGCCTATTGTGAACAACTGGAGCAGAATTTTATGGAACCGAGAGAATTTTATCTCACCAACATATTTATATACAATAACCTCTTTCAAATTTTACATATCTATTTTGGATTGAGAAATAAAAAGGTATCATTGGACCCCAAGTTTGCAGAATTTCTCGAGAAGAATACACAAAGAAAGGAGACAATTAGTGATTTGGATGCCTCATCATCAACTAAGACTTGATATCAAATTCAAATTATCCTCTTTGTCATAACCTATCCATAAAAAATAGTGCCAAATAGATGCATTATTTTTTAGTGTCCTTTACTTAAGTTCTATTTATGTAAAACAATTGGAGATATATTTGTAAACCAATCTTGATATTTTTTCAAGATATTCTAGTTTAGAATTTGTATAAATAATTCACTCTTTGAAGTATTTTGGGTGGAATAAAATTGCTGGATTTACTATAGACATTTTTGTTGAACATTGGAGGATATTGTGTGTTTGAATTTGAAGTAGCAAACTGGACAAGATGACTGGAATCATAATTCATAATCCCTGTGATAAGCTAATCAGTGAAGTACTTCCTAATTGTCACTGTTTCCTTTTCTAAGTTTTTTGCATTCATTTTATGTTTGTTATGTCTGAATGTGTAAATATGAGTATGACTACAGGATTAGTCAAGTGCTCCCTATCTTTAACTAGTTTCCATTTTAATGTTTTCTTCTGATTTCCGGTGTAAGGAACCCTTAATTGCTCCTTCTCCCATTTGACCTCTATCCCGATCATACCACCTCACAAAAAACCACTTTCCAAAATCTCTGAGGTATTTCCCTGAATATATTTGTACCTTTTTTTGCCTTGATTTCTAGTGCTGTTAGCTTGATTTAGATCCCATAGCCCAATGGACAAGTAGATTTCTCTCTATCTTACCTCCAAGTGATTTTTCCCACCAAATCGAACAAAACAAAACCAATATGCACTTTAATAACTAGCCTAACATTTATAAATCAAACAAAGATAAATATTAAAGAGAGAGCCCTCTCTGAACCCTAGGAAGGCTAGATCCTAGAGTTTGAACTAGGTTTGTGGTTACCTCAGACTATTTATTTCTTGAACCTAGAGAAATTACTGAGTGATAATAGTAAGAAAATTCCACCAAATGTAGATATTCCTCCCACTTGGTTGGTTGCTGCATCACATACATGCGCAACATATCTTCCAAGACTTGGTTTACTTGCTCTGTTTGACCATCTGTCTAGGGATGATAAGCTATACTAAATTTTATCTGAGTCCCAAATCCAGTAAACAAAGTCTTCCAAAATGCAGAAGTAAACTTAACGTCCCGATCTGAAATAACTGTCTTTGGGATTCCATGTAGCCTGAAAAATTCCTTCATGAATATGTCAGTTATTTGTACAGTCTTGTAGGTAGACTGTACATGTATAAAATGTGCAAATTTACTCAATCTATCCACCACCACCATGATGGAATCATTTTGCCTCTTTGTTCGGGGTAAGACCATAATGAAGTCCAGGGATATGACCTCCCACTTCCATTCAGGTATTGATATGGGCTGCAACAACCCTGTGGGATGTTGATGCTCCACCTTCACTTGTTGACATTCCCAACATTTACTTAAATATTCAGCAATGTTTTTACGCGTACCAGGCTAAAATTATACCTTTCTTATTGTAGTCAAAATTTTTTGATAACCTGGATGACCTGCATAATTACTGCTATGGTACTCATCCATTATCAACTCTTTCAGAGCCCTGCGATTATGCACATATATTTTCCCTCTGAAAGTTAGCATCTATTCTTCATTTATTCCATACTTAGATGTAATTCCTTGCTTTCTGTTTTCCTCCATCTGTTGCCATAAAAATTGGTATTCTGGATCTTTTTGTGCTTCTTCCCTCCCCTGATCCAAAAATTTATTTTCCAAATGATTATAATACAGTTCATATATACCATGTAATTTTCTGCTTAAGGCATCAGCCACCCAGTTTTCTTTTCCCTTCACGTGCTGAATATCCATATCAAACTCGCTTAAGAAATCATTCTATCTTGACTTTCTTGAGTTCAAGTCTGCTTTCTTGAAGTAACTAGTCAGGCTGCTATGATTTGTTTTTAACACAAACTTCTAGCCCAGCAAGTAGTGTCTCCATACCCGGAGTGCATGTACTATTGTTGTTAACTCCAGATCGTACGCTGAATACCGTTATTCATGATCCTTCAATTTTCTTGATTTATACACCACCACTTTGCCTTCCTGAGATAGGATGACTCCCACACCTTATTTACTTATGTTTGTACATACCTCAAATTATTTGTTTGGGTCAGCTACCCTTAACACAGGTGCATTAGTCAAAAGTTGTTTCATCTTTTCAAAATTGTTCTGACATTCAACAGTCCACTTAAAAACTTTTCCTTTCCTCTGTAAGGAAGTCATAGGAAAGGAAACTCTGGAAAATCCTTCGATAAATCTTCGGTATTACCCAACTAACCCCATAAAGGACCTACTGTCCACCACATTTTGGGGCACTCTCTATTCCATGATTGTCTTGATCTTTTTTGGATCAACAACGATTCCCTTTGCTGAAATAACATGGCCTAAATATTGGATTTTTGTTTTGAAGAAATCACATTTGCTGAACTTAGCGTATAGATGGCGTTTTCTTAGCACTTCCAGCACAATCCTAAGGTGTTCTTTATGCTCTTCCATGTTTTTAGAATAGATAAGAATATCATGTATAAATATAAGAACAAAATTATCTAGGAAAGGATGGAAGATTCCATGCATTAACCTCATAAAGGTTGCTGGTGCATTTGTTAAACCAAAGGGTAACACCACAAATTTATAGTGTCCCTCCTTGGTGGTAATCCAGGAATATTTTCTGGAAAGACATCCAAGAATTCTTACACCACATGTATATTTTCCATCATAGGTGATTTTTCCTTGGAATCTACATACCCTACTTGGATAGCATATAATTGGCATCCCTTCCTTATACATTTATTCATCTGGGATGGTGTAATTGGGTGTAACTATAATAGTTTCTTAATTCCTTGAATCTCTTTACGTTCTCCATCATGCGTTCTGTAATAAATAATATTTTCCTTACAGTCCACTAAGGTCCAATGCTTTTCTAGCCAATCCATGCCCAGCAAAACATCATAGGATCCTAATGGCAGAATGTTCAAGTCTACTAGTAACTGTTGTGCTGCAATTTTTAAAGTACAGTTTGGAATTTTTGTAGTTACCTTTTTTTTTGCTCCAGTGGCTAGCTGTACCAGCCATGAAATTTTAAATTTTTGTTCTTTCAAATTACAAAATTCCACTATTTTGGGATTAACGTAACTCAGACTTGCACCTGGGTCTACCAAAATAGAAATATATTGGGTTAGTATTTTAGCTTCCATCTCAATCATTGTTGGCTGATAATCCGCCTGTCGGTCCTCCAACACCACATTGATACGGGGGATGTTTCTTGCCACATCACCTACTGTAGAAGCTTCCTGCAGGTTTGCAACTGCATCACTTTTTGTTCGCTGCAGATAGTCTTTGTAGTAGTGTGCTTCACCACACCCCCAACACTGTAAAGGTGGCTTGGTCACCTACCCTTGCTCAGGCTTACTAGATGCTTCTGTAGGCTTTTCCTCTGCTGGTCATCTAGTTCTCTGGTGATTCCTGCCAAATTGTTTGCTGACATAATTGCATGCAGAATTCTTAAAATTACTTTTTTTGAGACCTCTGAAACTCGAGCTATTTTTCTGTCCTTTCTTCGGTGGCCAATTATTTCCAATCTCCCCTTTAGCCTTGGACTGATGATATCAAATTCGTGCTTTAAGAATGGCTTCATCGATGGCTCGGGGGTTTACAAATTCTATTTGCTCCTTCATATGTGTTGGCAGGCTCCTCAGAAATCTCTGAACCTTAGCCTTTTCCTCTCAAAGATATAGAACATATCGTAACAAGAAAGTGAACTTGGTGATATATTCGTCCATGGTCATCTGTCCCAGTCTTAAATCATGAAATTCCTTAGCTTTTTCATCATAGAACCATTTTGTTAGATACTTTTCCTTAAAGTACTGCTGGAATAAGTCCCAGGTGACATCTTGCTCCTCTATGCTGCAAACATTCTTCACTTCTTCCCACCACAAAGTGGCTTTCTCTCTCAATTGATATATGGCTAATCTAGCTTTCAGGTTGCTACTGTATTCGTACACCTGAAAATTGTTATTCATGTTTATTAACCAAGCTTCAGCCACCTCCTCATCTTCTCCATCAAAAGTTGGTGATTTTATTTTTCGAAACTCCCCCTGAAGTTTGACTTTATGCTTTTTAACCTCTTGCTGATATGACACATTGCCAGATTCTGCTTCGTTGTAAATTTTGTTCTTGCCTTGTTACGATGGGCTTCTTTCCACTCTGTCAATGGTGTTGTTTCTTGTTTTCTTCTCGTCTTCTTCCTGCATGTTTATGTCCGTACTTGGATGTTCCACCTCCTAGTTTTGTTTATTCGACAAGCTCTTTAATATCTTTTCCTAGTCTTGCAGTAATCGTTCATTATATTTTCAAACACACACAATTTCCTCCTATAGTTGCTGCATCATATTCAACAAAAAATTGGTTTGATGTTGATGTTCTTCTAGCAGCCTAGTACTTTGTTGGTGCTATTCGACACTTAATTGAACCCACATTTCTGGGTTCATCACTGGATGTGCTTGGGGTTCCCCAGTATCTTGAGGTGGTTACGATGTTGATCCCTTTCTCACTATCCCACTCTAAATCTTCCTTTGTGCATCAGTCACACACACAACTTTATCGTCAGTTGACCCTTAGGGTCCCAGTGTTTAAACGCTGCTCTGATACCACTTGTGACGTACATCAACACATAATAATAAAAAAATAATTAAAAACTTACCTAAGGTAGATTTTACCTTATACCATCATCAATTTTCTAAGTGTGATAATCCGCTATATATATTACAATATAGTTCTCTACAACCATATTATAAAATAAACTTGATTTATATACATAATCCTACCTACGAAGTCAAAAATAATAGGCATACAAAATGAAACTTTAAAACATTACACTATGAGAACAATCCACAATGTAATCATCGCTGAACACCTTGGTAGTTCTTTCCACCTATGTACATTTATTGTAGGTGTAAGGCTTCTCAATTATGGTGGAGCTCTTAACTCATTTTACCAACATGGCAACGTTAGTTGGGTGGCATGAATGCAATTCATACTGGGTAATAACTATGCTACTATCTAGGAAATATTCCACCAAATCTGACGGAGTTCCCAAGTAATTATTTACATCTCCACCGTAGACTTCTTTTAGATCGATGACTGGAAAATTTGGGCGGGAGGGGCTTTGTGATGCCTGCCAAACCCTAACATCTCGGCATTATTACTCAGCTCTGTCAATTTTGATCTCATTTTGTCTGTGAGGCTTGAGCTCCGCTCTGACTGGAAATGATAGTACTGTCTCCATCATTGTTACCACTGAATGTCTACCCTTCTTTGATACTTCTAAACGCTGCAGTGGAAAGCATAGTATTACCGGAATTGCCCATAGAGAAGGGTTATTCTTGTTTTCTTTTCAACCAATTCATGGGTCGACACCGATGTATCCAACACGCTCCCACTCCTCAGTCACAAAAGTATTGAAACCCTCTTTTCTCTTGGGCAGAGAATCTCTTCTTTTTGTCATTTCTACAGTTTTATATAGAGTTATAAAATTAGTCTAACCTTCGATTTTCTCTGGCCGTGATTGTTAGAGTTTTTCAATGTGACAGAGGGATTTTCTTGGAAGCGGTTATTCATTTTAGGTATAATCACTACTGTAGTTCACTTTTCCGAGCATTGACATTTCCTTTTTTCCATAGGAAACATTCTTTTAGCTTTGCATCTCATAGAAGCTTCCTTACAATGTTTATCATTCACAGAAAGCATGAACTCAAGTTGGTTGCCCTAAACCCTTTTTCCGCTTGCAAAAAGGCGTTCAAGGTTCTACAACAACACATTGGCTCATTCAATAATTTAACTTGCAATTGAAGAATAATGCAATACCAAAAGGTCTTATTCCTCTTGAGAATATTTTTGATCAAAATGATGTTTTTAAATCGCCAAAATTACAAGCTGATGAAGACGAAGTAGAGAGCTGTAATCTTGGTACATTAGCTTTGCCTAAAATGATAAAAAATTCAAATTTTCTTTCAGCTGATATGAAATTCAAATATATTGAGATGATGAGGAGGTTTATTGATGTTTTTTCTTGGAGTTATGATGATTTAAAGCAATATGATCGTTCCATTATTCAGCATACTATTCCTATCGAAGACAATGAGAAACCATTCAATTAGAAGTTGAGGAGAATTAACCCCCTTCTCATGCCATTGATTTAAAGGGATATCAAGAAATTCTTTGATGCAAAAATCATTGTCCCAATTAGATTCTCCAATTGGCTTGCAAATTTGGTATCGGTTAGAAATAAAATTAGAGAAATCAGAATTTGTATTGACTTTAGAAATTTGAACAAAGCATCATTAAAGGAAAACTATCATATTCCCAAGATGGATACACTTCTGCAAAATATTGTTGGCTCTCAAATAATGTCAATGCTTGATGGTTTTTCAGGTTACAACCAGATTCTTGTACATCTGGATGATAAGGAGAAAACAAATTTCACAACACCATGGGGCACATTCATGTAGGCCAGGATGCCTTTTGGTCTCATTAATGTGGGAGCTACTTTCCAAAGAGCAATGGACATTGATTTTTATGAAGAAAAGGATAAGTGGATGGTTGTTTATATTGATGATATAACAGTATTTTCAAAGAAAGAAGAAGATCATTTGAAACACTTAGAAAAGGTTTTGCTGAAATGTAGAAGGTTTGGTATTTCCCTTAATCCTACTAAAAGAATTTTTGCTTTAACTTCAGAAAAATTACTTGGTCATATCATTTATGAAGATGGAATTAGGATTGATCCTAATAGAGTAAATGCAATTCAAAAGGTAGTTTTTCCAAGAAGTAGGAAAGAGATTCAATCATTTCTTGGAAAAGTGAAATTTGTTAGACATTTCATTCCTAACTTTGCTGAGATTATTAAAGATATTAAAAGGGTGTTAGAGAAAGGAGTTGATATCAAATGGACAGCTGAAGCTAACAAATATTTTGAGCAAATCAAGAAAGCACTCACAAAAGCACCGATACTCATTGGCCCAGATTTTTCAAAAGAATTTCTGTTTCTTACATTTGCTTCTGAAAACACAATTGCTGGTCTTTTGCTACAAAAAGGAAAGCAAGGTAATTGACAACCTATTTCTTTCTTTAGTAAAACATTAGCAAATGCTGAGCTAAAGTATAATATTCTAGAAAAATAGGCCTATGGTTTGGTGAAATCTATAAGATCTTTTAGAATTTATACTCTGCATTCTCACATCGTGGCATATGTTCCAAGTGCTGTGGTAAAATACATTCTAACTCAGGCAGATCACAATGGTAAGAGGGGAAAATGGATCGCCGAATTTCTGGAATATGATATAGACATCAGACCAACCAAGTTGGTGAAGGGACAAGGCTTGGCGAAACTAATGACTCAGTCAAATCTGGACTATCTAGACATAAATCTGAATGCAAAAATATCAGAAATTTCTAATGATGAAGAGGAAATGGTTGAAATTGAAGAGAAATACATCATTTCTGAGTGGCATAAGGATGTGGTTTTTGTCCTACAACATCACAAGGCTCCCACTGATCTAACAAATTCCAAAGCAAGGTTTGTAAGGTCAAAATCTTTAAGATATTTTGTATATGACAAAAAATTGTTTTGGAAAGATACAGGAGGAATTTTGCTGAATTGTTTAATTGAAGAAGAGGCTGATAAAGTCATTGAATAATTTCATAAATGTGATTGTGGAGAACACCATTATTGGAAGGCTACAACAAATAAGATTCTCCAAGTGGGAAATTTTTGGCCAACAATGTTTAAATACATTTATAAAAGAATTTCTGCATGTCATGAATGCCAAATTTTTGAAGGAAGAAGAAAGATTGTACCTCTAATTTTGGTTCCTATATATGTGGAAGGTCCTTTTTAGTAGTGGGGGTTAGAATTTATTGGAGAGATACATCCACCATCATTAGGTCAACATCACTGGATTCTCATAGCAATCGACTGCTTCACCAAATGGATAGAGCCGATACCAACAAGGCAAGCTAATGATTATGTAATTATTTCTTTTCTAGAGAATAATATATTGTCTAGATTTGGCTATCCCATGAATATTATAACAGATAATGCTCAAGAATTTAAGTCCAAGAAAATGATAAATTTCTGCCATCAATACCACATCACTCTTGGACATTCTACTGCATACTATCCGCAAGGGAATGGTCTTGTTGAATCATCAAATAAGAGCATTGTAAGGATCATCAAAAAGATATTGCAAGAAAACAAAAAGCTTGGCACTTAAAGCTAAAGTACGCTTTATGGGCTGATAGGATTTGTACAAAGAGGTCAATTGGGACTTCGCCATATGAACTTGTCTATGGTGCTGAAGCTTTTTTTCCGACATCACTTGGGGTACCAGTCATGAAGTTAATTCAAGGATTTGAAGAGGAACAAAATGCCATTCATAGGAGAATCAACCAGCTGATAGCCTTGCAGGAAAAGAGAAATGAAGTCTATGATAGCCATTAGCAGGTTCAAAACAGAATCAAGAACACATTTGGTAAGAAGATCAAAGAAGATAGTTTCCAGCTACAAGACAAAGTGCTGAAATGGGAGGCCAAAATTGAGGAAAAGGGCAAGCACGGTAAGTTTGAGAATTTATGGAAGGGTCCTTTTAAGATTGCTGGTTTTCATGGGAACAACACTTATATATTGTAGGAAATTGACGGAGGATCATACGCTGGAGGGCCTGTTAATGGCAGGTTTCTAAAGCATTATGCTTGTTGAAGTTTTATCAGTCACTTGTGACATTGTACATATTCCATCTTTGTCAATTTTATTGCTAATAATGAAAAGCTGAAATAGAGATCTTAAGCCTAAGGTGAAGGCCCAAACAGTTTGAAGAAGATGCTTATCAATACAAATTTCCGATTTTATCAAAAATGGATAGCACTGGAGCTGCGGGTTCTTAGTGTACCACAGGGGCACACTATCCCAAGTGGAGCCATTGTTATCACTATAAAATTTTTCCAAACTTGGACAGTTTGCATTTGTTCCTAAGTCATGGTCTTAGATAGGGGTTAAGTCATTTTTATGTTTTTATAGTCTAAGTCATAAGGTTAGAGTCTCATTTCCATCATCAAATAAAGTCCAACAACCTTGTTTCACACTTTAAGGGTCCCAATTATGTTTCATAAGTCATGTGTTTAGTCATTTTGAAAAAAAAAATCAAATAAGCCACAAAACCACGTTTTCGTAGCACAGACAACGTTAAAAAATGATTTTGCACTATGAAAACGTTGGTCTTTTTGTAGCGCAAAACCTTGAAATTACATTACATGCACTACGAAATTGGGGATTCGTAACCAATCCTGTCCAACTGTCAAATCCATCAAATTTCGTTAAATTTTCATGATTAGGTGTCAGTCCATGAATCCTTTCTCACACATGCAACCATTTGTAACCATCATGAGATTGATTAGGGGTCATTTATCATTAGTCATTTTAAAATGGATGGTTGTCCTTGGTTGTATTGTTTCATGCAAAAAACACTTGGTGCATGTCTTTCTTCGAACGATAAGCTTAAGGTAAGTAGAAACCAGACCTTATCTTAATTTCCAAGCGAGTCTGAACCAGTTATCAGGCGAGGTTGAAATCTTAATCAAGCAAGCCAGTTTCTCAGTTATCAAGCAAGGAAATTTATTACAAGTTTTTTGAAGCCACAGGGATTTCGAGGAAGAGATGACAGATGAAAAAAGAAACCACAGATCAGGCCACTGATTGAGAATGAAACCTAAAGGCATAGAGGCTCTGACCAAGGATAAATCAATTGAAGAAGCCTTCAAGAAAGCAGGATGCTGGAGTATCTGTGAAAAGCTACAGGGAGGTCATAATCAAGTCATAAAATAATTTGCCATTAATTTCACAGGTTAAACTACAAAGGTTGGATTTTTAAACTTGCCCATTTCTCCTGAAATTATATCATTAGTGACAGAGATTCCAAGGGGAGAAGAAACACGGTTTAAGAACTTTAGGTTTGAAATGGAACCTTGTAAAATATTTTTGAAGCCAGAGTTTGTGGACACAGATCTAACCAAAGCAGTGCCAAGAGGTTATGTCAAGAATACATATGCCAACCTGCCCTCCAACATTCAAATGTACTTCACTTGTGAAGGAAGATACCATAAGGTGTATTCTTATCATTTCAAACTCTTATTGCATTTCACTGGAATAATTTCTCTAGATTTACCTTTCTTCCTGTTTCGAAGTTTGGCCAAGATGGAAAACAAGGTGTAGATGGAAACTCAGGCATGTGAAACTTCATTATTCCATCATGGTTTAGTTAAATTAATAGTTTTGCATGAAATTCAGAGGGTGAATAGAGAATGGTCTGCATTTCTGTTTTTGTGTGGAATTGGGGTGGAAACACATGGAACAGGTGTTAGCCCTAGGGCCAAAGAAAAATCACCATAAAAAACCACTGACCCTGCAGAAACAAGATCAAAGAGATTTGTCAAGTTAAAGCCTAGAAAACAAGTGAAAGAGCCAGAGATTAAAACACTAGTGATTATTCAAGAAACCCCTCAACCTGCACAAAAGAGGACAACCAAAGGTAAAGAAACAGTAGAGGAACATTCAACCAGTAAATCAGCCTAGAAAATATTGACAAGAAGTCAAATCGCAAGGGAAAAAGGAAAAACAGTGGTTTCAGAAGAAGATACAGGTTTAAAGGGTAGTTTGAATGATATTTTAGAAGATATTGATATCGAGGAATCTCCTTTAGTTCAGGAATATTTTATAAATTTGGATGAAGGAAAATCTAAGAAGATAAAGTCTTCCAAAAAGCTGGATTTTAATGATGAAATTTCAAAATTTGTGTTCAAGCCCAGAAGGCCTCTAACTAGGAACTCAAAAAAGTTGCAAGGGTTGGATGTGGAGTTAGATAAAGCTGGAGAGGTTTCAAATGTTTATGAGGAACCCATAGACCTTTCATCACCTATGCCTGAAGATGACAGAAATAGATTTTTCCATACTCAAAGAGAAAAGAGTAGTTATGAGGGAATTAAAGAAAAATTAAGACTAGCTAATCTTGAAATTGCTAAGCTTAAGAGGAAAGCAAGAAAACATGTTGTTGAGAGGATAAATTTTGATACAATTAAGGCTTTGTGGGAGCTTGAAAGAGTCTCAAAACATCCAATGGTCAGCAGTGAAGCTCAATATTCTACATGGACTCTTCCTGCAATTAAAGAGGCTAAATTTTCCAGAAGGATAAATTCAAATTTAAGGGCTACTAACAGAAGGTTGAAGAGGCACATTGAAGATCTTGAAATTCAATTGACAAACTTAGCTACAATAGAAGTAAGGTAGTAAGTAACAAATCCCTAATACAGTTTTGTTTTGGGAAGAACACCACTTTTTGAAGATATGGCAAAGTTGACTTATATTGATTATTAAGGTCTATTAGCATCAAGGTAATCATTTAAGGGCTGTAAATATTCTTAAGATCTGAATATGATGAAAAAACTGTGTAATATGGAGATACACAGCAGTTTCATAGCGTGCTACAAAACTATTGTAGGTGCATTTTTGAACATTTTATAAGGGTTTCAAAGGTAAAAAAACTTCATTTCCAAATTTGGTTGCTGCTAATGGTTGGAAAATACTAACAAATGAAACTCCAAGTCTCAATGCAAAAGAAGTTGAATCATTGAGAGTGGTTTACAAAGGTGTAAATTCTGCGCTACAAAAACACTGTTCATTTCATAGCACAACCATGTCATCTCTCCTTTTACCCTTTCAAAGGCTTGTTTCTGTACAGGTGGAAAGGTATGGTTCCATAAAGGTGACAACACATGTCACTTATTTCAAAAGGTCAACTTTGCCAATATTAAGGGTTCGAAGATCATCACGAAGGAAAGGCTGAAATATAGGAGACATGTTCCTTGTTTTGTAGGGCAAGTAAGGCATGAACCAGTATGATAACATAACAAGATTTCAGGCATCATCAAGGTAGAAGACATGGAGGAACAACTATGAGAAATATCGTTTAAGTTCTAGAGAAGGTTGTTTAGATATAATAAGGAGTTATAGTCCTATTTGTATTAGGACTTCTAGAAGACACAATTAACTATTAGATGTAATTAATAGTCAGTTTTAGAGCAAATAGTTGTCAATTTAAGATAGAATTCGAATCCCTCTGAAGATGGATCATAGAATCCAAGGTTTTAATGACCCTATAAGAAACATGAGGTCGAAATATACCAGGTTGGAAATTTTCATTAACAAGCAGACTATGTTACTATAGCAGACTGTGTTTTTTATCATAATACAGATATTGTCTTACTACTGAGGATTTTGAAAGAGTTTTTAATGTGGGATCTTCCTATGGCTTTCCTTATCTATCTATTTGCAGTGGTATAAACATATGATACTTAGAATTCACTGAGAAATTCTCTAACTTCCTGCATATGTTTGTAAACTGTGTTTTGTTCAATCTGTTTTTGTTTTGCTGATACACCTAAAAACTCTGAAATGCCCTGACTTCCATGATAATCTAATTTTGATGTTTTGTGGGAACATACCTAGACTCCATAGCCTAATAGATGTTTGTTGATCAATAATTCAACCAGTCATACACTTTATATCCAATTTGTTCTTAGAGTTAGCCATCTAATCCTTTATTCAAAATATTAAACCTACTGAGAGAGCCCTCTTAGGTTGAGGAGGCTAAGCCTCAACTAAAATTCTGGTTTCAAATAGTTACTCAGATTCTACTTGATCAACAGCCTATCAGGGTTAGATTTTGTGATAACACTGTGAAAGGTAAAAGAGAATTTTAATGTAAAGATTAAAAAAGGGCATTCATAACAGTGAATGGTAAAAGTGAAATAAGAATTCATAGGGACAATGAAAACATAACAGTTAAAGAGTATCAGTGGTTAAAGTGTATCAGATAAAAGTCAGAGTGAAGGTTAAAACAAAGTTACAGAGCAGTCAAGGTAAAATAGTGAAAGTAAAAACAGAGCTAGTAACGGTTAACAGAGATGAAAATACTTTCAATAACAACAATGAATTTTATCCAAAGTGAAAGTGAAAAACAGTGAAAAGAACAAAAAGGTTAAAAGATGAAAACATAACAAGAAGGAACATTTTTGCACAAATTTCTTGTTTAAGTCATTGTTTTGAAGAAACTGTTGTGACCAATCCAAGATGAATTTTTCAAAATTGAAGGAGGTTTATGTTCCTACAATTTCCCACTAAAAAAAACTCTCTCACTTTTCTAACAGCCATTATGGGTTGGGAAATATTAAACAATATTGGAGAACACTTTTTGCAGAAAATTCATGTTAAGTCATCATTTTGCAGAGAAACTTGTGGCCAATAAGAAATACATATTACAAAATTGAAGAAGGTTTTTGATCCTAAGAGACCCATATACAAAAAAATATCTCACTTTGTGCACAAGTATTACATAATGAGAGATACATGCACATATTTACAGCCTATTTTTCAGACTCTATGAAACTCTATTTTACACATATTTTTGCAGAGCCTATTATGAATAGCTGGAGAAGAATTTTAGGGAATTGAGAGATTTTTATCTCACCAACATATTCATATAAAATAATCGCTTTCACTTTTTACATATCTTTTTCAGATTGAGAAATACAAAGGTATCATTGGATCCCAAGTTTGTAGAATTTCTAGAGAAAAATGCACAAAGAAAGGAGACAATTAGTGACTTGGATGCCTCATCATCAACTAAGAGTTGAGATCAAATTCGAATTCTCCTCTTTGTCATCACCTATCCATAAAAGATAGTGCTAAATAGATGCATTGGTTTTGAGTGTCCTTTACTTAAGTTATATTTATGTAAAATAGTTGGAGATATTTGTAAACCAACCTTGATATTTTTTCAAGATATTCTTGTTTAGAATTTGTATAAATACTTCACTCTTTGAAGTATTTTGGGTGGAATAAAATAGCAGGATTTGCTATAGACGTTTTTTTTTAACATTGGAGGCTATTGTGTGTTTGAATTTGAAGTAGCAGACTGGACAATCTGACTGGCATCATAATTCAGGATCCTTGTGATAAGCTGATGAGTGAAGTACATCCTACTTGTCAATGTTTCCTTTTCTAAGTTTCATGCATTCATATTATGTTTGTTCTATCTGAATGTGTAACTAGGAGTATTACTACAAGATTAGTCAAGTGCTCCCTGTCTTTAACTAGTTTCCATTTTAATGTTTTCTTCTGATTTCCAGTGCAAGGAACCCTTAATTTCTCCTTCTCCCATTTGACCATTGCCTTCTACTTCCATTTTCTAGATCAAAGGATCCTTAAGTGCCATTTATCCCGATCATACCACCACACAAAAAACCACTTTCCCAAATCTTTGAGGGTTTTCTATCTTGCCCTGAATATATTTGTACCTTTATCGCCTTGATTTCTAGTGCTACTAGATTGATTTAGGCCCCATAGCCTAATGGACAAGTAGATTTCTCTCTATCTTACCTCCTAGTGATTTTTTCCGACCAAATCCAACAAAACAAAACCAAATCCACATTTTAATAACTAGCCTAACATTTATAAATCAAACAAAGATAAATCTTAAAGAGAGAGCCCTCTTTGAACCCTAGGAAGGCTAGATCCTTGAGTTTGAAGTAGGTTTTTGATTACCTCGCGCTATTTCTTTCTTGAACTTAGTGAAATTACCGAGTGATAACATATTGGCGACCATACTGGGGAAGAATAACATTTTCTTCAGAAATATTTTACAGGTTCAGATCTGATCTCTGATGGTGGACAGTGATGAGACACACAAAGATTAAAATAATCCACCTGGCAACTCCAAATCAATTTCACAATCAAGATTCCATTGGAGGAATGAACCTGAAAGAAAAATATGGAAATATCAGGCTTTCAACTTGGATCTTAATCCAAGACATTATGTTATTTCTCATTAAGAAAGCTTTTCAATGTATATTGTATTTTATAGAAGCATCTAGCTTAGTTGTATAGATACAGTGGCCCTTATTTATGACTAATTTACAAGATGACCCAAGAATAAAATGTAAGTATGCTCCCATGAGCAGAGATCACATACCTAGATTTCCACACAAAATACCAAAGGTAAATTGGGATAAAAATCTTCTTATATTTTAAAATGAGAATATTGATGATCCTTTGTTACATCTCATTAAATTTCATATACACTCATGGAGATTGAAGGGTGATTGGCATGAGGATTGCCTCATGAAGCTATTCATGGCAACCTTAGAAGGACAAGCAAGGGAATGGTATGAAGATCTCTAACCTGCTAGTTTAGTTTCTTTAAAGGATTTTCATAAGGTATTTTATGAGCATTACAAAGAAGATTTTCCATCTCTATCATTAGCTGAAAAATGTTGTGATCAAGTTGGAGATCTCATACATTACCTTAAAAATATTGATGAAGATTTTTGAAATTAGCACCATGAAGATTTATTAGAAGAATTCCATAACATTTATTCTCAATTTAAGTGTCATGATAATCAAGAGGAGTTAATCAAAGATCAAATAGATCAGGAGATGAAGCAAGATCCACAAAGCCCCTCTGTAGTAACAAATGATGTTTCATATAATGTTTTGAATGAAGTTAAAGAAAATATTCAACCTCATGGTCAGTTTTATATAAGAGAAAAAACACTTATTATTTAAATCCAAGAATTCAAAGATTTCCACCCCCCCTCACCGAAGAAGAAATCAATTTGATTCTAAACATGCAACCATCCTCAAAATATTTACATAATGAAGAAATTGTTTCTACTTATTCTAATGTTGATGTATGTACTAAATTTTTTATCCATGAAGAGACAGAAGAATAGGTTGATGCCGATGTTGTTCTACCTTCCCAAAAAATCCCATTGCCTGATAGCACTCCTATTAATAAAAATGATGACCTTCAAATGGAATGCAACCGATCTAATCTAGATATATCATGATTACAGGAAAAGCAATCTACTGATCTAATTTGTATAATTGATGACATTCCTTATTCTGAAAATTTGCCTAAGTATGATCAGTAGATGATAATTATGTTCTCCAAATTCAAGCTAACTTCACAGAGAAATCACTAGATAGTTTGTGGGATGAGGAAGTTCAATTTCAACAGCTCAAATACAGTGATCAGAAAATACACGTCAAATATGGGAGTGAAGAAGAAAGTTAAATTTTTTTGAAAGAAAGTTATATACCATTATGCTCTAAATAATTTCATTTTTTAAAGGATGAGCAACCCCTATAAATCTATGAAGTTCCATTAAAACCCTTATATAAATTGCAACAATATTTCAAAGTTTTTCATGATCCAATAGCAGATATGTTGGATAATGAATGCATTCAAAGTCCTTTTTCATTTATTGACTATGAGCTTCAAGATCAAGATGATAAAAATTTCCTCATACACACATTTTCATCAGTAGAAATATCATCAGAAAGCTTATCTAAAAATCTGAAAGTATCTCAGAACAATCATAGGCTGATTTTGCAAGGGAATAAAGTTAAAAATGACAATCTAGTCTCATTGTATGGAGGTCATCCAGAACAGATGTACAACTATTTAGGTCATTTAAACATTGGTGTATATACCCTGGAAGATCATTTTAAAAAGTTTTTAGAGTCAACAAAGGAAATCAAGTATTTCCTTATTCTCTCATTTGTTGACAAGATTCTAATAGGTTGCAGAATTAAAGTTTTGAAAATCAATAAGCACATGCAACAAAATCTATCAAAGTACATAATGCTTGAATGGTTGCATTGGCTATTTGATTTTACCTAACCAGAAGTTTGAAAACTGATTAGAGTAAGTAGGTAGATGAGTGCAAATAAGCTCAAATCCCTGAGCATTTTTTCAGTATTCAATTTTCAGCTAGTTTTGAAATAATTCATTAAGATTTAAAGCCAAGGAGAAGGTCCTAAATATATTTAAGGTCTATTTGTTTGGTTTGAGAATTGCAGTATGTTATTTTAGTTTCAGATCAGATTTCAGTTTGCAGAAAAAGGACTAAATTCAGTTCAAGAGTTTTAGTGACAGATATTTTATAACAAAGCAAATGCATGTTTGGAATTGGCTCAAAGGATCAGGCTACTAGTCGATGGTGTTCTTGATATCTCACAAGGAGATACAATCCCCATGTGAAGCCGTCGTTAGGGTCCTATAAATATAGGATTCATAATTACAATAATTTGAATTGATTTTTGATAGTATTGTAAAATATGTACATACCTTGCTTTCTGCAAGTTGTTTTCCCATATTTTGAAAAAAAATAAAAAATAAAAAATAATAAAAATAAAAAAGAGGGTAAAAAGTCCTAAAAGAAAGATCAAAGGACTTGAAAAATATAGACCCCAAAAAGAAAAAAGATGAAAATAAAACCTGTAAGTGAGCAAGTCCAAATGCCACTACTTTTTAATTTTCTGCAAAATAAATGATTATGGGCAGAGTGTCAATAAATTCCATAATCCATGATAAGTTAAATTGTTTGATCTTAACTTGTCATGTTTTCAATTTCATGTTTTAGATAGTGAATAAAGATTTGTCAAACAATTTAAACCTGACAAATCAATAGATAGGTAGAGAATAATGAGGAGCTTAACAATTTAATCTGAGCCCTCGGATGAAATAAGGTAGATCTAGATATTTTTATGTTTTAGAAGAATAAATGTTTTAAGGTTGCAAGCCTAAATGCACCTACGAAATGAAGAAAAATGTTAGAATAAGGCTGGGTAGGTAGGAAGCAGTGTAGAAAGCATGTAATAAAGTTTCACCGGGAAAAATAACTATTTTTCCCTCCCCTATAGGTATTAAGTTTTCTAGGCTATCAGTCAAATAGGCTCAGATTATTTCTCTAACTTTTGTTGGGACCGAACCCAAGGCTCGATGACTGGTTAAGTTGAAAATATTGAGTTCTTATGTTAAATCCACATTTATCATTATTCATCCTTCATTCATACATTAAAAACCCCTTTTCCTAAGTAAAGACACATTCTTACTTATAGAAGATTCAAGTCCCATATAAATAACTTCATCCCTTCAGAAGCATTCATAAAACCCTCAAAACTACATTTATCCTAAGTACTAGTGAAATAATAAAAGATAATCTATGCTTTAATTTTACACTTTACTTAGTGATTTTATGTATTTTTGTTTTACATTACACTACCCTTTCATATTAATTTTAACATATTCTATTAAATCCCTAAAAAACACTTTATCCTACTTATTAATTCCCTATGTTTAAATATCCCCAAAAACCCACTTTTACTATGTTTTAGACCAAAGTTTATTACCCATGTGATAAATCAAAAACCCCAATTAAAATCCCTTTTGTCTAAAACTATCGGTAAGTAAATATCCCGCCCCTATGGTCTTTAAACCATTCATACAAGTTTAAAACTATATAATAAACTAAAATATTGCACCCTTTGTATTTTTATTTAGACATATTGTAAATGTTTTGATTAACATGTCAACCTCGCCCCGATATATGATTAAAACCTTTTCCCTCATATATATTTCATAAAGGTTAATTATATGTTTTAAACTACCTGCATGCATATGAAGCCTGGTCCCACCATTTACGTTAGTTGTAGATTTCCAATCAATCCTAACCCTTCACATCCAATCTTTAAATCTGGCGGATGATACTCAATATCACGTTGACAAACTAATCGATCACCCAAACTCCAAATGCACGTGAAATAGGTTGTTTTGCAATTTCACCTCCCCTCCACATGGCTGCTATTCATTCGATCATGTGCATTTTTCTCCAAACAGCTTACCACCATTATCTCGCGTGATAACCACTGCCCGGTTTTTCCATTTAAATCCAAAACCACCTCTTGCCCGATGCGATGTGAATTCCATGCTGAGTAAATGTGACCAAAACATATGATAAATAAACCTTTGTAAAGGCATTTAATTTATCAAATCTTCTTGCGCTTTAAACCTAAACTCTCTGCAAAATTTATCCCGACGGTAAAAAAACCCTTTTTAAGCCTTTGTCCGCCATTTCTGCGCTCGAAACCTGCAAGATTTACCCTGTAAACCTACGAAGATTGCCAAAGAGCTTCACGTTGCTCCAGATAAGCTATTGGAGCCATCAACTCAGTAAAAACCTCAAAATTTTTTCCAAAGCCTGATACCTACATATTACAGGTCATATAGCAAAAGGAGAATTTGGATAAAACAATCTAAATACTAGTTAAAGATATGTTTTACTCCAAGAACTCATAAGAGAATGGATTCAAAGGATTTTCCTTAAATATTCCAAGCATCAAAGTTAAAGAACAGTCATCCTATGAAAGGTAAAAGAAAATTTTGATATAAATATTAAAACAGGGCATTCATAATAGTTAATGGTAAAAGTGAAATAAGAATTCACAAGGACATTGAAAACATAATAGTTACAGAGTATCAATGATTAAAGTGTATTAGATAAAAGTTAGAGTGAAGATTAAAACAAAGTTACAGAGCAGTCAAGGTAAAACAATAAAAATAAAAATAAGAGTCAGTAATGGTTAACAGAGATGAAAATAATTTCACCAAAAACAATGAAGTTTATCCAAAGTGAAAGTGAAAAACAGTTAAAAGAACAAAAAGGTTAAAAGATGAAAACATAACAAGAAGGAACATTTTTGCACAAATTTCCTATTTAAGTCATTGTTTTGAAAAACCTGTTGTGACCAATACAAGATGAATTTTGAAAAATTGAAGGAGGTTTATGTTCATAAGGTGTCCAACTACAAAAACCTCTCTCACATTTCTAACAGCTATTATGGGTTGGGAAATATTAAACAATATTGGAAAACACTTTTTGCAGAAAATTCATGTTAAGTCATCATTTTGCAAAGACAATTGTGGCCAATAAGAAATACATCTTACAAAACTGAAGGAGGTTTTTGTTACTAAGAGACCCATCTAAAGAAACCTATCTCACATTATGTACAGGTATTACAGAATGACAGATACATGCGCATATTTACAACCTATGTTTCAGACTCTGTAAAACTCTGTTTTACACATCGTTTTGCAGAGCCTATTGTGAACAGATGGAGCCGACTTTTAGGAATCCAAGAGGGTTTTATATCACCAACATATTTATATACAATGACCTCTTTCACATTTTACATATCTATTTCGGATTGAGAAATAAAAAAGTATCATTGGACCCCAAGTTTGCAGAATTTCTCGAGAAGAATGCACAAAGAAAGGAGACAGTTAGTGATTTGGATGCCTCATCATCAACTAAGAGTTGAAATCAAATTCAAATTCTCCTCTTTTCCATCACCTATCCATAAAAAATAGTGCCAAATTGATGCATTATTTTTTAGTTTCCTTTACTTAAGTTCTATTTATGTAAAACAATTGGAGATATATTTGTAAACCAATCTTGATATTTTCTCAAGATATTCTAGTTTAAAATTTGTATAAAGAATTCACTCTTTGAAGTATTTTGGGTGGAATAAAATTGCTAGATTTACTATAAAAATTTTTGTTGAACATTGAAGGCTATTGTGTGTTTGAATTCGAAGTACCAGACTGGACAAGATGACTGGAATCATAATTCAGAATCCCTGTGATAAGCTGATGAGTGAAGTACTTCCTACTTGTCACTGTTTCCTTTCCTAAGTTTCTTGCATTCATTTTATGTTTGTTATGTCTGGATGTGTAACTAGGAGTATTATTATAGTATTAGTCAAGTGCTCCCTATCTTTAAATAGTTGCCATTTTAATGTTTTGTTCTAATTTCTGGTGTAAGGAACCCTTAATTGTTCCTTCTCCCATTTGACCTCTGCCTTCTACTTCCATTTTCTAGATCAAAGGATCCTTAAGTGCCCTTTATCCTGATCATACCACCTCACAAAAAACCACTTTCCAAAATATCGGAGGGTTATCCATCTTGCCCTGAATACATTTGTACCTTTTTTGCCTTGATTTCTAGTGCTGTTAGCTTGATTTAGATCCCATAGCTCAATAGACAAGTAGATTTATCTCTATCTTACCTCCAAGTGATTTTTCCCACCAAATCCAACAAAAAAAAACCAAATCTACACTTTAATAACTAGCCTAACATTTATAAATCAAACAAAGATAAATCTTAAAGAGAGAGCCCTCTCTGAACCCTAGGAAGGCTAGATTCTAGAGTTTGAAGTAGGTTTTTGGTTACCTCACACTATTTATTTCTTGAACTTGGAGAAATTACTGAGTGATAATAGTAAGCAAATTCCACCAAATGTAGATATTCCTCCCACTTGGTTGGTTGCTGTATCACATACATGCACAACATATCTTCCAAGACTTGGTTTACTTGCTCTGTTTGACCATCTGTCTGGGGAGATAAGCTGTACTAAATTTTATCTGAGTCCCCAATCCAGTAAACAAAGTCTTCCAAAATGCAGAAGTAAACTTAACGTCCCGATCTGAAATAAATGTCTTTGGGATTCCATGTAGCCTGAAAAATTCCTTCATGAATATGTCAGTTATTTGTACAATCTTGTAGGTAGACTGTACAGGTATAAAATGTGCAGATTTACTCAATCTGTCCACCACCACCATGATGGAATCATTTTTCCTCTTTGTTCGGGGTAAGCCCGTAATGAAGTCCAGGGATATGACCTCCCACTTCCATTCAGGTATTGGTAGGGGTTGCAACAACCCTGCGGGATGTTGATGCTCCACCTTCACCTGTTGACATTCCAAACATTTACTTAAATATTCATCAATTTTTTTACGCATACCAGGCCAAAAGTATACCTTTCTTATCGTAGTCAGCCTTTTTTGATAACATGGATGACCTGCATAATGAATGCTATGGTACTCATCCATTATCAGCTCTTTTAGAGCCTTGTGATTATGCACATATATTCTCCCTCTAAAAGTTAGCATCTGTTCTTCATTTATTCCATACTCAGATGCACCTCCTTGCTTTATGTTTTCCTCCATTTGTTGCTATAAAAATTGGTATTCTGGATCTTTTTGTGCTTCTTCCCTCACCTGATCCAAAAATTTATTTTCCAAATGACTATAATAAAGTTCATATATACCATGTAATTTTCTGCTTAAGGCATTAGCCACCCAGTTTTTGATTCCCTTCACGTGCTGAATATCCATATCAAACTCGCTTAAGAAATCATTCTATCTTGACTATATTGAGTTCAAGTCTGCTTGCTTGAAGTAACTAGTCAGGCTGCTATGATCTATTTTTAACACAAACTTCTAGCCCAACAAGTAGTGTCTCCATACCCGGAGCGCATGTACTATTGCTGTTAACTCCAGATCATACATTGAATACCTTTGTTCATGATCCTTCAATTTTCTTGATTTATACGCCACCACTTTCCCTTCCTGAGATAGGACGACTCCCACACACCTTATTTACTTGTGTTTGTACGTACTTCAAATTATTTGTTTGGGTCAGCTACCCTTAACACAGGTGTAGTAGTCAAAAGTTGTTTCATCTTTTCAAAACTGTTCTGACATTCAACAGTCCACTTAAAAACTTTTCCTTTCCTCTGTAAGGAAGTAATAGGAAAGGAAATTGTGGAAAATCCTTCGATAAATCTTCAGTAGTACCCAACTAACCCCATAAAGGATCTACTATCCACCACATTTTGGGGCACTCCCCATTCCATGATTTTCTTGATCTTTTTTGGATCAACAACGATTCCCTCTGCTGAAATAACATGGCCTAAATACTGGATTTTTGTTTTGAAGAAATCACATTTGCTGAACTTAGCATATAGCTAGAGTTTTCTTAGCACTTCCAGCACAATCCTTAGGTGTTCTTTATGCTCTTCCATGTTTTTAGAATATATTAGAATATCATCTATAAATATAAGTACAAAATTATCCAGGAGAGGATCAAAGATTCCATGCATTAACCTCACAAAGGTTGCTGGTGCATTTGTTAAACCAAAGGGTAACACCACAAATTCATAGTGTCCATACCTGGTACAGAATGTTGTTTTGTAGATATCCTCATCCTTGATTAGAATATGGTGATATCCAGATCTTAAATCTATCTTGGAAAACACCATGCGCCCCTTCATTTGATCAAACAGATAATTTGTCCTTGGTAGAGGGTACTTGTTCTTAATTGTTAACTTGTTGAGCTACCTATAATCCATGCACATTCACATTGTCCTGTCCTTATTTTTTATGAACAGTACTGGTGCTCCCCAAGGGGACACACTTGGATGTATGTACCCCTTGTCCAGCAGTTCTTGTAACTTCATTTTCAGCTCGGTTAGTTTTGGCACACTCATTCTATAAGGAGCTCTTGATACTAGGAAGCTCTTTGCATTAACTATATGGTGAAGTCTATGTCCCTCCTTGGTGGTAATCTAGGAATATTTTCTGGAAAGACATCCAAGAATTCTTACACCACATGTATATTTTCCATCATATGCGATTTTTCCTTGGAATCTACATAACCTACTTGGATAGCATATAATTGGCATCCCTTCTTTATACATTTATTCATTTGGGATGCTGTAATTGAGTGTAACAGATATAACGGTTTCTTAATTCCTTGAATCTCTTTACATTCTCCATCATGCGTTCTGTAATAAATAATATTTTCCCTACAGTCCACTAAGGTCCATTGCTTTTCTAGCCAATCCATGCCCAGCAAAACATCATAGGAGCCTAATGGCAGAATATTCAGGTCTACTTGTAACTGTTGTTCTGTAATTTTCAAAGTATAGTTTGGATTTTTTGCAATTACTTTTCGTTTTTCTCCAGTGGCTAGCTGTACCAGCCATGAACTTTTAAATTTTTTTTCTTTCAAATTACACAATTCCACTATTTTGGGATTGACGTAACTTAGAGTTGCAACTGGGTCTACCAAAATAGAAATATATTGGGTTAGTATTTTACCTTCCATCTCAATCATTGTTGGCTGATAATCCACCTATCGGTCCTCCAACACTGCATTGATACGAGGGATGTTTCTTGCCACATCACCTACTGTAGAAGCTTCCTACAGGTTTGCAACTGCATCACTTTTTGTTCACTGCAGACAGTCTTTGTAGTAGTGTGCTTCATCACACCCCCAACACTGTAAAGGTGGCTTGGTCACCTGCCCTTGCTCAGGCTTACTGGATGCTTCTGTAGGCTTTTCCTCTACTGGCCATCTGGTTCTTTGGTGATTCCTGCCAAATTGTTTGCTGACAGAATTACGTGCAGAATTCTTAAAATTACTGTTTTTGACACCTCTGAAACTCGAGCTATTTTTCCGTCCTTTCTTTGGTGGCCAATTCTTTCCAATCTCTCATTTAGCCTTGGACTGCTGATATCAAATTCGTGCTTTACGAATGGATTCATCCGTGTTTCGGGGGTTTACAAATTCTATTTTCTCCTTCATATGTGTTGGCAGGCTGCTCAGAAATCTCTGCACCTTAGCCTTTTCCTCTCGAAGATAGAGAACATATCGTAACAAGTGAAATTGGTGATATATTCGTCCATGGTCATCTGTCCCAGTCTTAAATCATGAAATTCCTTAGATTTTTCATCATAGAACCATTCTGTTATATAATTGTCCTTAAAGTACTGCTGGAATAAGTCCCAGGTGACATCTTTCTCCTCTATGCTACGAACATTCTTCACTTCTTCCAACCACAAAGTGGCTTTCTCTCTCAATTGATATATTGCTAATCTGGCTTTCAGGTTGCTATTGTATTCGTACACCTGAAAATTCTTATTCATGTTTATTAACCAAGCTTCATCCACCTCCTCAGCTTCTCCATCAAAAGTTGGTGATTTTATTTTTCGAAACTCCCCCTGAAGTTTGAATTTCTACTTTTTAACCTATTGCTGATATGACAAATTGGCAGATTCTGCTTCATTGTAAATTTTGTTCTTGCCTTGCTGGGATGGGCTTCTTTCCACTCTGTCAATGGTGTTGTTTATTGTTTGCTTCTCGTCTTCTTCCTACATGTTTATGTTCGTACTTGGATGTTCCTCCTCCTGGTTTTTTTTATTCGACAAGCTCTTTAATATCTTCTCCTGGTATTGCAGTAATCGTTCATTATATTTTTGAACACACACCATTTCCTCTTGTAGTTGCTGCACGATATTCAACAAAAAATTGGTTTGATGTTGTTGTTCCTCTAGCAGCCTACTACTTTGTTGGTGCTGTTCGACACTTAACTGAACCCACATTTCTGGGTTCGTCACTGGCTGTGCTTGGGGTTCCCCAGTATCTTGAGGTGGTTGCAATGCTGATCCCTTTCTCATTATCCCCCTCTAAATATTCCTCTGTGCATCAGTCACACACACAACTTTATCGTCAGTCGACCCTTAGGGTCCCAATGTTTAAACATTGCTTTGATACCACTTGTGACGTACATCAACACATAATAAAGAAAATAAAATAAAATTAAAACTTACCTAAGGTTGATTTTTACCTTATACCATCATCATTTTTCTAAGTATGATAATCCGCTATTTATATTACAATATAGTTCTATACAACCATATTATAAAGTAAACTTGATTTATATACATAATCCTACCTACGAAGTAAAAAATAATAGGCATACAAAATGAAACTTTAAAACATTACATAATGTGAATAGTCCACAATGTAATCCTCACTCAACACCTTGGTAGTTCTTTCCACCAGCTTAAATTTATTGTAGTTGTAAGGCTTCTTGATTATGGTGGAGCTCTTAACTCATTTTACCAACGTGGCAACATTAGTTGGGTGGCATGAATGAAATTCGTACTGGGTAATAACTATGCTGCTATTTACGAAATCTTCCACCAGATCTGATGGAGTTCCCAAGTAATTCTTTACATCTCCACCATAGACTTATTTTAGATCGACGACTGTAAAATTTGGGTGGGAGGGGCTTTGTGATGCCCTCCAAACCCTAACATCTCGACATTATTACTCATCTCTTTCAATTTTGATCTCATTTCATCTGTGAGGCTTGAGCTCCACTCTGACTGGAAATGATAGCACTGTCTCTGTCATTGTTACCACTGAATGTATATCCTTCTTTGATACTTCTTGACACTGCAATGGAAAGCATAGTATTACCGGCATTGCCCAGAGAGAAGGGTTATTCTTGTTTTCTTTTCGACCAGTTCATTGGTTGACATCAATGTATCCAACACGCTCACACTCCTCAGTCACACAGGTATTGAAACCCTCTTTTCTCTTGGGCAGAGAATCTCTTGTTTTTTGTCATTTCTACAGTTTTATATAGAGTTATAAAATTGGTCTAACCTTCGATTTTCTCTGGCCTTGATTGTTAGAGTTTTTCAATGCGACAGAGGGATTTTCTTGGATGTGGTTATTCATTTCAGGTATAATCACTACTGTGGTTCACTTTGCCAAGCATTGACATTTCCTTTTTGCCATAGGAAACATTCTTTTAGCTTTGCGCCTCATAGAAGCTTCCTTACAGTGTTTATCTTTTCGCAGAAAGCATGAACTTAGGTTGGCCGCCCTAAACCCTTTTTCCGCTTGCAAAAAGACATTCAAGGTTCTACTACAACACATTGGCTCGTTCAAAAATTTAACTTGCAATTGAAGAATAATGCAATACCGAAAGGTCTTATTCCTCATGAGAAGACATTTTTATCAAAATGATGTTTTTAAATCGCCAAAATTACAAGCCGATGAAGAGGAAGTAGAGAGCTATAATCTTGGTACATTAGCTTTGCCTAAAATGATAAAAATTTCAAAGTTTCTTTCAGCTGATATGAAATTCAAATATATTGAGATGATGAGTTGGTTTATAGATGTTTTTTCTTGGAGTTATGCTAATTTAAAGCAATATGATCCTTCCATTATTCAACATACTATTCCTATCAAAGACAATGAGAAACCATTCAAACAAAAGTTGAGGAGAATTAACCCTCTTCTCATGCCATTGCTTTAAAGGGAGATCAAGAAACTCTTTGATGCAAAAATCATTGTCCCAATCAGATTCTCCAATTGGCTTGCAAATTTGGTACCAGTTAGAAAGAAAATTGGAGAAATTAGAATTTGTATTGACTTTAGAAATTTGAACAAAGCATCATTAAAGGAAAACTATCATCTTCCCAAGATGGATACAATTCTACAAAATATTGTTGGCTCTCAAAGAATGTCAATGCTTGATGGTTTTTCAGGTTACAACTAGATTCTTGTACATCTGGATGATAAAGATAAAACAACTTTCACAACACCATGGGGCACATTCATGTACGCCAGGATGCCTTTTGGTCTCATGAATGCGGGAGCTACTTTCCAAAGAGCAATGGAAATTTCTTTTTCTGAAGAAAAGGATAAGTGGGTGGTTGTTTATCTTGATGATATAACAGTCTTTTCAAAGAAAGAAGAAGATCATTTGAAACACTTAGAAAAGGTTCTGCTGAAATGTAGAAGGTTTGGTATTTCCTTTAATCCTACTAAAAGCATTTTTGCTTTAACTTCAAGAAAATTACTTGGTCATATCATTTATGAATATGGAATTAGGATTGATCCTAATAGAGTAAATGCAATTCAAAAGGTATATTTTCCAAGAAGTAGGAAAGAGATTCAATCATTTCTTGGAAAAGTGAACTTTGTTAGACACTTCATTCCTAACTTTTCTTAGAATATTAAATATATTAAAAGGGTATTAAAGAAAGGAGTTGATATCAAATGGACAACTGAAGCTACAAAATATTTTGAGCAAATCAAGAAAGAACTCACACAAGTACCAATACTCATCAGCCCATATTTTTCCAAAGAATTTCTAGTTTTTACATTTTCTTCCGAAAACACAATTACTGGAGTTTTGCTACAAAAAGGAAAACAAGGTATTGAACAAACTATTTATTTCTATAGTAAAACATTAGCAAATGCTGAGCTAAAGTATAATATTCTAGAAAAACAGGCCTATGCTTTGGTGAAAGCTATAAGAGATTTCAGAATTTATATTCTGCATTCTCACATCATGGCATATGTTCCAAGTGTTGTGGTAAAAGACATTCTAACTCAGGCGGATCCCAATGGTAAGACGGGAAAATGGATCACCAAATTGCTAGAATATGATATAGACATCAAACCAACCAAGTTGGTGAAGGGACAAGGCTTAGTGAAACTAATGACTCAGTCAAATTTGGACTGTCTAGACATAAATCTAAATGTAGAAATATCAGAAATTTCTAATGACGAAGAGAAAATTTTTGAAATTGAAGAGAAATATATCATTTCTGAGTTGTATAAGGATGTGGTTTTTGTCCTACAACATCACAAGGCTCCCACTGATCTAACAAAGTCCAAAGAAAGGTTTGTAAAGTTAAAATCTTTAAGATATTTTGTATATGACAGAAATCTGTTTTGGAAAGATAGAGGAGGAATTTTGCTGAATTGTTTAATTGAAGAAGAGGATTATAAAGTCATTGAAGAATTTCATAAAGGTGATTGCGAAGGAAACCATTGTTGGAATGCTACAACAAATAAGATTCTCAAAGTGGGATATTTTTGGCCAACAATGTTTAAAGACATTTATAAAAGAATTGCTGCATGTCATGAATGCCAAATTTTTGAAGGAAGAAGAAAGCTTGTACCTCTACTTTTGGTTCCTATAAATGTGGAAGCTCCTTTTCAGCAGTGGGGGTTAGAATTTATAGGAGAGATACATCCACCATCATTAGGGAAGCATCACTGGATTCTCACAGCAACAGACTGCTTCACCAAATGGATAGAGGCGATACCAACAAGGCAAGCTAATGATTATGTAATTATTTCTTTTCTAGAGAATAATATATTGTCTAGAATTGGCTATCCCGTGAATATTATAATAGATAATGCTCAAGAATTTAAGTACAAGAAAATGATAAATTTCTGCCATCAATACCACATCACTCTTGGACATTCTACTGCATACTATCTACAAGGGAATGGTCTTGTTGAATCATCAAATAAGAGCATTGTAAGGATCATCAAAAAGATATTGCAGGAAAACAAAAAATCTTGGCACTTAAAGCTGAAGTACACTTTATGGGCTGATAGGATTTGTACAAAGAGGTCAATTGGGACTTTTCCATATGAACTTGTCTATGGTGCTGAAGCTTTTTTTCCGACATCACTTGGGGTACCAGTCATGAAGTTAATTCAAGGATTTGAAGAGGAACCAAATGCCATTCGGAGGAGAATCAACCAGCTGATAGCCTTGCAGGAAAAGAGAAATGAAGTCTATGACAACCATTAGCAGGTTCAAAACAGAATCAAAAACACATTTGATAGGAATATCAAAGAAGATAGTTTCCAGCTACAAGACAAAGTGTTGAAATGGGAGGCCAAAATTGAGGAAAAGGGAAAGCACAGTAAGTTTGAGAATTTATGGAAGGGTCCTTTTAATATGGTTGGTTTTCATGGGAACAAAACTTATATATTGTAGGAAATTGATGGAGGATCATATGCTGGAGGGCCTGTTAATGGCAGGCTCCTAAAGCATTAAGCTTGTTGAAGTTTTATCAGTCACTCATGACATTGTACATATTCCATATTTGTTAGTTTTATTGCTAATAATGACAAGCTGAAATAGAGATCTTAAGCCCGAGGTGAATGCCCAAACAGTTTGAAGAAGATGCTTGTCAATACAAATTTCTGTTTTTATAAAAAATGGATAGCACTAGAGCTGCGGGTTCTTAGTGTACCACAGGGGCACACTATCCCAAGTGGAGCCACTGTTATCACTATAAAAGTTTTCCAAACTTGGACAGTTTGCATTTGTTCCTAAGTCATGGTCTTAGATAGGGGTTAAGTCATTTTTATGTTTTTAGAGTCTAAGTCATAAGGTTAGAGTCTCATTTCCATCATCAAATAAAGTCCAACAACCTTGTTTCACACTTTAAGGGTCCCAATTATGTTTCGGAAGTCATGTGTTTAGTCATTTTGAAAAAAAAATCGAATAAGCCACGAAACCACGTTTTCATAGCACAGACAGTGTTAAAAACTTCTTTTGCGCTACGAAAATGTTGGTCTTTTCGTAGCACAAAACCCTGAAATTACATTACATGCACTATGAAATTGGGGATTCGTAACCAATCTTGTCCAACTGTCAAATCCATCAAATTTTTTTAAATTTTCATGATTTGGTGTCAGTCCACGAATCCTTTCTCACACAAGCAACCATTCATAACCATCATGAGATACGCTAGGGGTCATTTATCATTAGTCATTTTAAAATTTGAAAAGGGATGGTTGTCCTTGGTTGTATTGTCTCATGCAAAAAACACTTGGTGCATGTCTTTCTTCGAACGATAAGCTTATGGTAAGTAGAAACCAGAGCTTCTTTTAATTTCCAAGTGAGTCTGAACCAGTTATCAAGTGACGCTGAACCCTTAATCAAGCAAGCCAGTTTCTCACTTATCAAGTGAGGTAGTTTATTACAGGTTTTTTGAAGCCACACGGATTTCGAGGAAGAGATGACAGATGAAAAAAGAAACCACATATCAGACCACTGTTTGAGAATCGAACCTGAAGGCATAGAGGCTCTCACCAAGTATAAATCAGTTGAAGAAGCCTTCAAGAAATCAGGATGCTGGAGTATCTGTGAAAAGCTACAGTGAGGTCATAATCAAGTCACAAAATAATTTGCCATTAATTTCACAAGTTCAAATACAAAGGCTGGATTTTAAAAATTTCCAGTTTCTCTTGAAATTATATCATTAGTGACAGAGATTCCAAGGGGAGAATAAAGGTGGTTTAAGAACTTCAGGTTTGAAATGGAACCTTGTAAAATATTTTTGAAGCGAGAGTTTGTGGACATAGATTTAACCAAAGCAGTGCCAAGAGGTTATGTCAAGAATACATATGCTAACCTGCTCTCCAACATTCAAATTTACTTCACCTGTGAAGGAAGATACCATAAGGTGCATTCTTATCATTTCAAACTCTTATTGCATTTCACTGGAATAATTTCTCTAGATTTACCTTTATTCCTGTTTCGAAGTTTGGCCAAGATGGAAAATAAGGTGTAGATGAAAACTCAGGCATGTGAAACTTCATTATTCTATCATGGTTTAGTTAAATTAATAGTTTTGGATGAACTTCAGAGGGTGAATAGATAATGGTATGCATTTCTGTTTTTGTGTGTATTTGGGGTGAAAACACATGGAACCGGTGTTAGCCCTAGGGCCAAAGAAAAATCACCACAAAAAACCATTGACCCTGCAGAAACAAGATCAAATAGATTTGTCAAGTTAAAGCCTAGAAAACAAGTGAAAGAGCCAGAGATTAAAACACCAGTGATTATTCAAGAAACCCCTCAACCTACACAAAAGAGGACAACCAAAGGTAAAGAAACAGTAGAGGAACAGTCAACTAGCAAATCAACCCAGAAAATATTGACTAGAAGTCAAATAGAAAGGGAAAAAGGCAAAACAATGGTTTCAGAAGAAGATCCAGGTTTAAAGGGTAGTTTGAATGATATTTTACAAGCTATTGATATTGAGGAATATCCTTTAGTTCAGGCAAATTTTATAAATTTGGATGAAGGAAAATCTAAGAAGACAAAGTCTTCCAAAAAGATGGATTTTAATGATGAAATTTCAGAATTTGTGTTCAATCCCAGAAGGCCTCTAACTAGGAATTCAAAAAAGTTGCAAGGGTTGGATATGGAGTTAGATAAAGCTAGAGAAGTTTCAAATGTTTATGAGGAACCCATAGACCTTTCATCACCTATGCCTGAAGATGACAGAAACAAAGTTTTCCATACTTAAAGAGAAAAGAGTAGTTATGAGGGAATTAAAGAAAAATTAAGACTAGCTAATCTTGAAATTGCTAAGCTTAAGAGGAAAGTGTTACAGGTCAAAATACCTCCTCATCAGCTCAGAGGGGAAGACAAATATGGAAGAAGTACAAAGACCTAAATTAAACCCATTTCTACCAGGGTAACGCACATATAGAACAGAACAAGAGCGTTATAACGCAGGCAAGCAATACATTGGCCGCGTTAGTGGCTAGGGCAATGATCTGTTTACACTGGAGGGACGCGTTACCTGTGTTTTAAGTTTGAATTGGGAAAAGAGCGCGGAGAAAGATTTGAATCTCCGACTTTCCCTCACAAAGGAGTCAGTGCACAAAGGAAACTGCAGAAGCACCAGTTCATTATTGGTCATTGCCATAGAAGACTGAACTCCAAGAGAGGCAAAAGCATGGAGATCAAGGAAACATCTAAACCTTTTCCATTCCAAACTAGTGGAAAGAGAAGGGCAACAATGGCCTTCTCCCTCTCCTATAAGAAGGAGTTGAAGGCTCTTAATTGAAGGTCGAAGGATTGCTCAAAAGTTCTTGTATACTTGTGGAATAGAGAATAGTGTGACATTGTGAAGGCCAAGAGTCAAAGAGGCTCCTAGAGAGCTTGTTGGCTTGGACTTCTTCACTTGATAGAGAAGAGAGATTGGGAGACTGAGGAGGGCTTGGTACAACCGATGGTTGTAATCCTCCTTCTTTCAAAATCAATATAACTATGTTCGTTTTTTCCATTCGATGCTTAATGTTATATTGTCGTTTCAATATTCGCTTAGTATGATATGAATGGCTCAGATGTGTATAATCTAGATGTTTATTATTGATTTAATTGATAGAATACTTGTTATATTAGAAATTACGCGGGTGCTTTGACTGATTGCAGGACTCAGATTTGGAGCCGGCGAAGAAGGACTCTTGCTTTGCTGCGTAGCACTCTCCAAAGGATTCTAAAGTTGTCAAAGAGGTAATTCTCTATTGTATTCCTTCAAGTTATTTCAAGCTAATATGAACATGCTCATGCCATCTTTGTGAACAGCATAGCTAATCTTACTGTCTGCCTCGGGCACCGGAAAGCCCTGAGAGGGATATATGAAAACCATCCACCCAATCAGTTTACCCTAAAGCAGAATTGGCGACTCCGCTGGGGAGTGTCCCCATAGTTTCCGGACTATTTTTCCCTTTATTTCTTCTCTCCTCTGTTCAGTATCCTTCCGACCATTTTTTGATGCCCAGTAGACATACCAAACGCTTGCAGAGTTCAATCCTGTTCCTGTCTGGCCAACTGAAGAGCTTTTCCCTGGTTAACGCGACCTATGCAGTTCATCCAGTGCGTTATAACGCGGTCTAGGCTTAAATACAGTGCGTTATAACGCTGTATTTTCTCACAGACAGAGCGTTACTCAGCCAAAACCCTGTTGTTCACTACTGTGACTGTGTTTTAGCTGTAGAGTTTTTTGGCCACCAGTACCTTTCACAGACTGAATCCCTGTGCTTGTCTGCTAAAGCTGGCATTGATTATTTGTTTCTATTATTTAGTTAGTGTGCAAAGCATTTACTTTTTTAAAGAGAATTTTTTTTTTTTTTTTTTTTTTCTGCATTTAGTTGAGTTTATTCTGAAAGTTTAGTTCACAGACTGTTAAAGAGGTAGATAGAAGTCTGAATCTTGAAATTTGAGCTGTGTTATTTACATGTTGGTGCATGGATGATTGATAAAGAAACACTCTTCATTGAAGTTAATATTTAGAGCATGTTTTGCATGGTTTATTGAGTCAGGAGTCTCACTATACTTCATACGTCCATTCCCCATCCGCAAGACTAATAACAAAGTACACTATAAACAAAGCGATAATAAAATCAATCTAATAACTCTTTTTGAGCTCACACAAACAGTAGTTCAGGCTAGGATCTTGGGTTAGGAAAGTGAGAAAACTACCCAAGATTTCAAAACTTGAAAACTAGAGTCATTAACGAGTGAAATCCTGCTGCACTCACATTATTGGGACTGTTCCTTTACCAGAGCTCAGAGCGAGACAAAACTTGGGTGCACTAGAAGGTAGCCCGCCTTCCACTGCATCCTGTGGGTGTGTTATATATTGGGGTTCCCTTCGGGGATGTCGAAACTAGATCGGGGATCTAGGTATTCTGCCCATATAGCACACTGTCCTTGACCGTGGACCCCCCTGATGATGTCTATGATTTGAGGTATCCTTAGTGGCCATACTTTTAGGGACTTACACAAGGTGACTGGGACGGGCTGTCCTGGTACCTGAAACAGACGGACCCACTCTGTCTTCGGTCTTTAGGAGGGTACTCGTCTTCACGAGAGTGCTTACACCTATCGTTTGAGGTTCGGGCGAAGCTCTAGAGTGACTGTAACTGTACTTTTGACCAACCCTCTCTGTATGCTATTGTGAGACTGGATTTCATCACCAGTGAACGGTAGTACTCAGACAGGGCACCCTATACTGGCTGCTTGCTGATTGATTTTAGAGAGTCTTTTCTTTTTAGTAGTTGTGTGGATACTGTCATTTGAGACTTCATAATACATCACATTTTAAAAATTTGTTAAAATTAAACCAGTCACCGTGGCGTCCCCTGACCCACGCCGTCTGTCTCGACGATAGCAAGGTCTACCTCCTCTCACCCTAGAGGAAAGATTGAACCTTGGTGAACCCGGGCCTTCTACGGAAGAGCAGTCTCCTCTGACTAATCTGGATTATCACATAGACCCTTATCAGCCGGAACTCCCGGAGGATCCTTTCACTGAAGGCGTTGTACCTAACTACAATCCTCCGCTCACTGATCTGTTAGGACCTGTGATAGTCCAGATCCCACCACGCCAAGATATGTCTGCGGCAACACCAACATCTATTTCTCCACCGGCATCCACAGGGACGATGCCAATGGCAACCCTCCTTGGTTCGCCACCATCCTCCCCGCCAGTGGTCAGTTCCATGCCATTACTGGGTAACCCCAGTAGTCAACATATGCCTACCCCCAACCCTATGGTCAACACAACTGTCAGTAGTTTAACGAACACTTAGGCATCTACTCCTACCGTGACCACGTTGGGGACCACGGTAGCTCCTCCCACAAGCACGACTACTTCGGTGCCCTTTAGCAACCCTTTCGGTTGGAACCCTCTGTTGAGTTAAAACCCCCTAGCCACTACACCAGGGGGCAGTGTTATCAGTACACAGGTAGCAGGGAATATTTCTCTTCCTATGCAATCCTTAGGACAAATGGGACAACCCATTGTAAATACTATCCCCTTAAGTGGTTCAAACATAGGTGTAGGATCTATACCGTTGCCAAATTATGAAAATACTAGTATGCCTCCGGGAAACTCTATTGCATCCATTTGGACTAACCAACCCCAACCTCCGTCTGGAGTGGGAGGGCACTTTTACGCTGGGGGCAACCAACCATTTGCCCCTCAATACACTATGCCCTATGGATAGCAACCGTATGTTCCTACTCCTCCACCTATGGGAGGTTTTTATCAAAGTCCCACTTACCCTTCTGGTAACACATGGATGGGAGGACCCTATGGTCCCAATAGTCAGCCCATACTACCTTGGTTAGACTCGGGGGCAAATCCAAAATTGCCATTCTTGGCAGCTTTGGACATACCCGACATCCATAAGCTGACGAACGACCCCATCAACCACAACTCGCTTTGGTCTCCAATACCGCATAAGATTCCGTCCGATATCCCGAAGTTCGACGGGAAGCATGGGGACGACCCGGCCGCACACATCACTACCTTCCATTTGTGGTCCATATCCAATTCCATGGTAGATGATAGTGTCCGACTTCGACTGTTTTCACGCACCCTTACAGGAAATGCCGCCAAGTGGTACATTGAATTACCACGTGCCGCCATCAATACGTTTGGCGCTTTAGCGACGGAGTTCTTAAAGAATTTTCAACTACCAATTAGAGTGGAAACCGGCACAGAATTGTTAACATCACTGCGCCAAGACACTGCCACCCACATCTCTGACCATATTCATGAATGGAGACGTAGGAGGAGGCTTGTCAAAGTGCCAATACCGGACCATCTCTTAGCCAATTGGTTTTGCAAGTCTCTTTTACCCCATATCTCTAAAGACATTGGCCTTTCTGGTGCGGTGACAGAAGATCAATGTATTCGTCGTGCCCAGCACCTGGATTTAATCTATTCACAATCCGGCACACTTTACGATCTGCTTCCCCATGCCCCTGGTAACCCAAACCCTTCGGCTACTCAGAAAACCAGAGCTCATGCCGATGGTCTCGTTGGCACGATCTTTGGTGTAGCCACCAATCAGTCTCGGGGGAAAACCTCCCAGCCATCCTCAGCTGCCACCGCCCCCCACCAAATGACTCCTCTCCCTTCCGCTGAGGTAAATTCGGTGCAAACCTCACAGAAAGCTAGCGGAAAAAATAGGAAGAATAAGAAGAAAACATCTTATTCGGAAGAGTAGTCTGATAATCAGAATAACGCTAATTAGAAAAATGCTGCTAGAAACGACAAAGGAAAGGATAAACCCATGAAATTTCCTTGTAAAATCTGTGCGGAGGACCACTTGACATACAAATGTCCTCGGTTGCAGGAATGCACCGATTTTATTGCTAACAAGGATTCTGGGAGAACACCTTCCGTTCTTCACAATCCCTTCCCCAATCAACATCAGCAACATCAACATATGGTTGACAATCTGCCACAACCCCATCAACGGGGAAATGGTGGTTCGTATCCTTCTAGCGAAGGACCATCTACCATTTATGGCATCGAGAGTATTGACCTTCAAACTCGTGCCAAGCTTTATGGAACTCCTACCATAGATGCTCAGGAACCGAGAATTAGTTCCAATCCGCCGCCGCCCAACGATTTACATATCGAAAGGCCTACTGTTGAACCTGTAATTCATCCCCCCAAAGGGACACTTCGACGCACGACTCATAATACCTCTGCACGTGCAACCCAAAACTACAATATTGTAGAAGATTTGGCACAAGCACCATCAGCTATGTCTGCACTTGAAGTATTACAAACTTGTCCAGCACAAAGGAAAGCCTTGCTTTGGGCCATTGGTGGAATAGATCCCCAGGATTCCATGCTAGCATTCTTTGATATGGAAAAGGCTAAACCTCGCCTCTCACATCAACTCGCATTCCAGGTGCAGGTTGTGTCGAAAGGGAGACCCATCCATCGCACTGTCATAGACGAAGGTGCTTCGACCTGCGTTATGTCACAAGCTTGCTGGTTGAATTTAGGTTCTCCTACTCTAACCCCGCCATCGAATTCCCTCAAAGCTTTCGATGGCCACACATTCCTACCCAAAGGATACCTTGCTAGCTTTCCCATCACTCTGAGTGGGAAAACGGTAAACGTGGACATTGAAGTCATAGAGCATCATCTCGACTATAATCTATTGCTCGGTTGCAGTTGGTCTTATGCTATGACCGCCATCGTGTCTTTGGTCTTCCGACTCATCCTATTTCCATTGGATGGGAGAATAGTCACGGTCGATCAGCTATCCTTCTGCACCCCTAATTATTCCACTTTACCAAGTAGCTCGGTACCCCTAATAGGAGGTGTCCCTGACTCTTACGTTAGTATCAGTACCGGTCTTTTGAAGGCATCTTCCCTGCTGGGTTGTTTTCCTCTACCGCCGCTGCAGATCCCAAACACCGTCGCAATGATATCCACCTCTTTGGATGGCTCTATCGACCCATGGATCATCCCGGCACCTTCAGATATTGATTCCTATGGAGATTAGATGCCACTTTCGCTGGTTGAGTTGGCTTACCAAGCCATCCAAACTGCATCTGAACCCTCCACTGATATGGTTTCGACTACAGGTACGACCCTCTCTCCCATAACAGTTCTCTCTAAGGATCTCCTCAATGAAGTCTGGCCTACAGACGAAGCTATTCGAGAGATCATGTCATTAGAAGAACGACCTTGGGGAGAGTTCCACCATCGCGCTTCGACGATTGATTTGGAGGCGATAAAAACTGAAATCCTGTCTTTCAACCAACCTGAGATAGTTCCCTCCTCTTATACGACTGTCCACACTATCGATTCAGAAGGGAACATGGGTAATATTTCCAAGACACTGCTCATTGATATCTCGGTCAAGACAAGTATCGTGGATAATATTCAGATTGGAGCCGACTGCAATCCTGAGGAAATTGAGTCCTTCACATCTCTTTTTAAAGAATTCCGCGATGTCTTCGCTTGGTCTTACGACGAAATGCCCGGCATAGATCCTTCTATTGTCGAGCACGAAATCAAGACTTATGACAATGCTAAACCTATCCGGCAACGACTCAGACCTGTCCACCCGCGCAAAGCAGCCGCCATCAAGGTCGAAGTAGAAAAACTTTTAAACGCTGGCTTCATTTACCCCGTTCCCTTAACTGAATGGGTTTCCAATCCGGTTCCCGTTGATAAAAAAAAGGCACTATTCGAGTTTGCGTCGATTATCGTGATCTGAACGCCGCTTGTCCAAAAGACAACTATCCTACGCCATTCATTGATCAAATTATTGACGATTGTGTCGGATGCGAATCTTTTTCCTTCATGGATGGATTCTCGGGATACAACCATATTGCCATAAAAAAAGACGACCAACATAAAACTGCTTTCATCTGTCCTTGGGGCATCTTTGCGTATAAAAAGCTCCCATTCGGCCTGAAGAATGCTGGAGCAACTTTTCAACGGGCTATGGACTATGCCTTTCATGACATTCGACATATTGTACAGGCGTACTTGGATGACCTCCCGGCTCATTCCAAGAAGCGACGAGACCACCTAGCTCATTTAAGAGAAATTTTTGCTAGGTGCAGGTTCTACAATATACGCTTGAATCCTCATAAATGCGTATTTATGGTCGAGTCCGGACGATTGTTAGGGTTCATTGTTTCCAAGCACGGGATTAGGGTTGATCCCGATAAGGTAAAAGCAATTATTGAATTGCCGGCACCACAATCCATCCTTCAACTCCAAAGCTTGCAGGGGAAGGCAAAATTTTTGCGTCGTTTCATCGTTAACTATGCTGAAATGACGAAAGGATTCATGCGATTATTGAAGAAAGGAACACTATACTTGTGGGATGACCAAGCTCAACGGTCATTTGATGCTTTAAAACATGCACTTGTTTCAGCCCCACTCCTTAGTGCCCCCGATTATTCACGCGACTTTCTCCTTTATCTGGCAGCATCACCATCCTCACTAGGAATGGTTTTGGTTCAAGTACACGATGACGACAGCGAACATGTGATTTACTATTTATCTAAACGTCTCATTGGACCTGAATTACGTTATTCACATGTGGAGAAACTCTCTCTGGCAGTAGTTTTCGCCGTCACCCGCCTCCGACATTATATATTGTTGCGATAGACTACGGTGATTGCTTTGGAGAATCCCATGCGACATATCTTGTCTAGAAAAATTATTGGAGGGAAATATTCCAAATGGATCGTCATCCTCCAACAATTTGATTTGGTGTTCACGGCTGCCAAAGCAAAGAAATCCCTTGTCTTCGCCGAATTACTATCGGAACTTCCCAGAATCGACCCGGCAGAAGTAGCTCATGATCCATTCCCTGATGAATCCGTCTACTTGGTCGACTCTTCGGACCCCTGGTATGGAGACATCTTAGTCTACCTACAAACTCAATGCTTCCACCCAGCTCTCACGTCTGATGACCGTCGTCGTATCCGCCACCAAGCAAAGCACTACCTCGTGCTAAACGATACACTATATCATCGTGGTGTTGATACTATTCTCCGACGTTGTCTCACTATCGATGAGGCAGAACGCGTTTTGAATGACTGCCATGCAGGGGCATGTGGTGGTCATCTTTCGGGCATAGCTACTGCCCAAAAAATCTTGCGCGCTGGTTACTAGTGGCCCACTTTGTTTAAAGATTTCATTGCAGTAGTCCAGAAATGCCATCCATGTCAAATTTTCACAAAGAAAATGCGCGCACATCCTGCCCCCCTTCACCCGGTTATCTCCGTCGGTCCTTTCGCTAAATGGGGAATTGACTTTGTCACTTGCAATCCCGCTTCGGAAAATGGACACAACTACATCGTGGTTGCGGTCGATTATTTTACGAAATGGGCTGAAGCCCTTCCCACTTTTAAGGCCGATGGCGAAACCGCCGCTCTCTTCCTGTTTAATCAGGTTATCTGTCGGTTCGATGTACCCCTATCGATTGTCACAGATCATGGATCTCACTTTCAAAATCATATGATGACCGAATTAACATCCATGCTAGGCTTCCGACAAGATCAATCTTCATCTTATTATCCTCAAGCTAATGGTCAAGTAGAAGCCGTAAATGGCGTTCTCAAAACCATGATCCGTCGATTGGTCAGAAACCATAAAACCACATGGCATCGAAAGTTATATTCTGCATTATGGGCATACCGAACGTCAGTTAAAACTGCCACAGGCTTCACACCTTTCCAACTTACTTTCAGCCAGGAGGCAGTACTTCCAATCGAGTGCGAAATCCCATCGCTCAAACTTGCCATTGAACTCCTGCCTGGCACCACTGCCACAGAAGAGCGCTTGCTCTCGCTCGATCATTTGGACGAAACTCGTCGAGATGCTACATTAGCACTCGAAGCTCACCAGCACTGAGTTAAAACTCAATACGACAAATCTGTCAAGCCTCGTTCTTTCCAAGAGGGCGATCTTGTTCTACTTTATGATCAAAATCACGACCTCTTGGGGGTAGGAACACTCCAACCATTGTGGCTCGGTCCTTACATCGTTACTAAAGCCCTCTCAAAAGGTGCTTACGAACTACAGGACTGTAATGGAATTCCACTCGAGGAGCCTCGCAATGGGCTCTATCTGAAGAAGTATTTTGCCTAGTTTCACTAGGCATATGCTTTGTAATTTTATGTATATAATTTTTGCCTATTTTTATTTTGATGCTTCTGGATTATTTGTTTGGTTTAAGGTGTTTTTTCTCATGTAATATTTTTCTTTCACACAGATGTCATCACATTCGTTATCATACGTCGGGTATGCAGACGGTGCTAGTTGTCACACTAGGCACATTGCTTCAGCTGCTTGGGTCCTCTATACTCCTGAGTCAGACCTTCTTGGTTCCGGGGGGATCTTCCTGGGTAACGCCACCAACAATGTGGCCGAGTACATGTCAGTGATCCAACTCCTCACGGAAGCGGCATCTCATGACATCTCGGATTTAGTGGTCAGGTTAGATTCCCAACTCATCATTATGCAGTTAAACAATCATTACCGTGTCCGCCACCCTGTGTTGTTACGTTATTTTTTACAAGTGCGACTTTTAGAACGTCAATTTCAAACAATCACATTTGAGCACGTTCCTAGGGAATTTAATGCATTAGCTGATTCTTTGGAAAATTATGTGTTAGATTGGCATTTGTCACATTTATTGTAAAAGATTTACTCATGAGTACATATATTTTTATCACATCAAAAAATGCATAAAAATTTGAAAACACAAAATCACCAAAAAATATATATATATATATATATATATATGCATATGTCATGTCAAATACACAGTAAACATCAAAAAGAAAATCTCCCAAAACTTGGGGTGTTTTACAAAATTTGGCTACACTAAGCCTGATGCTCATAATAGCATACAACTACTCTAGCTATCCTCCTCAGAGGAACCAGGTATCTCTCCGGCACACCCACAGTATGCCGCTGTAGACGAACTGGAACCTCCCGCATAGGAAGCGGCGGTATACCCATACTCAGACCCTCCAGGTTCCTGGAGAGTTCATGTAAAATTTGGGTATCATCGTCGTCGCCGGCTTCCGCATCCTCTACAGGTGCGCCAGCCCCGGGTAGCTGAAATCCTCGCCGGGCATAGCGAGGGGCCCCAGCTGGACGGACAGGTGCCACATCTGTGTCAAGCAAGCAAAATTTTCATGTCAAAACTAAATTTTCACCCCTTTCTAAAACAAAATTTTTTTACATAAACATTCAAAAAAAAAAAAAAAAAACAAAACAAAAACTTCTTTGAAAACAACTGATCATTTTTTTTCCTTACCATCGGGCCCCCACTGGGTGCCAGGAGGCAAGGCTAGCTTGGGATCGCCTGTGAAGTTCATCCCTGCATAGGGATAATCCTCAATCATGATGATCTGAGCATCTAGCCAATCAAAAAATCCCTCATCAAAACAGTGACGGACGGGACCCTCTCCAGTCCGTGGAAGCAAAGTGGCCCACCGAGCCTGCCTCGGCTCGCATGGACCCAATGGCGCTGTAGGGATCCTGGGCCTCATCAGTGGTATCCACTTCAGTATGAAAGAAACAATCAGTGTACCGTACCCAAACTCTCTTTGAGTACGGGTCTTACATGAAGTAAGCTCTGCTCGGACCCGACGGACCACACCGTCACACCAGTCGAAAACTTGAGGCTGCATACAATCCAAGGCTAAAAGCCTCTGAGCCTTGGTCGCCACATGGTGACTCTTGGCACATGCCAAGCGAACAATCATCCATAGAATAGACTGCAAGGGTCTCAAAGTCACCTGTGCAGTAGGTATCCGGTTACTCACAGCCTGGGTGCCACGTATGCAGTGCGCATGGATCAAATCAGTAGTAGAACGAGGGTCAGCTCTGGACCCCGTCAAATTGGGCCTCGCCCCACGACATGACAAGCTGGTCAAAAAGTAAACATCATCTTTTTCGATGGCGAGCTCGTTTCCACCAATCCGAAAGACAGATGCCGCTCGTCCCACTGCTGGATCAGCCACCTCAGGAGGTCCTCTTGACCCCTCATCAGTTCTAAACGGGCATATTTAAGCAATCCACACCTCCGGAGAGCCATTAAACTTGACTCATCCGTCACCATCTCTTGTTCTTCCCACTCATTCTATCTCTCTCGCCAGATACTCATGATTAACAGCTGAACACCTGCAAATGAAACATTTCCAACCGATTAAAATTTTCCTGAATCACTTCAAAAATGGAAAAATCGAATTTTTAGAAAGCATGTTGTGCCTAACGCAGGAGATAATACAAAACAGAGCGTTCTAACGCGTACTTCCCTCACGGGTTATGCATTTAACGTGGCTGTTGTATTCCTGACCCGCGTTAGGCGCAAATATTTTTCTAGGGCCTCAAAATTTCCTAATTTTGAACCAGCAAAAACTAAAAAATTGGCAATTGAATGATAACAGGAGGTTCTAGCTCTTACCTGGATCTCGCGGAATAGAAAACTGTTGCCCGGATTGACTGTTATCGTTAGCTGAAATTCTCACCCCTTTTGCACTCCAGAGCTTCTTCACAGCACTCAAAATAGTGAAAATGAATGTCTTCTGACCTTCTTATAGAAAATTCTGGGGCATGACTCTCTTTCGTCAGTCGGCAAAGTCGTGATTCCTCATTGTACACATGTCGCAACTCTCGATATTTGGTACTGATGATTCTAATAAGGGATCAAGATTTATGTGCAGACATACTCATGTTTTATCGAGCATTCTTTTTATGGTATTTTTCTTGCTCGTTAATCCGAAAAACCTCGAGTTCTCTTCTTCGGGCTCGTTAAACTTACACGAAGTTGGCATCGAGCGTTCTTTTTGGTCTTTCTTGCTCGTTAATCCGAAAAACCTAGAGTTTTCTTCTTCAGACTCATTAAAACTATGGAGAAGTACTGAGCATTCTTTTTAGGAATCTTTTCTCGCTCATAAAACCGAAAAAATCCCGAAAAAATCCCGAGTCACCTTTGTCAGACTCGTTAAACTATTGAGACAAAGAACAAGGAGCCATTATTTTCCTCTTTTTCAAAGCTCTTTAAACAGAAAAAGTATATCGAGTTTTCTCCGTGTGACTTGTTAAAATTTCACGGAGGTACCGAGTTTTCTTTGTTGGACTCGTTAAAATTTCACAAAGAATATTGAGTTTACTTCGTCTCCTCGTACTCATAACAAAATGAGGTAGACGTCCATTGAACATAGATTTCTCACTTTTCCGGATTCAATGGACTAACTAATGGAAAATGAACTGTTTCGGGCTTACTATTACCCCTTTGCCGTGCCCGATTATCAAGACATGACAAAGGTACCCCAATGGAGCCGTCTTTTACGACATTTTTCAGACTCCCTAAACATGAAAAATTCACCAAGTTTTCTCGTCTGGACTCGTTAAACCTAATCAGACAGGACATGGAGTTGTCTTTTATGACATTTTTTAGACTCTCTAAACATGAAAAATTCACCGAGTTTGCTCATCTGGACTCGTTAAATCTAATCAGATGGGGCACAGAGTTGTCTTTCCTGACATTTTTCAGACTCTCTAAACATGAAAAATTCACCGAGTTTACTCGTCTGGACTCGTTAAACTTAATCATACGGGGAAAAATTTGGACAAAATGGATACTACCTCTGTTACATTTTCAAAAAGGTCGATTTGGCAGCAAAATTCTTGAACATGGCACTTCCCAGAAAACTCTTTCGCAGTTAGTCGAACCCTACCATCTATGAGTATTAGCCTTCATTTCCCAGTGTCCCTGCACCGGTAAAATCCTAACACACTCTTTGGTGTTCAACACACTTCAGCTGCCTAGTACCCTGCTAGAGTGCCTTCTATTGTTCAAGCAGATCTCGCTATCTACTGCTCCTGTTATCAACCAAACCATTCATTATGCCAGAAATTATTTGTCGTCTGACATTCCCATTTACTCTTCCTTATCTCAAATCATAAACAAAATCAGTTGGTTTCCATTTCATGTTGACTGATGTAGGACGCCTCAGTGCCTACCTTTCGACAGATCACTTCCTATCGACTTCAACATCTTATCTAGGAAGTTGATCCAGAAACCCATCAGTACCCAGATACTTGCAGACATCAGTGGCAGGTGGTCTTGTGTTTGATCAAGGGTCTTCATCATTGGCTCTTGGTCAAATGATTCTACGAGTGTTCGACTTCAACTCCTTTTATTCACACTCGCTAGATTGTACTGGGCATCTTAGGGACCATCATCATTATCGGTGGCCACCTTCGCGTCTGTTAACAGTTTTCATTATTGACTGGTAATCAGACGATTTCTCACATGTTCGATAACAACTCCCTCATTCACATGTTGAGAAATATGTAGTTTAAGTGAATCGGCGGTCAAGACCTTGGGGCAAAAGGCTACACCATTAAAGTTGTGTTCCCTTCCCCAAGCTGCGATATTGTTTATGGAGACAACTTCTTCAACCTGATCCTGTTATGACAGAAACTTCCACATTGTGCCTATTGGTGGACAGATTCTTCATATCTCTATTCTAGAGAAATCATGTTGTTTAAAGCTACTGAGCATGGGACATGCCCGACTCTAGGCAAATACTATATTTTCTGACATATGTTGTTGTTTCAGGTTTTCCTCAGTCTTTCAATCTCTCTATCTCTACAAATTATAAAGTATTTCGGTCATCGTCTTCGTCTCTGACCTCACACTTTAGGGGGCATCTGTTACAGGTCAAAATACCTCCTCATCAGCTCAGAGGGGAAGACAAATATGGAAGAAGTACAAAGACCTAAATTAAACCCATTTCTGCCAGGGTAACGCACATATAGAACAGAACAAGAGCGTTATAACGCAGGCAAGCAATACATTGGCTGCGTTAGTGGCTAGGGAAATGCTCTGTTTACACTGGAGGGACACGTTACCCGTGTTTTAAGTTTGAATTGGGAAAAGAGCACGGAGAAAGATTTGAATCTCCGACTTTCCCTCACAAAGGAGTCAGTGCACAAAGGAAATTGCAGAAGCACCAGTTCATTATTGGTCATTGCCATAGAAGACTGAACTCCAAGAGAGGCAAAAGCATGGAGATCAAGGAAACATCTAAGCCTTTTCCATTCCAAACTAGTGGAAAGATAAGGGCAACAATGGCCTTCTCCCTCTCCTATAAGAAGGAGCTGAAGGCTCTTAATTGAAGTTCGAAGGATTGCTCAAAAGTTCTTGTATACTTGTGGAATAGAGAATAGTGTGACATTGTGAAGGCCAAGAGTCAAAGAGGCTCCTAGAGAGCTTGTTGGCTTGGACTTCTTCACTTGATAGAGAAGAGAGATTGGGAGACTGAGGAGGGCTTGGTACAACCGATGGTTGTAATCCTCCTTCTTTCAAAATCAATAGAACTATGTTCGTTTTGTCCATTCGATACTTAATGTTATATTGTTGTTTCAATATTCGCTTAGTATGATATGAATGGCTCAGATGTGTATAATCTAAATGTTTATTATTGATTTAATTGATAGAATACTTGTTATATTAGAAATTACGCGGGTGCTTTGACTGATTGCAGGACTCTGATTTGGAGCCGGTGAAGAAGGACTCTTGCTTTGCTGCGTAACGCTCTCCAAAGGATTCTAAAGCCGTCAAAGAGGTAATTCTCTATTGTGTTCCTTCAAGTTACTTCAAGCTAATATGAACATGCTCATGCCATCTTTGTGAATAGAATAACTAATCTTACTGTCTGCCTCGGGCACCGGAAAGCCCTGAGAGGGATATACGAAAACCAACCACCCAAGCAGTTTACCCTATAGCAGAAAGCAAGAAAACATGTTGTTGAGAGGACAAATTTTCATACAATTAAGGCTTTGTGGGAGATTGAAAGTGTCTCAAAACCTGCAACAGTCAGCAGTGAAGCTCAGTATTTTACATGGACTCTTCCTGCAATCAAAGAGGGTAAATTTGTGAGAAGGATAAATGAAGATTTAAGGGCTACTAATAGAAGGTTGAAGAGGCACATTGAAGATCTTGAAATTCAATTGACAAACTCAGCTACAACATAAGTAAGGTAGTAAGTGACAAATCCCTAATATAGTTTTGTTTTGGGAAGGACACCACTTTTTGAAGATATGGCAAAGTTGACTTATATTGATTATTAAGGTCTATTAGCATCAAGATAATCATTTAAGCGCTGTAAATATTCTTAAGATCTGAAGATGATGAAAAAACTGTGTAATATGGAGATACACAGCAGTTTCGTAGCATGCTACGAAACTACTGTAGGTGCATTTTTGAACATTTTATAAGGGTTTCAAAGGGTAAACAAACTTCATTTCCAAATTTCGTTGCTGCTGATGGTTGGAAAATTTTCACAAATGAAACTCCAAGTCTCAAGGCAAAGGAAGTTGAATCATTGAGAGTGGTTTACAAAGGTGTAATTTCTGCGCTACAAAACATTGTTCATTTCATAGCACAGACATGTCATCTCTTCTTTTACCCTTTCAAAGGCTTGTTTCTGTATAGGTGGAAAGGTTTGGTTCCATGAAGGTGACAACACATGTCACTTATTTCAAAAGGTCAACTTTTCCAATATTAAGCGTTCGAAGATCATCAAGAAGGAAAGGCTGAAATATAGGAGACATGTTCCCTATTTTGTAGGGAAAGTAAGGCATGAACCAGTATGATAACATAACAATATTGTAGGCATCATCAAGGTAGAATTCGAATACCTATGAAGATGGATCATAGAATCCAAGGTTGTAATGACTCTACAAGAGAAATGAGGTCGAATTATACCAGGTTGGAAATTTTCATTAACAAGCAGACTATGTTACTATAGCAGACTATGTGTTTTATCATAATACAGATATTGGCTTACTACTCAGGATTCAGAAAGAGTTTTTAATGTGTGATCTTCCTATGGATTTCCTTATCTATCTATTTACAGTGGTATAAACATATGTTACTTAGAATTCACTGAGAAATGCTCTAACTTCCTGCATATGTTTGTAAACTATGTTTTGTTCACTCTGTTTTTTTTTTGCTGATACACCTAGAAACTCTGAAATGCCCTGACTTCCATGATAATCTAATTTTAATGTTTTGTGGGAACATACCTAGACTCCATAGCCTAATAGATGTTTGTTGATCAATAATTCAACCAGTCATACACTTTATATCCAATTTGTTCTTAAAGTTAGCCATCTAATCCTTTATTCAAAATCTTAAACCTAGCGAGAGAGCCCTCTCAGGTTGAGGAGGCTAAGCCTGAACTAAAAGTCTAGTTTCAAGTAGTTACTCAGAGTCTACTTGATCAACAGCCTATCAGGGTCAGATTTTGTGATAACACTGTGAAATGTAACAAAGAATTTTGATGTAAAGATTAAAACAGGGCATTCATAACAGTGAATGGTAAAAGTGAAATAAGAATTCACAAGGACAGTGAAAACATAACAGTTAAAGAGTATCAGTGGTTAAAGTGTGCCAGATAAAAGTCAGAGTGCAGGTTAAAACAAAGTTACAGAGCAGTCAAGGTAAAACAATAAAAATAAAAACAGAGTTAGTAATGGTTAACAGAGATGAAAATAATTTCACCAACAACAATGAAGTTTATCCAAAGTGAAAGTGAAAAACTGTTAAAAGAACAAAAAGGTTAAAAGATGAAAACATAACAAGAAGGAACATTTTTGCACAAATTTCCTGTTTAAGTCATTTTTTTGCAAAACCTGTTGTGACCAATCCAAGATGAATTTTGAAAAATTGAAGGAGGTTTATGTTCTTAAGTTTTCAAGCTACAAAAACCTCTCTCACATTTCTTACAACCATTACAGGTTGGGAATTATTAAACAATAGTGGAAAACACGTTTTGCAGAAATTTCATGTTAAGTCATCATTTTGCAGAGAAAATTGTGGCCAATAAGAAATACATATTACAACATCAAAGAAGGTTTTTGATCCTAAGAGACCCATCTACAAAAATCTATCTCACATTGTGCACAGGTATTACATAATGAGAGATACATGTGCATATTTACAGCCTATTTTTCAAACTCTGTAAAACTTTGTTTTACACATCTTTTTGCAGAGCCTATTATGAATAGATGGAGCAGAATTTTAGGGAACTGAGAGAGGTTTATCTCACCAACATATTCATCTACAATATTTTCTTTCACTTTTTACATATCTTTTTCAGATTGAGAAATACAAAGGTATCATTGGACCCCAAGTTTGCATAATTTCTAGAGCAGAATGCACAAAGAAAGGAGACAATTAGTGACTTGGATTCCTCATCATCAACTAAGAGTTGAGATCAAATTCGAATTCTCCTCTTTTTCATCACCTATCCATAAAATATAGTTCCAAATAGATGCATTAGTTTTGAGTGTCCTTTACTTAAGTTCTATTTATGTAAAACAGTTGGAGATATTTGTAAACCAACCTTGATATTTTTTCAAGATATTCTTATTTAGAATTTGTATAAATACTTCACTCTTTGAATTATTTTGGGTGGAATAAAATTGTGTGATTTGCTATAGACATTTTTGTTGAACATTGGAGGCTATTGTGTGTTTTAATTTGAAGTAGAATACTGGACAAGCTGACTGGCATCATAATTCAGGATTCTTGTGATAAGTTGATGAGTGAAGTACATCCTGCTTGTCAATGTTTCCTTTTCTAAGTTTCATGCATTCATATTATGTTTGTTCTGTCTAAATGTGTAGCTAGGAGTATTACTACAGGATTAGTCAAGTGCTCCCTGTCTTTAACTAGTTTCCATTTTAATGTTTTCTTATGATTTCCGGTGCAAGGAACCCTTAATTTCTCCTTCTCCCATTTGACCACTGCCTTCTACTTCCATTTTTCAGATCAAAGGATCCTTAAGTGCCCTTTATCCCGATCATACCACCACACAAAAAACCACTTTCCCAAATCTCTGAGGGTTTTCTATCTTGCCCTGAGTATATTTGTACCTTTCTGGCCTTGATTTCTAGTGCTGCTAGTTTGATTTAGACCCCATAGCCCAATGGACAAGTAGATTTATCTCTATCTTACCTCCAAGTGATTTTTTCCCACCAAATCCGACAGAACAAAACCAAATCTACACTTTAATAACTAGCCTAACATTTATAAATCAAAAAAAGATAAATCTTAAAGAGAGGGCCCTCTCTGAACCCTAGAAAGGTTAGATCCTAGAGTTTGAAGTAGGTAATTGATTACCTCGCACTATTTCTTTCTTGAACCTAGGGAAATTACCAAGTGATAACATATTAGTGACCATAGTGTGGAAGACTAACATTTTGTTCAGAAATATTTTACAGGTTCAGATTTGATCTCTGATGGTGGACAGTGATCAAACACACAAAGATTAAAATCATCCACCTGGCGACTCCAAATCAATTTCAAAATCAAGACTCCATTAGAGGGATGAACCTGAAAGAAAAATATGGAAATATCAGGCTTTCAACTTGGATCTTAATCCAAGACATTATGTTATTTCTCATTAAGAAAGCTTTTCAATGTATATTGTATTTTATAGAAGGATCTAGCTTGGTTGTATAGATACAGTGGCCCTTCTTTATGACTAATTTACAAGATGACCCAAGAATAAAATGCAAGTATGCTCCCATGAGTAGAGATCACATACCTAGATTTCCACACAAACTACCAAAGGTAAATTGGGATAAAAATCTTCTTGTATTTCAAAATGAGAATATTGATGATCCTTTGTTACATCTCATTAAATTTCATATACACTCATGGAGATTGAAGGGTGATTGGCATGAGGATTGCCTCATGAAGCTATTCATGGAAACATTAGAAGGACAAGCAAGGGAATGGTATGAAGATCTCAAACCTGTGAGTTTATTTTCTTTAAAGGATTTTCATAAGGTATTTGATGAGCATTACAAAAAATATTTTCCATCTTTATCATTAGCTGAAAATTGTTGTGATCAAGCTGGAGATCTCATAAATTACCTTAAAAATATTGATGAAGATTTTGCAAATTGGCCCCATGAAGATTTATTAGAAGAATTCCATAACTTTCATTCTCAATTTAAGTATCACGATAATCAAGAGGAGTTAATCAAAGATCAAATCGATTAGGAGATGAATCAAGATCCACAAAGCCCTTCTGTAGTAACTGTTAGCCACCTATAATATTTTGTTATACCAAAAGGTGGCTAAAACTTTTTGGAGCCTCCAAGGAACAAATTTTATCACTAAAAATTGTTGGCTCTTGAAGTCTCTCTAAGGCCTCATGCCTCTGTCCGGATCCCTTATTGATGTTTACATCCTAAAAGCCTCTGAAATCCTTCAAAAATCCAAAGTTAAATACTGTTGCAGAACCCCTTGGTCCCCTTCCTTTTCTTCCTCACTAGCCTCATTTTCTATTCTCCATTTCCCATGAAAAACCCACTTTTTAACCTTACCGAAACCTTCATTTCCTTCAAGAAACCCTTCAAAAACGATGAAAATACATATTTTTATGTATAGGACTTAAACCCCCTCGAGCTTAAGCCCCTAACCCCTTTTCTTCCATGTACCCGCACCCTGGAACCAAGTTCTAAACCTTTTGGCGCTTATCGCAGATCGCAGAAAATCCAAATTGCAATTTCATTTAAAGGTGTTCATCGCAAAAATATGCGCTGCGATCCATCGCAGATCGCAATTTTCAGTTTTCTTCGAAGAGCTCATCGCAAATATCTGCGATGCGATCCATCGCATAATCGCAATATCGCATTTTCTCTCCGTCACATAATTCGCCATCGCAAATATTTGCGCTGCGATCCATCGCAGATCGTAATATCGCATTTTCTCTCTGTTGCATAATCCGCCATCGCAAATATTTGCGCTGCGATCCATCGCAGATCGCAATATCGCATTTTCTCTCCGTCGCATAATCCACCATCGCGTTTTCCACTTTTGCGATTTGCGATCAGTCTCACCGGGCCCACCGTACGATCCCCTCGCCGCTCATATAAAATGCGACTTTTTCCTTTGTAAAATTAAAAAACGTCATATTGTATTGTTTACAAAGTTTTTTTCCGCTGCCTTCTCCCAACCGTCGATCTTGCGTGATCAACGGCTTAGATTTTATCTTTTTTCACCATTCTATGATTTCTCCAATTAATCCCGACTGTTGGATGATGCCATCCAACGACCCTGCTTCCTCCGCGCATCCTCCAATGCAGTTTAACCTATAAACATAGGATTTCATAACTTTTTTTTGTATTTTGCAGGTTTCAACGTTTTTCGCTATATTTAGATGAAATTCGAAAGATGAGGGTGACGACCCTCCCTCCTTCGATTTATCAAAGGAAATCGTTCGCAGGTGTCAAATTCGCATTTTTCATCAGTGTTTCATGAGGCATTGATGCCGTATAACCCTGCGCAGCCCTGTGTAACAATGAAGCACCAAGAATCTGGCACAGTCAAAGAGTATCAGCTGTAGAAGACCATAAATGTGTGAGCACAGAGAATTGAAGATAGTTTTATGGGGATTACGGCTAAGACTGTTATCAAAAGCCTAATCCCCCAATCTAAAACACAGTCTGCAGAATACCTAAAGTGTTTTAGTGACAGAAAACCCTCCACCTCCACAAAAAGGAGGCGAATTGATTCCTCAGCTACCCCCAAGCCACCTATTGCCTCAAACCTTTCAAAACAGAGGCCGAAGTTAATGAAGAAAATCAGATATTCGCCTCCAGCGCAGCCAGGGAGTTACTTCTGCAAGGAAATCAATGCAGAAATACCTACAGAGTTACTCCAAACATTACACAAAGCCTCAAAGTCAAAAAAAGCTCTCACCGAGCTTGATTCTTAAATGTAAAATAGTAAATATAGTAATCCACCTGTAAACTTCTCCATTGAGCCCCTCAAAGGGCCGAGAAGTCTTGAATCTATATTTATTGTCTTAAAAGATCTTATCTCAGATTTTTTCCCCTCAGTCTTCTATAAATACATCAGTAGAATATGAGAAGTTTTTGGTCGTTGGTTACTGTTTGATGAACAGTTGTAACATTGAAACTCTCTGAAATAAATATACAAGTCTGTTGAAGTTGAAAACAAATTGAAGTCTTGGATGTCTTGATGATGCTGTTGCATGCCCATTCCTAAGAAGGCTCTATCATTGGATTCATGAGCTTTGTTGTTGGTGAAGTATTCTAACTGTTTAATGTTTTCTCCTATTTTCATTATGTTTCATAATCTCTTACTACAGTAGGCTGAAAGTTTTAGGCTAAGAAATGACTCCTGGAAGCACCTTAGACCTGTTCACCCTTCACTATTTTATGTTTTATTCTTCTGAAGTATTTTAGAGGCTTTAAACCTTATCTTTAGTCTTCATGCTTGTTTATTTCCTTGATAGCTCAAATAGTTAGTTTCAGCATGATTTATGGTTCTCCCTGCTTGTCTGCTATCACTTGAATGCTGTTATTGAAGTCTCCCTTTGAAGTACCATTGTTTTAAGTTAATCAAAGAGGTTGGTTTTGATCTTTCCCTTTGCCATTGCTTAAACAGTTGTTTTAAAGGTCTTTATAGTTGTAAGCATAGATGTTATTTAGGTGTTCCCTCTTCTATGAATATAATTATCAATGAATCTTTTATGTTTTCTAATTCCTTTAGAATAAAATATTTGAGGAAATAGGGAGTTCCCCGAATCTTAGATTTTGTTTTAAAAGTTGTCTTGAAATCATTATTTGCTTAAAGAATGTTTGTAGAATTTATGGTTAGCCCTGTCTATCAAATATCTCTTTATTGTTAAGTTATGTTTCCAAGTTCTCTTTTTTGAGAATTAAACTTCTCTTTCCAAAACTTTAATGTCCATCTCATTCCAAAACAAAGGATCCTATGGCCAAGTTAGATTTTCCCTTTGATATCCCATATCCCTTGAAGAGTTTGTCATGACCTTATTTTGACTCCATTTCCCAATGAACCAGATATTTCCTCTTTCTGTCTATCTTTCCTAGACCTTTCATATTCTGATGTATCAACTCAACCCAACCAAACAAACATCTGCACTTAATAACTAGTCTAAAATCCATAATCAAAGCAAAAAAGATAAACCTTTGCAAACAAATATTTGAGAGATCCCTCTCTGAGAACAGGAGGACTAGATCCTGGAACTCTAAATATTGGTTCTGATGTTGCCTTGTCTTTTGATTTTCCAAACTGTCAAAACACGGGGGACCAACATAATGGTGATCACAGTGGGACCTCTGAGTCAGTAACAATCCAAATACCCCTTAGGACTTCAAAAATCCCTTATTTTCAAGAATATCCAGTGATTATTAGCCACCTCATCGCCACCAACATAATGGCGATCACAGTGGGACTACCGAGTTCATAGTTGCTTAGCAAGCTCTTATAAACTCATTAGTCTTTCAAACAACCATAGAAACTCATAAAACCCAAAAATATTTAGTTTGGCTTCATAATAAACATGGTGGTGGAACCATAAAACATTTTATCTTTACAAAAGCTAAAAATTTTCCACCTGGTGACTCCACTAGCCTCCAGTAGGCATATTACTCTTCCAGTCCATGTAGACTCCCTTGGGAATGCATTAAGCAAACCCAATCATGCTGTTGGTGGACAACAAATTTCAAAATCTTCCACCTGGCGACTCCACAAACCCAAAAGACCTAATAACTCTACTGGTAGAAGACTCTGAACTGGTTAGAAGGATACAGTGACCTTAAACACAAAACTCAACCATTACAAGACCTAGACAATGAGCAACATATGGATGATGATCAAGACTTTATAGAAGAAGGTGAGCAAGATTATAGAGAAATAATAAAGAAAAAATACTGATCATGATGGAGAAAATGGTGTACATACTTGGGAAAAGATTTGGAAGGTATGAGGCCAATTTAAATATTGATGATCTAGAGCAGCCCATGCTCCTTTCAAATCAAGAACAAACCCAAAAACTACAAGATATGTATGATGAACAAGATTACAATGAGAGCAATGAAGAAAGTTGTCAGGAAACTCCTGATTGCCTACCTATTTCTTGTATTATGCCATTAAGAGAACTCCATAACCAGATTGCAAAAGCTCATAGTAAGCAGTGCCTTGAGGAAAACATAAGCCTTTTTGAACCGACAAAATCTGAAATAGGAGAAGAGACAATACAGCCAGGGTTTCTTCCTTTATGTTTCGAATCATTTCAGATTATTAAAAGACAATGGCATCTTCATAATATGCTTGAAACAACTCATGAACCTTATAGTCGAAGTGACTGCCATGAAAATCATGAGGTGTTGGTTGAAATTGAGATAGATCAGGAAAAAGAAGAGAATCCTCAAAATTCCCCTACAAGCACAAGTAATCATCCCCTAGAAGAGGCTCAAGAAGACATCCAGCCTCAAAACCAGTTAACACAAGAGGGAGAGGACTGTTGTCCTTCTGTCCAAAGCAAAGAGAAAATTCCTTCTCTTTTTACAGAGGAAGAAATTGATCAGATATTAAATAAACAGTCAACCCTCAATTCTTTATTAGAACAAAACACTTCTGTTCATTTTCCTACTAAATTTTGTTGTCTTGAAATAGAAAATAAACTTGTAGATCAGCTAAAAGGACAAACTGATAACACAATATGTTTGATTGGTGAAATTGTTTATACTAATGATTTTTCAACTTCTGATCAATCTGATGATGATGATGAGCTCAAAACATAAACTAATCATGCAGGGAAACCAACAGTCGATTGGTGTCATGAATTTCATTATAATCAGTTTGAAAGCAGCAATCATCCAGTCCAATTCATCATGAATAATTTTCACATAATTGGGAATCAGCTATCTATTAGTTGTAATGTTAGGGTTGAGAAGAAAGAGGAATTTCTTGAACATGATGCATATGAGGAGCCTCCTCCTGAAAGGGTTGAGGTAATAAAAGATACCCCTACTCAAGAACATGATGATCTCTTCACAGAGCACATTCCATGGAATCAGAGCATGCTAGGACTGCAAGAGGACAACACTGCAATATATGATGAATCCTCTAGTTCAGATAATAATGAAGATGAGGAAGCTTTTCTTTCTCATAAGTATCTTTGCCTTAATCCAGTGGAGAAAGAAGAGATGATCCTGGTTGAAACATATCTTCCAAACACTCACAACCAGGTATTATTTCAAGATCCCTATGCTCATTTCTTGAAAATCTTTGAAGAAGGGATAAAGGTTATTAGGAGCAGTATATTACCAAAAGCAAGAGGATTATTTAGCACTGCTGCTAAAAAACAAAAAGAATGGGAGTGGCCCTGTTTGTCCAGCCTGCCCAAGGAGATGAAGAAGGACCAATCGTGGAATCATTTGCTAGATTGGTTGTACTAGAAAAGAGAGATCATTAGCTAAAACATGTAAATGTTCCAAGTTAGATTAGGTTATATAGGAAAGTAATAAAGCTCAATCCTTTGAGCATTTAGTTAGTTGTTGATTTTTGTCTTGTAAGAAAAAGAAAAATACAAAAACAATAGAAAGAAAGAAAAGAGGGCAGAAATGAAAACAAGAAAGGCAAAGCCCCATGCCAAAAAAGAGAAATAAATCTAAAAGTGTGCAAGCTCAAATGCCACTCCTCAAAAACACACTTCTAGTTAGTCAAACTGTTTAATCTTGACTAATTAGCTTTAAATTTTTCTGCTGATAGGATAGTGAATTTGATTTTCCAAACTGTTCAATCTTGGCTTATCAGTAGATAGATTAGGATAGAAATTGAAGGTTCAAACAAATTCAAAATCTGAACCTAAGTTTCCAAAAGAAATGACTCAAATCTGTTTTACTTTCATGAGTCAAGGGATGTAAAAATCTGGTTCTAAATAGCCCAAAATCTGAATCAGAAAACAAGGAAGAAGACAGCTCAAAACAAGTTCAAAACAGAGCTGTGAAGAAAAGAGAAGGCCATGATGAGAAGCTTTTAGATCTTAAGCCTTCCATTTTGATTTTAATTTTCTGCAAATAATAATCTATGTACAACTTTTTTTTATGCCATAGATCACAACAAGTCAAACAACTTAATCTTGACTTGACTTTTTTTAAATTTTCATTGTAGAATTTAGAGAATGAAAGTCTGTTGGACAGTTTAATCCCAACGGATAGTAGATTAGGTAGAGAAAAATATGATCTCAACTGTTTAATCTGAGTTTAGGGAGAAATAAGGAGTAGAATTAGATTAGTTTTTATGCTTTCAAAAGAATAAAATGTTGTGAAAGGATTTTGCCAATCCAAGTGCACTCTGATGATGAAAAAATGTTAGATCAGTAGGATTGGGTAGGTAAAAAGTTGTATTGATGAAAGTCCATTGTTTTCATAGCTGCTAAATATGTTTTCAAATAATATCCTCCCAGCAAAGGAAGGGCAGCCCAATGGATCAGCCATAGGTCAGCCTCCCAGAGAATGCAGGTCTGAAGTTCTTGATGCCTTCAAGAAGGCACCATCCCCAAGTGGAGCCACTGTTAGCCACCTATAATATTTTGTTATACCAAAAGGTGGCTAAGACTTTTTGAGCCTCCAAGGAACAAATTTTATCACTAAAAATTGTTGGCTCTTGAAGTCTCTCTAAGGCCTCATGCCTCTGTCCATATCCCTTATTGTTGTTTACATCCTAAAAGCCTCTAAAATCCTTCAAAAATCCCAAGTTAAATACTGTTGTAGAACCCCTTGGTCCCCTTCCTTTTCTTCCTCACTAACCTCATTTTCTATTCTCCATTTCCCATGAAAAACCCACAATTTCATGTTTCTCCCTTTCCATTTCATTAAAATCCCTTTTATAAGGTTAAAAACCGACTTTTTAACCTTACCGAAACCTTCATTTCCTTCAAGAAACCCTTCAAAAACCATGAAAATACATTTTTTTATGTATAGGACTTAAGCCCCTCGAGCTTAAGCCCTTAGCCCCTTTCCTCCATATGCCCACACCCTGGAACCAAGTTTTAACCCTTTGGCGCTTATCGCAAAGCACAGATCGCAGAATTTCCAAATTTTTATTTTTTAAACTGATGCATCGCAAATATTTGCGCTGCGATCCATCATAGATCGTAGATCGCAATTTTCAGTTTTCCTCCAAAGAGCCATCGCAAATATTTGCGCTGCGATCCATCGCAGATCGCAGATCGCAATTTTCAGTTTTCCTCCAAAGATCCATCGCAAATATTTGTGCTGCAATCCATCGCAGATCGCAGATCGCAATTTTTACTTTTCCTCCAAAGAGCCATCGCAAATATTTGTGATGCGATCCATCGCAGTTTCCGCCCATCGCATAATCGCAATATCGCATTTTATCTCCGTCGCATAATCCACCATCGCGTTTTCCACTTTTGCGATTTGCGATCAGTCCTGTCGGGACCACCGTACGATCCCCTCGCCGCTCATATAAAATGCGCCTTTTTCCTTTGTAAAATTAAAAAACGTCATATTGTATTGTTTACAAAGGTTTTTCTGCTGCCTTCTCCCAACCGTTGATCTTGTGCGATCGACGGCTTATATTTTATCTTTTTTTCACCATTCTATGATTTCTCCAATTAATCCCGACCGTTGGATGATGCCATCCAACGGCCCTGCTTCCTCTGCACATCCTTCAATGCAGTTTAACCTATAAACGCAAGATTTCATAACTTTTGTTTGTATTTTGCAGGGTTTAACATTTTTCGCTATATTCAGATGAAATTCGAAAGATGAGGGTGACGACCCTCCCTCCTTCGATTTATCAAAGGAAATCGTTCGCAGGTGTCAAATTCAGGTTTTCATCAGTGTTTCATGAGGCATTGATGCCGTATAACCCTGCGTAGCCCTGTGTAACAGCGAAGCACCAAGAATCCGACACAGTCAAAGAGTATCAGCTGTAGAAGACCAGACATGTGCCAGCACAAAGAATTGAAGACAGTTTTCTGGGGATTACGGCTAAGACTGTTATCAAAAGCCTAATCCCCCAATCTAAAACACAGTCTGCAGAATACCTAAAGTGTTTTAATGACAGCAAACCCTCCACCGCCAAAAAAAGGAGTCGAGTTGATTCCTCAGCTACCCCCGAGCCACTTGTTGCCTCAAACCTTTAAAAACAGAGGCCGAAGTTAATGAAGAAAATTAGATATTCACCTCCAGCGCAGCCAAGGAGTTACTTATGCAAGGAAATCAATGCAGAAATACCTGCAGAGTTACTCCAAACATTACACAAAGCCTCAAATTCAAATAAAGCTCCCACCGAGCTTGATTCATAAATGTAAAATAGTTAATATAGTAATCCACCTGTAAAATTCTCCATCGAGCCCCTCAAAGGGCCGAGAAGTCTTGAATCTGTATTTATTGTCTTAAAAGATCTTATCTCAGATTTTTTCCCCTCAGTATTCTATAAATAATTCAGTAGAAGATGAGAAATTGTTGGTTGTTGGTTTCTGTTTGATCACAAGTTGTAACATTGAAACTCTCTGAAATAAATATACAAGTCTGTTGAAGTTGAAAACAAATTGAAGTCTTGGATGTATTGATGATGCTGTTGCATGTCCGTTCCTAAGAAGGCTCTATCATTGGATTCATGAGCTTGGTTGTTGGTGAAGTATTCTAAATGTTTAATGTGTTCTCCTGTTTTCATTATGTTTCATAATCTCTTACTACAATAGGCTGAAAGTTTTAGGCTAAGAAATGACTCCTAGAAGCACCTTAGACCTGTTCACCCTTCACTGTTTTATGTTTTCTTCTGCTGAAGTATTTTAGAGGCTTTAAACCTTCTCTTTAGTCTTCATGCTCGTTTATTTCCTTGATAGCTCAAATAGTTGGTTTCAACATGATTTATGGTTCTCCCTGCTTGTCTGCTATCACTTGAAAGATGTTATTGAAGTCTCCCTTTGAAGTACCATTGTTATAAGTTAATCAAAGAGGTCAGTTTTGATCTTGCCCTTTGCCATTGCTTAAACAATTGTTTTAAAGGTCTTTATAGTTGTAAGCATAGATGTTATTTAGGTGTTCCCTCTTCTATGAATACAATTATCAATGAATCTTTTATGTTTTCTAAGTCCTTTAGAATAAAATATTTGAGGAAATAGGGAGTTCCCTGAATCTTAGATTTTGTTTTAAAAGTTGTCTTGAAATCATTATTTGCTTAAAGAATGTTTGTAGAATTTATGGTTAGCCCTGTCTATCAAATATCTCTTTATTGTTAAGTTATGTTTCCAAGTTCTCTTTTTTGAGAATTAAACTTCTCTTTCCAAAACTTTAATGTCCATCTCATTCCAAAACAAAGGATCCTATGGCCAAGTTAGATTTTCCCTTTGATATCCCATATCCCTTGAAGAGTTTGTCATGACCTTATTTTGACTCCATTGCCCAATGAACCAGATATTTCCTCTTTCTGTCTATCTTTCCTAGACCTTTCATATTCTGATGTATCAACTTAACCCAACCAAACAAACATCTACACTTAATAACTAGTCTAAAATCCATAATAAAAGCAAACAAGATAAACCTTTGCAAACAAATATTTGAGAGATCCCTCTCTGAGAACAGGAGGACTAGATCCTGGAACTCTAAAGATTGGTTCTGATGTTGCCTTGTCTTTTGATTTTCCAAACTGTCAAAACACGGGGGACCAACAGTAATGAATGATGTTTCATATAATGTTTTGAATGAAGTTAAAGAAAATATTCAACCTCATGGTCAGTTTTTATATAAGAGAAAAAACACTTGTTATTCAAATCCAAGAATTCAAAGATTTCCACTCCCCCTCACCGAAGAAGAAATCAATTTGCTTCTAAACATGCAACCATCCTCAAAATATTTACATAATGAAGAAATTTTTTCTACTTATTCTAATTTTGATGTATGTACTAAAGTTTTTATCCATGAAGAGACAGAAGAACAGGTTGATGCCGATGATGTTCTACCTTCCCAAAAAAGCCCATTTCCTGATAGCACTCCTATTGATAAAAATGATGACCTTCAAATAGAATGCAACCAATCTAATCTAGATATATCATGATTACAGGAAAATCAATCTGCTGATCTAATTTGTATAATTGATGACATTCATTCTTCTGAATATTTTCCTAAGTATGATCAGTAGATGATAATCATGTTCTCCAAATTCAAGCTAACTTCACAGAGCAATCCCTAGCTAGTTTGTGGGATGAGGAATTTCAATTTCAGCAGCTCAAATACAATGATCAGAAAATACACATCAAATATGGGAGTGAAGAAGAAAGTTCAGAAATTTTGAAAGAAAGTTCTATACCATTATGCTCTAAAGCATTTCAATTTTTAAAGGATGAACAACCCCTAGAAATCTATGAAGTTCCAATAAAACCCATATATAAATTGCAACAATTTTTCAAAGTTTTTCATGATCCAATAGCAGATATGTTGGATAATGAATGCATACAAAGTCCTTCTTCATTTATTGACTATGAGCTTCAAGACCAAGATGATACAAATTTCCTCAAACAAACATTTTCATCAGTAGAAATATCATCACAAATCTTATCTAAAAATCTGAAAGTATCTGAGAACAATCATAGGTTTATTTTGCAAGGGAATAAAGTTAAAAATGACAATTTAGTCTCATTGCATGGAGGTCATCCAGAACAGATGTACAACTATTTAGATCATTTAAACATTGGTTTATATACCTTGGAAGATCCTTTTAAAAATTTTCTAGAGTCAACAAAGGAAATCAAGTATTTCCTCATTCTCTCATTTGTTGAAAAGATTCTAATAGGTTGCAGAATTAAATTTTTGAAAATCAAAAAGCACATGCAAAAAAATATATCAAAGTACATAATGCTTGAATGGTTGCATTGGCTATTTGATTTTACCTAACCAGAAGTTGGACAACTGATTAGAGTAAGTAGGTAGATGAGTGCAAATAAGCTCAAAGCTCTGAGCATTTTTTCAGTATTCAGTTTTCAGCTAGTTTTGAAATAATTCATTAAGATTTAAAGCCAAGGAGAAGGTCCTAAAGATATTTAAGATATATCAGTTTGGTTTGAGAATTGCAGTATGTTATTTTAGTTTCAGATCAAATTTCAGTTTGCAGGAAAAGGACTAAATTAAGTTCAAGAGTTTTAGTTACAGATATTTTATAACAAAGCAAATGCATGTTTGGGATTGGCTCAAAGGATCAGGCTATTAGTCAATGGTGTTCTTGACATCTCACAAGGAGATACAATCCCCATGCGAAGACGCTGTTAGTGTCCTATAAATATAGGATTCATAATTTTGAATTGACTTTTGATAGTCTTGTAAAATATGTACATACCTTTCTTTCTGCAAGTTTTTTTCCCATATTTAAAAAAAAAAAATGAGGGTAAAAATTCCTAAAAGAAAGATCAAAGGACATGAAAAATATAGACCCCAAAAAGAAAAAAGATGAAAATAAAACCTGAAAGTGAGCAAGACCAAATGCCACTACTTTTTACTTTTCAGTAAAATAAATGATTATGGGCAGAGTGTCAATAAATTCCGTAATCCATGATAAGTTAAACTTTTTAATCTTAACTTGTCATGTTTTCAATTTCATGTTTTAGATAGTGAATAAAGATTTGTCAGACAGTTTAAACCTGAAAAATCAGTAGATAGGTAGAGAATAATGAGGAGCTTAAAAGTTTAATCTGAGCCCTCGGATGAAATAAGGTAGATCTAGATAGTTTTATGTTTTAGAAGAATACATTTTTTAAGGTTGCAAGCCTAAATGCACCTGCAAAATGAAGAAAAATGATAGAATAAGGCTGGGTAGGTAGGAAGCAGTGTAGAAAGCATGCAATAAAGTTTCACCAGAAAAAATCACTATTTTTCCCTCCCCTATAGGTATTTAGTATTCTAGGCTATTAGTCAAATAGGCTCAGATCATTTATCTAACTTTTGTTGGGACCGAACCCAAGGCTCGATGACTGGTTAAGTTGAAAATATTGAGTTCTTATGTTAAATCCACATTTATCATTATTCATCCTTCATTCATACATTTAAAACCCCTTTTCCTAAGTAAAGACACATTCTTACGTAGCGAATATTAAAGTCCCATATAATTAACTTCATCCCTTCAGAAGCATTCATAAAACCCTCAAAACTACATTTATCCTAAGTACTGGTGAAATAATAAAAGATAAGCTATGCTTTACTTTTACACTTTACTTAGTGATTTTATGTATTTTTGTTTTACATTACACTACCCTTTCATATTAATTTTCACATATTCTATTAAATCCCTAAAAAACACTTTATCCTACTTATTAATTTCCTATGTTTAAATATCCCCCAAAACCCACTATCACTATGTTTTAGACCAAATTTTATTACCCATGTGCTAAATCAAAAACCCCAATTAAAATCCCTTTAGTCTAAAACTATCGGTAAGTAAATATCCCGCCCCTATGGTCTTTAAACCATTCAGACAAGTTTAAAACTATATAATAAACTAAAATATTGCGCCCTTTGTATTTTTATTCAGACATATTTTAAATGTTTAGATTAACATATCAACCCCGCCACGATATATGATTAAAACCTTTTCCCTCAGATATATTTCATAAAGGTTAATTATATGTTTTAAACTGCCCGCATGCATATGAAGCCTGGTCCCACCATTTACTTTAGCTGTAACTTTCCAATCAATCCTAACCCTTCGCATCCGATCTTCAAATCTGACGGATGATACTCAATATCGCGTTGAAAAACTAATCGATCACCCAAACTCCAAATGCACGCGAAATAGGTTGTTTTGCAATTTCACCTCCCCTCCACATGGCAGCTATTCATTTGATCATGTGCGTTTTTCTCCAAACAGCTTACCACCATTATCTCACGCGAAGATTTACCCTATAAACCTACGAAGATTTCTGAAGAGCTTCATGTTGCTCCAGATAAGCTATTAGAACTATCAACTCAGTCAAAACCTCAAAATTTTTTCCAAATCTTGATACCTACATATTACAGGTCATATAGCAAAAGGAGAATTTAGATAAAACAATCTAAAAACTAGTTAAATATATGTTTTACTCCAAGAACTCATAAGGGAATGGATTCAAAGGATTTTCCTTAAATATTCCAAGCATCCGAGTTAAAGAACAGTCATCCTGTGAAAGGTAAAAGATAATTTTAATGTAAAGATTAAAACAGGGAATTCATAACAGTGAATGGTAAAAGTGAAATAAGAATTCATAGGGACAGTGAAAACATAACAATTACAGAGTATCGGTGGTTAAAGTGTATCAGATAAAAGTCAGAGTGAAGGTTAAAACAAAGTTATAGAGCAGTCAAGGTAAAACAATAAAAATAAAAACAGAGTTAGTAATGGTTAACAGAGATGAAAATAATTTCACCAACAACAATGAATTTTATCCAAAGTGAAAGTGAAAAACAGTTAAAAGAACAAAAAGGTTAAAAGATGAAAACATAACAAGAAGGAACATTTTTGCACAAATTTCCTGTTTAAGTCATTTTTTTGCAAAACCTGTTGTGACCAATCCAAGATGAATTTTGAAAAATTGAAGGAGGTTTATGTTCTTAAGGTGTCGAACTACAAAAAAGTCTCTCACATTTCTAACAGACATTATGGGATGGGAAATATTAAACAATATTGGAAAACACTTTTTGCAGAAAATTCATGTTAAGTCATCATTTTGCAGAGAAAATTGTGGCCAATAAGAAATACATCTTACAAAACTGAAGGAGGTTTTTGTTACTAAGAGACCCATCTACAAAAACCTATCTCACATTATGTACAGGTATTACATAATGAGAGATACATGTGCATATTTATAGCCTATGTTTCAAACTCTGTAAAACTCTATTTTACACATCGTTTTGCAGAGCCTATTGTGAACACCTGGAGCAGAATTTTAGGGAACCGAGAGAGGTTTATCTCACAAACATATTTATATATAATAACCTCTTTCACATTTTACATGTCTAGTTTTTATTGAGAAATAAAAAGGTATCATTGGACCCCACGTTTGCAGAATTTCTCGATAAGAATGCACAAAGAAAGGAGACAGTTAGTGATTTGTATGCCTCATCATCAACTAAGAGTTGAGATCAAATTTGAATTCTCCTCTTTGTCATCACCTATCAATAAAAAATAGTGCCAAATATACGCATTATTTTTAAGTGTCCTTTACTTAAGTTCTATTTATGTAAAACAATTGGAGATGTATTTGTAAACCAATCTTGATATTTTTTTCAAGATATTGTAGTTTAGAATTTGTATAAATAATTCACTCTTTGAAGTATTTTGGGTGGAATAAAATTGTTGGATTTACTATAGACATTTTTTTTGAACATTGGAGGCTATTGTGTGTTTGAATTCGAAGTAGCAGACTAGACAAGATGACTGGAATCATAATTCAGAATCCCTGTGATAAGCTGATGAGTGAAGTATTTCCTACTTGTCACTGTTTCCTTTTCTAAGTTTCTTGCATTCATTTTATGTTTGTTATGTCTGAATGTGTAACTAGGAGTATTACTACATGATTAATCAATTTCTCCCTGTCTTTAACTAGTTGTCATTTTAATGTTTTCTTCTGATTTCCGGTGCAAGGAACCCTTAATTGCTCCTTCTAACCTCTTCCTTCTACTTCCATTTTCCGGATCAAAGGATCCTTAAATGCCCTTTATCCTAATCATACTACCTCACAAAAAACCACTTTCCAAAATCTCTGAGGGTTATCTATCTTGCCCTGAATATATTTGTACCTTTTTTGCCTTGATTTCTAGTGTTGTTAGCTTGATTTAGATCCCATAGCCCAATGGACAAGTAGATTTCTCTCTATCTTACCTCCAAGTGATTTTTCCCACCAAATCCAACAAAAAAAAACCAAATCTGCACTTTAATGACTAGCCTAACATTTATAAATCAAACAAAGATAAATATTAAAGAGAGAGCCCTCTCTGAACCCCAGGAAGGCTAGATCCTAGAGTTTGAAGTAGGTTTGTGGTTACCTCGGAGCATTTCTTTCTTGAACCTAGAAAAATTACTGAGTGATAACAGTAGGAAAATTCCACCAGATGTAGATATTCCTCCCACTTGGTTGGTTTCTACATCACATACATGCACAACATATCTTCCAAGACTTGGTTTACTCGCTTTGTTTGATCGTTCGTCTGGGGATGATAAGCTATACTAAATATTATCTGAGTCCCCAATCCAGTAAACAAAGTCTTCCAAAATGCAGAAGTAAACTTAACATCCTGATCTAAAATAACTGTCTTTGGGATTCCATGTAGCCTGAAAATTTCCTTCATGAATATGTCAGTTATTTGTACAATCTTGTAAGTAGACTGTACAGGTATAAAATGTGCAGATTTACTCAATCTGTCCACCGCCATGATGGAATCATTTTGCCTCTTTTTTCGGGGTAAGCCCATAATGAAGTCCAGGCATGTGACCTCCCACTTCCATTCAGGTATTGGTATGGGCTGTAACAACCAAATGGTAACACCACAAATTCATGGTTTCCATACCTGGTACGGAATGCTGTTTTGCAGATATCCTTTTCCTTGATTTGAATCTAGTGATATCCAAATCTTAAATCTATCTTGGAAAATACCATGCCCCCCTTCACTTGATCAAACAGATAATCTATCCTTGCTAGAGGGTATTTGTTCTTAACTGTTAACTTGTTGAGCTACCTATAATCCATGCACATTTGCATGGTCCCTTCCTTCTTCTTTATGAAAAGTACTGGTGATCCCCCCCAAGGGGACACACTTGGACGTATGTACCCCTTGTCTAGCAGTTCTTATAACTACATTTTCATCTCGGTTAGTTCTGGCACACTCATTCTATAAGGAGCTCTTGATACTGGGGAAGCTCCTGGAATTAACTCTATGGTGAAGTCTATGTCCCTCCTTGGTGGTAATCCAGGAATATTTTCTGGAAAGACATCCAAGAATTCTTACACCGCTTGTATATTTTCCATCATAGGAAAATTATTACACCACATGTAGAATTCTTACCCTACTTGGATAGCATATAATTGGCATCCCTTCCTTATACATTTATTCATCTGGGATGCTGTAATTGGGTGTAACTATAATGGTTTATTAATTCCTTGAATCTCTTTACGTTCTCCATCATGCGTTCTGTAATAAATAATCTTTTCCTTACAGTCCAATAAGGTCCAATTCTTTTCTATCCAATCCATGTCGAGCAAAACATCATAGGATCCTAATGGCAGAATGTTCAAGTCTACTTGTAACTGTTGTTCTGCAATTTTCAAAGTACAGTTTTGAATTTTTGTATTTACCTTCGTTTTGCTCCAGTGGCTAGCTGTACCAGCCATGAAATTTTAAATTTTTGTTCTTTCAAATTACAAGATTCCACTATTTTGGGATTAATGTAACTCAGACTTGCACCTGGGTCTACCAAAATAGAAATAGTTTGGGTTAGTATTTTACCTTCCATCTCAATCATTGTTGGCTGATAATCCGCCTGTCGGTCCTCCAACACCGCATTGATACGGGGGATGTTTCTTGCCACATCACCTACTATAGAAGCTTCCTATAGGTTTGCAACTGCATCAATTTTTGTTCGCTGCAGACAATCTTTGTATTAGTGTGCTTCACCACACCCCAAACACTATAAAGGTGGCTTGGTCACCTGCCCTTGCTCAGGCTTACTGGATGCTTCTATAGGCTTTTCCTCTGCTAGCCATCTGGTTCTCTGGTGATTCCTGCCAAATTTTTTGCTGATAGAATTGCGTGCATAGTTCTTAAAATTACTTTTTTTGACACCTCTGAAACTCGAGCTATTTTTCTATCCTTTCTTCGGTGGCCAATTCTTTCCAATCTCCCCTTTAGCCTTGGACTGCTGATATCAAATTCGTGCTTTAAAAATGGCTTCATCCATGGTTTGAGGGTTTACAAATTCTATTCGCTCCTTCATATGTGTTGGCAGGCTCCTCAAAAATCTCTACACCTTAGCCTTTTCCTCTCGAAGATAGAGAACATATTGTAACAAGAAAGTGAACTTGGTGATATATTCGTCCATGGTCATCTGTCCCAGTCTTAAATCATGAAATTCCTTAGCTGTTTCATTATAGAACCATTTTGTTAGATACTTGTCCTTAAAGTACTGCTGGAATAAGTCCCAGGTGACATCTTGATGCTCTATGCCTTATTTCTTTCAAAAAATATGAAATGACAATAATAATATTTTATTAAAAAAGTGTGAAATGAAATTTATTATGAGTACTTTACTTTATGACTTTAAAAGTACTTAGAACACTACCATGATTAACCATGAATTTTTATCCACCATTGAGAATGTGTCAAGTAAGTAATTTTAACTCAAGCAATGCCATCTCAACCATTAGGGATGATGTCATCTCGTAAAATGTGATTGGTTCTCATAAAGTGAATTTTGATTGTACAGTTTCCTTAGGAGGCCCATTTTATAGCTAAAAATTACTCTAATGTTTATCCTTACAACACAATTTGCTTCCAGATCTGCGTTATTTCTGTAGGAGAAGTTGCAGGGTGGTTTGGCACACCATTTGGAGAGTTGGTTTTCTAGTGAAATGGACCTGCCTTTCATTTAGATGATCTATTGGAGGAGGCTATTCTATTGATCATATCAGATCAGCCACACTTTCTAGATCTAGATTTTGCAGTGGATCTTTAGCCCTAGGGCCTAGATTCCCATCTTGTACATGGTGCTTTTCTGAAAACCCTTAAGGGGTTCTTCAAAGGAGGTTGAATAGTGCTCAGATTTGTAGTAAATCTATCTTTTGAGGCACATATCAGCTTTAGATCTGTTGTATAACCATTCGTTGTAGCAGTGTCTATAAAACAACACTGTAGCAGTCTTCCAGTCTTTATATATAGTAGCAACACCTCATTTTGAGGGATTTTGTCCATTGGAGGCTTGTTCTTTCTTGTTGTACATCTTATGGCCCATTATTTATGCATATGTTGCTACTGTTGTAACATATGAAAGGTCTCCATATTGGCCTCTTCCTTTTATATGATGAATTGCATTATTGTTCCAACATTTTGCACTATATTCCTACTTTTCCCATTTTGGAATAATACATGCTCAAAATAACCTTCCTAGAGTAGGCACTCGAAGTCCCCCATGGGTAAGGGTGGGATTCCCAATTGGGAACACCCGTGTGCTAAAAAACACAACAGACTTAGCTAAATAATTGAAGCATGCAAATAAATCTCAAATGCCAATACAATATCAAATTAGAGACTGATTTTCTTTGTTGCCCTCATCTTCCTTATATGGTTGTGAGCCTTCCCTAGCCTTGGCCCACCTCATAATTGCGCTACACATGTGGCCACTAGGCTCCATGAAGATTGCGTTGTCTCTCCATGTTCTCCATCATCTCTACATTTAATCTCCACTCCCTCCATCATGTGTGCATTTACTACACCACTTACTCTATCATTGTATCATTAATGCTCTATGATCTTACTTTTATTCCTCCACTATCTCCATCATATTCATCATTAATTCTCTATCACCTCCACTCATTCTTCATTACTAAGCTACTCCACTACTCCATAATGTTGATCTATTATCTAATTAACCTACATTCACACAACAAAGTGGATTTTATTCATTTATGGGGTTTATGGGTCCCTCCATCCTTTTATTTACTTAACTAATTAAGAAAAGTAGGAACTCTAATATTCCAATTAACTGGTGGAAAATTGTGAATAGTACAATTTTCCTCTCCATAAGGGAGAGGTTTTGGCCCTGGCTCGAAGAGCCTAAATTTGTGTCTCTTGTGTTTTGGTGATTAACTTGATGAAAGACATAATAAGCTAAGAAGAGAAGACAAAAGTAAAAGAAGTAATCTCACAAGTAATTATCAATTAGAAAATTTAAATTAAACTAAACACTCTGAAATTCTCAACATCATTTCAGAGCTAAGGTCTTGAAGGCAAGGGCTACTTGAAAAGGAGACACTCAAGGATTAAAGAGAAAGAATCCATTTTTGTGGAAAGCATCAAATTCAAGGTAAAAATTTGCATTGGAAAATCAAATCAGTTCGCAAGAAAATTCTCAAGCCATCTCAAGAAGACCAAAGGATCCACTCATCAAGGAGATGATCTTTACCATCAAATAGTTATGATATTTAAGACATTTTTGGAAGACACATCATTAGCATCATCCAAAAATATTCAACACCTTTGAAAACATCATCATTCTATAGACATCCTTGATCATTAAAAGTCATCAAAGGAATCAATCTAGGAGGGAGTTCCTACCATCATTTTCATCATCATCATCAAGGAAGTTGATAGAAGGAAGAAATCAATTCAATCAAGTAAGTATCTGTATGACCTCATCTAAATATTTCAAAATGACTTATTGCAAAGAGAGCAACAAATTGGTTGGGTCATCAAACTTTAGTGCATGGAATAAGAGGAAATATTTGAATCTAATGGAATATGAAGCTATGGGATACATCAAAGGATCTACAACTCAACCCTTAAAATAAGATTCTCTAGCTCATGCCAAGTACATGAAAGGAGAAAATAGAGCCTAGAGGATTCTCATAGAATCCATTAAGGACTATTTCATACCCCATGTATCCAAATTAGAAACTGCAAAAGAAATATATGAGAAAATGGTGGAGCTATTCTTCGTGAGTACTACAGGAGAAGTAATATCCCTTATACATGTACTATACAAAATGAAATTGTTAAGATAGGAAGGAATCATGTCATATTTTATGAGGATTTCTGAAATACGCAATGAGCTACGGGAATTGGCAGAAGTCATTTCTGATAGTGAAATGGCTATAGTGGTGCTAAATGCTCTATCAGAAGAATGGGGAACTTCACTTCAAGTTTGTACAGGAAGAAAGAAGCAACACCATTCTAGGATCTGGTCCCTATGTAAAATAGAGGAAACAATATTGAAAGCCAAAGCTGATACAAGATCAAGTGAAGGGAATCAAGCCTTTGCAACGATTTCCAAGAAGATATGAAGATTTGGTAAATTTGGTCCTTCGAATAAAATAAGAAACATGGAAAAATTACAATGCTTTGGATGTAATGAACTTGGGCATTAGAAAAGGGATTGTCCTAAATCTAGAAAGGAAAAAAGGAAAAAGGAAGAATCCCATGACACAGATGAAAGGGAAGAACCTTATGCAAATAAATCTAAGAAATAAGAAGCGAAAGATCTATATTATGATTGAGATCATCTTCCTCTTTAAGCGATTTTTGTTAGCTATAAAATAGTATGATAGGAAGCATAATAACATCATGATAGAAGCATGGATGGAGCACTTGTCTTAGAAGAAGTGGCTCCCAGGAACCTCACTGCTAACAAAATTGATCGAAGATAGTCATATGAATCAAGGATCATCTATGAAACAGGTGGACGCACTTTCTAATGGTGTCCTCCTTGGATTCACCAGTTAGAAAGAGAGGAAAAAAGGTTTCATTAGGAATTCTATCTTGTAGAATTTTGGGATTAGGGTATGATGACATATTCATGAAAAAGTTCAAGGGAATGAAGCTCTTAATTATAAGTAAATTTCTGTAGGATGACTCAAATGGATAATATAAGGTACATATATGCTAACACTGTATGTTGTTAAGTCATTTGATATGGTTATGGGTGATGGAATTTTGTCTCTAGAAGTAGGATAAAATAAAGGAGGATATCTTCCGGTACACAGGCTATCATTAATAGATTAAATCAAGATATCCTCATATGTAATATAAGGTGGTTATATACAAACAAGTAACTATATGTTGGTAGTTATAGGGAGTAAATTAAACTATGCAGAGAAAGAAAGGAAGAGATCATGAAGTGCAACCATGTCCAGAGGTGGTTATCATCCAGAAGCCAAGAAGATGTGACTAGGAGATCTCCTAGAAAGATATATAGACTCTGATAGAAGTATGGTAAATAAGAAGACCATTGAAAATACATATCTTTAGGAGATGTGTAAACCTAAATAAAGGATGTCGATGCCTACAGAAATATGTCATGGTGAAATATCATCACTAAGGTAACTTTTCATTTAAAGTTCTTATGTATATGTTTATCTGGATAAGTTTATGTAGGGTTGCCAACCATGTGGAAGGTTGTAAGATCCTTGGGAGATGGTTTGAAAGAAAGCAACATTGCATAAAGGTGGAATAGATGATAAATACTAATGAATCACTTTATGGTAGATGACATGACTCATGGATGAAAGTGATAGATCATATGTGCTTTATGAAGCTAAAGTTGAAGATTTCTTACGATCGAAATCCATGACATCGAGGGGAGGAATTCTCATGAGCAGCTGGGTGTCTCACCATTACTGCTATAGGTCCTTGGTTGAGAGAGAGCCTGGTATTAAGTTTCTTACTCGGGAGAAACTGGATAATTCCTAAGAATGAGCTTAGGTACATTCCTCGTACAGAAATGAGTACATTCCCTTATGGAATAAGTCCTCCCTAGTTCAGAGGGAGAGATAGACACATCATTCCATTCTTCAACTGGGAAGAAAAAATGGAGCATTGGGTAATCATCTGGCATCTAATACTCTTTGAGAATGAGATAGGGAATTAAAGATAAGATTAGTCATGGACAGATATTCGTTGAGGGCTAGCTACCTAAGAGAAGAATAGTCCAAGAAGGTCATACTTTGGGAACACCCGGGTGGAGTATGTACCTTGGAGAGACAATGACGATGGTGTCTATAATTCATGTGTATCACCAACATTATATCCCATTGTATTGTTAAGAGATGGGGTTGTTAGTAAAGGCCTTGCACTAGGAAATTGATAGTTGATATGATGCTATATAGATGCGATTACCAATCCAATTCTTCTTATGAGATTCTTCATATTGAAAGTAACCAGGTACCATTATGAATACCTCCCTAGTTAAGAGGGAGTGTTGGAAAGTGTAACTAGGTTCGGTCTTCATATTGACTATGTAGCTATGTGTTTATGTAATGAAGAAGACAAAGATCATAAAATGTATTTCTGTTAAGCTTGCTTCATGGGTTTCATGAGCAAGGAGTTTTATTATAGGTCAAATAATTCTTCTTGATGTATTTTATCGATTTGTCTTCTTGTCATAAATGTATTTATTAGCGTCATGTATATGAAGTATAACACATTTAATGTCAATGATGTATGCCTCATGGCATTTTCAAACTAGCTTGTAAACATGGCTCAAGAATAGTGCTAACACCCCTGATCAAATCAATGTCATACTCAATTGTAATACCTCTCCAAGTCGGCCTATAAACTACAAGAAAATTCATCTCATGAACTGTCACATCTATTCATGGTCAGGTTGGCTTATTATAGGGCCTGACCACTATAAATATGATGATGATGATGATGATGATTAACATCCACTGAGACCAAACTTTGGTGTATTGGACCTATAATTTTCTTAGTTCTTAATTGTCTGGCTACTCGTCTTTCTTGGCGAGATTGGTGTTGTAACTTTCTTTTTCTTCTCTACAATCTTCCAAATTCCTTTATCTTGCAACTCCTTCATCTCTTCTGATTCTTGGGACACTGATGTCTTATCTTTGGGATCTGAGAGATCTACTTTGCTGCTAAATGAAGATCTATTTTGCATGGTATTCGAATCCTCATAGTTGTTGATACTTGAGGGGCTCTTGGGTTCATTTTTTTGTTGTTGGGCGGGGCTTTCCCCCTACTTGTCTTGAGGATTGTTTATTTCTTGCCTGATTTCTTGCAATTCAAAGTTTTCTGGAGAGTATTCTTCCTTGATGACAGTGTAATGTTCCTTTTTTTCTCCTTCCCACCATGTAGATCTATGGTGATTCTTTGTAGCAGAATTTTTTTGGGAGACTTTTGGGCCATTTTTGGCTAGATGGCCTGTCTCAAGGCAGGATCGACATCTGAAGAGGACACTTTCATAGTCAAGTTTCTGGTTCCAAACATAGTATTTGATTGTTAGGATTATTTCAGCTGGGAAACCAGCGCCGAAGTCCATTTCTACACAGATGTGTGCATGGGTGGTTCTGACATACTCCTCTATTTCTAGGCACCTACAGTAAAATTTCCCAATTGCATTTCCAATGGCTTTTAGCGAGGAGAGATTCCAGAGATACAAAGGTAGGTTTGGAAATTCAACCCAAACTGGTGCTGAGGTTATGACTGTTGTTGAGGTTATGAAAAGTCAACAAGAAAAGTGTGTCTAGTTTAATTTTCCATTAATTAAATTGGACAATAAATTGTAATCTTATCTCATAATCACTTGTAATAGTTAACTAAGTGTGATAAACTCAGTTAGCTCATGAAATTCGATTTGAGGGTGGTTGGTGAGGCATGCAGAGTGATTCTATTTGTTTTAGAGTCCAAGTTGTAGTCAGTGTATAATTTTAATGCATGATAAATCAGTTAACTAAATTAATTGAGTTAAAACCAGTTTAACTAGTTGTAACTGATTGTTGCACTAGTGAGAGGTCAAGTGAGTTAAATCATATTTAATTCACATGCAGTGATCTGTCAAGTAACTGATGGTTTACTATTAATAGCTACATGCATGTTATTTTTGATAAAAACCCAGTTGAGACAGAGGTTATAGGGATCTTAACTATCAGTTGTATTATTAGCAAACTACCCGCATGCAGTAATAAAAACATAGGATTTCACTTGAGCATTGTGCAGTTTTGGAAGGATGAAATTTCTAAATAATAGTGAATTAATTCTACAGGAATTGTGCAAGCAAGGCAAGCTGAGGAGAGGTAGGAAATTGGCTAAGTGTTGGTTGATTTTGTCCGCACCAGTGTGAGATAGTTGGTAGAGTGCAGCAGAATCTTGTGAGAAGAGTGCATTGTATTGTTTCATGATTCCTTGGTTGAATATACAATAGAAGATAGAGGGGTTTTGAGCAACACTTTTTCCCCAAGAAAAATATCTGTGTTGTGGATTGATTTTCTTATTTCTTTTACTTGGTGTGATTGTGTGATTATGTTTATTTTCCACAATTAATTTGTAGAAGGATTTTATATCTTTCTTTAGCATATCACATGATCAGATTGAATCCATTAGTATACATATTTTTTGTATAGGTTCTACATGGTATCGGAGTGCAGGAAATCACTATAGTGGAGAAGAAATTGAGTTTGTGTTGAAAAACATTCGAATTTGAAAAAATATTCTTTGGTGTGACAGGCATATCAATATGGCTTTCAATGGATTAAGATTAGAATATGTACTCGAGGGAAGTTCTAATTATATTGCATGGAAAGATAGAATGGAGGCAGTTATGGAGGAAAAAGGGTTGAAAGAATAAATTGATAATGATATTACCAAGCCCAAAATAGCAGATTTTGCTCTTCTTGATGCTTGGCAAAACAAGGTTGCAAAGGCGAGGATGATCTTATTAGAGGGAGTTCAATATCACATTTTCTTGAGTCTCCATGGCAAAGTGACTCCATATGCAATGTGGAAGGGTTTGACATATCTGTTTTAGAATAGCATTGACCACAGAAAATTGGCACTGAAGGACAAGCTCAGTAAAATCAAAATGGATAAAGGTGACACTATTCTTAAATATTTGACCAAGTTCATCCAATGTAGATATGAGCTTGGAAGTGTCAGGATTACCGTAGCGGATGATGACTTGGTAAGCCTAGCACTTCTATGACTTCCCAAGAGCTGGCATAGTTATCAGGACTCTGTCAATGGGAGGGAGAAGCTACTAGATTAGGAGTGACTTTGGTCGAATTTGGTACAAGAATAATTTAGGTGGAATACCAAGGATGGATCCTCATCCAAGGAGGATGATGAGGAAAATTGTGCCTTCGCTAGTAAAGAAAATAAGGGGAAGGGAAACAAATCCTATTCCAAATCTGAGACCAACAAATAAGGCAAGAAGCATAACATGTCTAGAGTGAAAATTTTTCATTGTCACGAACCTGGACATTATGCCACTAATTTTCCACATAAGAAGAAGAACAACAAGAAGGCTTCAAGATCTACAGTGGGTGATGCTTTTGCTTCACAATTTGAGTTGGACTTCTCACTCATCGCATCCATGGTGTCTAGTGTGATGGGATCAGTGTGGTACTTGGATAGTGGTGCATCTTTCTACATGACAGGAGACAAATAACTCTTTAGTATCATGGAGGAGAAGGATCTTCAAATGCACATCGAGATGGGTGATGATGGGAGGTATAGCACTACCGGGATTGGTATAGTTACTTTCTAGAGACAGTCAGGTAAACCTTTCTTATTAAAATATTTCATGCATGAACCAGGTTTGAAAATGAATTTAGTTTTAGTTTCTATGTTGAAGGATAAAGGATGTGATGTGGTTTTCAGTGAAGGGAAAGCATTCCTTCAGCACAAAACCACAAGAAAAGTAAAGAAGATTGGGGTTCATGTGAATAACCTCTACAAACTTGATGTACATTTCTACGCAACATTGATGGGTAAATCAAACAAAGTGGTGATCCGGGATGAGGGTGAGTTATGGCACAGGATAATGGGCCATCTACACCATGGTGCTTTGAAGGTCATGCAACAGATTTCTACGGGACTTCTAAAGGTTACTCTTGTGTAGATAGACACATGCAAGGGATGTGCCATGGGGAAGTATGAAAAGGCCACTTTTCACGAGAAGGAGAACCGATCAACGTAAATCCTTGAGAGGGTTCATTTATATGTGTGTGAACCATTCTCTACAACTTCTACAAAAAAGCATAGGTATTATGTGATTTTTGTTGATGATTTTTCTAGAAAGTGTTGGATCTACTTCATGCAGAAGAAAGATCAAGCATTCTCAATTTTTTTTGAGTTCAAAGCACTGATTTAGAAAAACACAGGGAAGCATGTGAAGGCTTTGAGGAGTGGCAATGGTGGTGAGTACATATCCAATGAATTCAATAACTTTTGTGCCAAAGAAGGAATTCAGAGAGAGTTGATTGCACCTTGTTGTGGAAATATAATTTATAATATTGGTAATAATAAACTATAAAGGATAAAATCAAACCACTATGGAATCTAGGACCTAGCCTTCCTATACTCAGAGAGGGATCTCTCTATTTATGATTTAATTTTACCTTAATATTATGAATGTTGATGTTAGGGTAGTTACATTAATTGTGGGAATTGGTTGTTTTGATTTATTTTTTTGGTTGGATGAGAAGATATATATAAACTAATCCATTGGGATATGGATTCATAAAAGGCTGGTTAGTTGCATAAAATTTTCAAGAGCATCACAGGGCAAGCTAACTGTGCTAATTTGATATTTAAGGCAGTGTCAATTATGACATGGAGGAAATAGTAATGTCCAGTAATGATTAAAGAGCTGTTAAGAATGATTCAACCAGACTTCAGAAGAAAACATTCAGATGGTAAACCCAGGTAGAATTAAGATGCTCCAACAAAAAATATTAATCTAAAATTTATGTTTTGCAATCAAATAAATAGATGCACAACAAGGAAAACAATGGAAACATTTAACACAGAGAAGTAACACATCACCATTTAACACAACTCAAGTATCCTGTAAAACAGTCTCTTATTATTGATGCCCAACTTCAAGAAATTACAACGCTCTAATACAATAGGTTCTTACAATGCAGGGTCAAACCCTTGATACTTCCAACACATGCAGTATTTAACTACGAACTACATCTATTTCCCTATCTACTTTGGCAACCTTTCATTAATTACAACTAAGCCAAAAATTAGACAAGTGTGGCCATGCAATGGCCATGAAAAAATACATTTGACAAGCATTGCTTGTGATATTAACTATGAAAACTCTTCATGAATTCAAAAGTAAGATCAAAGTGGCTGAGGTGGTCACGAAGAGGAAACGATGGGTGGCTCTGATACCTGGCTCCACCTTTTGGACCGCCTTTGCTGGATCATTAAATATGATGTGGTGCTGGCACTTTTAGTTGATCGGTGGATGTGATGATGTGCTCACTGCGCCCTTTAAATCTTGGTACATGCATAATTTGGCCCACTCTTTCTTACCTGAAATTATCATCCCTACAACCTGCCGATACACTTCATACACCTATGTATATTTTCTGAAATTGGTCCTGGCAAGGAAAACATGCTTCAGTTCATGTCGGATGAAGATGTCATTATTCAGGAGTTCCATGAAAACTTTCCCAGTCAAGTTTCCTTTGATGTTGTAATTTTTTTTGGTGTCTTTAGCTATCTCCCTGAGGTTTGTATTGTAATCTCCCTTCTAGCCCAAGTTATTATTAATTCCATACAGTGAAGGCAACCCTTTTGCCCACAAGGGCTCAATTCTTTTGAAAAATCTGCCAATGGCCATGTCCAATTCGTGACACTTCTCCTCCAGTTGTCTCATCAAGTTCCTCTTAGTGAGGACCCTTTTCACTTCCAACATGGTCTTTGTCCTATCCTGCACATCCAATTATTCAAGCTTGTAACTAATTTTGGAGTTCAGGAACTTTATGATTTTGGGGGTTGTGGTGGGCATATTTCCCAACTCCTAATTGGATTTTTCAATAGCCACCCTACACTTGTCAATCAACTCTTTCTTCGAAAAAATGATGTGGATGGAGTACCATATTTCATCCACTGACTCTATGATACTACCCCAGATGATCAGCTTCATTTGGCCCAGAATGCTACTGGCTCAAAAATCATTTTCTGCCTTCTCCAACCTTTCAATCTGCTTTTTTTCTATCTCATGGGAAATTTTAGATCTTGCCTTTTGATCCCTTGGGATGCCTACTTGTGCCTCCAACTTCTTGATCTCTTGTGATTGGAGGTTCATACTTTCCATGGCCTTGGACAACTAATCATCCCACTGGATTCCCCTGTAGTCGATGGAACAGTTGATGGAATTGATGAAATGGGGACAACTTCAAATGGGATGAGTGCCACCCGAGCTACTTCTTCTTTCTCCTTCAACAGATTTTCCATCTTTGTATCCATTTTATTGATTTGGGTATACTGTTCCATTATTAACTTCATTAACTCAGACTTCCGTGACTCATTTTCTTCAATGCCCTTTTCCAAGGGGTCTTCTATTGTTGACATTTTAAGTTGTTTCCTGAGGGCTGCTATGTCAACATTCATTTTCTTCAAAGTCTTCTCCACAGCTTGGACATTGGTTGGGTCATACCCAGTCTTCACTAACAAATCCTCCAAAGCTTTGATTCTTGATTCTTTAGCCATAGTAGAAATTTTCTCCATCTTGAGCTATGATTGGGTATTGGATAAATATACTTGGAGTTTTGACAAGCTCATGGCAGTGCTTGTCAAGGTGGAGGCCACCATCTCTTCGGTCTGCTTGTGTAGTTCCATTTGTTCAATAGGGTGGATTTCCTTGCTACTGAATTCTAATGATGCCTTCTTGTAGTCTCCTGCTCCTTGAGGTCGTGGAACTAGGGCTCATATAAATGCCATTTGTATCCTCCCCTTTTCAATATCAAAGGCAGACAATATCCTGCTTTGTGAACTTGAGGTCTGTTTCCAGAATCGGTTATAGGTGTTGGTCTTAAGCACCTCATTCCTCAACTTTATCTCTCTAAATGCGTCATAAACTAATTTTTCTTGGACTTCTATGGCAGGCCTGGAAGTAGATGTCTGTAGACCCTATTACTGAATAGTCATTATGGCTGAAGATGTAGTGGAGGCCACTGTTTGACCACCTACTTGAGATGACCTAGGGGTGTCTATGATGTGATTCACTGTTTGTTTCTCTGATGCACATCCTTGATTGATATCCATGTGAATTATGGCTCTCTTCCTATATTTCAATTTGAATTCTTTGCTAGAGGTATCAGTCACTGAAGGTGATTGCTCCTCTCTTGGCCTCTTGCTCCCTGTCTCTTTCTCTTGCTATTTCCCCTTCTCTTATTTATCTTCTGCACCCTTCCTTTCTTGTGGGTTTAGGGTTTGGATGCCTGAGGTGGAAATAATCTACTCTTCATCTTCTTTTAAGGTGTTGATGATCCATTTTTCTTGGTTTGCATACTATTCAATTGCAGGGCTGTGTGTTTGGACATAAGGTGTTGACCTGTTTTCCACCTTCTTCTTGGAGATGATCCCTGTAGGGTCATAAGACCAAGTGAAATTGTGGATGAAACCCATCTCCTTTAGTATCTTATCGGCCTCCGCCCCTGCTGCTCTAGTGTTACAAATGGAAGGCCCAATTTGTGGCTTGATTTTGAACTGGGGCTTCTTCTTTGTAGAGACAAAGTGAAGCTCATATGAATGTATCATTTGCCTTATATATTCCAGTGCAAATACTCTCATGGAGAGGAACTTTGGCAGTTTGTAGGGGGATAACTCACACCCATAGACTCAAATATCTATGTAATTCTGGTACAAGTACCAATCTATTGTCTTTACCTGATCTGTCAGCTGCATAGTTTTCTTGATATCTTCATTCACCCTTGGCTCTGCTGCAGTGATGATTGTGTTGATGGATGGATGCAAAAATAAATCCACAAAATATTTGTATGTATATTTTTTTTGTTCTTTTAGTAGTAGAGTGGTCCAGAAGATGACAGATTGAGGCTCAGAATCTTCATTGAGTTTTGTCATCTCAAACTGGAACCTGTTGAACTAAAAATAAACAAACATATAAACCAAAAGAGAGGTTTATTTGAACAAATCCTCTATCTGAAACTTCAAAAATTGGTCATGGATGGATTCAACAAGGAATTGGGAAAAATTAAACATGAGTGATGGTTTAACATTTGATGAAAGGATGGATAAGAAACCAATCATGGCTTCATCTACTCATTGGTCTGTGTGATACCCTAACAAATATGACAAAAAAATGACTATATGTTGGGTCCTATCAGGGAATATAGATGAAGGATATGGGGGACTCTTTGTAGGCATTGGGGCATTATTGGCCATGAAGAGCGCTAAGGTCTTAACCCTGCTGGAAAAGTCCAGATTTTGATATAACTCCCTAAGGGCTTGATATGAAGAAGGGATGGTGTTCTCAACAATGGGGGCCTCCATAATATACTGAATGGATTGTGCATTGATGGAAAATAATATCTCTCCTGTTGGAGTCACTATAGCTCTCTTGTTGATGTCATAGAAATATTGGCACTTTCTGATGAACTCTGGGTAGCTATGGGTCTTGGGGAAAATGTATTAAGGAAATTTGGTGTCTTACAAGCCAATGTCATCAACCTCATCCAGTAATTTGTCCTCGAGCCAACAATATACATCGAATAAATCGAAGTCAGAATCTGTCTCATGGATTTTGAAATCTATGTCTTCTAGAGCCAAGTGATTCAGGTCCACCTATGGGTAGACCATAGGATTAAATGGCTCCTCATCTTTCTTGGGAGGCATTTTTGTCTTTTGTGATTTAAAAATCATTGTACAGTGAAGAATGGGATTGAAAGAAGAGGGAGCAGAGAGTGGGAATATTGGTAGATCATAATGGGGAAGGGATAAAAATGTAGGGGGACTATAATTCAATCTAACCAATCCTTTTGAATCCTATGTTGATCACCTGAAGCTTGCTTCACTGATTTCTTGCTGTTAATTTCCTACACCTTGATTATCTATAATTTTGAACTCAATAGCAAAGGTAAAATTTGCCTCTGGTACCGAAATCTATTTTTAACAAGTGATTGGGTGGATGTTGGGCATGGCGTGGGCCCGTTGGACAAAGGCCCAACCAATTTAATGTGCAATGGGTATTTGGAGTGAGTGGATGTGATTTGATGGAGGGGACAAGTAGGCGGAGACGTGGCGTAACAACACGGGGTAATGGTCCTTTAAACAATCGGAAGGTGCGGTGATTTAGCCTATAGTGGAAACTTCTTTCAGAGGGGGGTCCCCGTGGTATACGGTAATGGAAGGGGGGTGCAAAATGTGTTGAGTGCGCCATGTAGCATTGGCGGTAGTATGTGATACCATCCATTTCATACCCCCCCCCCCCCCCCGATGTTAACATTCGGAGGATGAGGGGGGCATGAAAAATCATGTGGGCCATTAGATGGACAGGGAGTATGTGGAGATGAGATGGAAGCTGGCGGGGGTTTAATATAGACGTGACATGTGATGCAATGGTGGGGTCAAGAATATATGCATGGTAGGGGGATAGTTCAATACTTAGGATTATAGAGTTTTAAGGTTTCAGGGGTTAGGATAGGGGATGATAGAAAGTGTGGGACTTTGGATAAAATAGACTATGAAATACAATATGCCATAGAGTCTTTTTTTAAATACATCTCACTTCCTGGACTTTGGAACACATCCCCTACCCTTTAATTTTTCTGCTTCGACCATAGAAGACTTGAAACTTTTAAACTACATTTTATAGGAAAATTGCATAATTTCCTTCATTCTTTCTTCTCAGCATATCTACCTACCCAAACTACAAATCTAACATTTTTTGTTCTTTTTTAGGGTGCATTTAGACTTGCAGACCCTAAATCATTTTCCTTTAAATTTCTAACCTAACCTCTATCCCTTGTTTCTCACATTGGTTCAGATTAAATTGTTGAACCAACTTCATTTCTACCTAGTCTACTGATATGCCAAGATTTAACAGTTTGGCAAATCCTCATTTTCTAAATTATAAAAAAAAAAATTCAAATTGTACAATCATGCTTAAACTGAATGATTGAACAAATACACCTAAAGTAGTGGCATTTTGATTTGCATCACTTTCATAATTACCTCTTTTTTGGGGTTTTCTTTCCTTTTCCTTTTTTTTGTACCCTCTTTTCTTTTCTTCTTTCATATTTTCTTTGGAAACCATTTGAATATTGATAGTCAAGTAAAATATGAAAATTCACCTGTCTGAGATACTCAGTCACCTTGTGATACTGTAAATTACAGGGCTCTAACACACCTCATAACCCACAACAAAATGGGTTTTTAGAAAGAAATAACAAAATAATTGTGGGTGCAGCATGAGTGATGTTACATGATCAAGGCCCACCATTTCATCTGTGGGCAGAGGCATGAAACACAGTGGTATTTGTGCGGGACTGTAGTCCTCATCAGATACTTGGCATGAGTACACCAGAGGAGGTTTTTTTTGGTAAGAAACCTGATGTTTCATAATTTAAAATTTTTGCTCATCTATCTATTGCCATGTGACCAAAGATTCCAGAAATAAGCTAGATCCAAAATTTGATATTGGGATATTTTTGGGGTACACTGATACTCCACACAACTATCGAGTGTATTTTTTGAATAGCAGGATGAAAATTGTCAGACGGGATGTAAATTTTGATGAGGTTAAAGCCATGCGATTATCCCTTGAGAGGGAGCTTTATTTGCATTTAGATGAGGAACTCTTGGTTCCAAAGGATGAACCTCAAGCTGTGGAGAAACCACATGCGGAGGATCATGCAGTGGCAGAAACCACTCATGTAGAGCCATCCACCAGACATGGTAGGAGGCACACCATATGAGCTGATAGATTGAGACTTGATGCAACAGAACATGTAGGAGAACCTACATCACTACGAAGATAGAGACAATCACTAGACCGGTTTACTGGATACATGGATCTTCTAAGAAAGTGTATTGCGATAGAACCATACTATTTTTAGGAATCAGTACAAAAACCAACTTGGGTTGATGCCATGGTTTAGGAGCATGACTCCATTGTCGGGAATAGTGCATGGGAAGTTGTCCCATTACCAGTCGAGAAATCAGTGGTTGGATCTAGATTGATCTATAAGGTGAAGCAGGAAATAGATATGTAGCTCGGGGATTCTCACAAGTTGAGGGGATTGACTATGAGGAGAATTTTGCACCGGTTTCAAGGTACTCATCAATTAGATCTATCCTTTCACTCTCAGTGTAGATGGGGTGGAAGATACATCATATGGATGTGAAGACTGCATTTTTAAATGGATTTATTGAGGAACAAGTGTACATTGAGCAAACAAAATATTTTGAGACCTTTGACAGTAAGTCGCATGTGTGTAGACTCAAGAGAGAAATGTATGGTTTGAGGGAAGCACCTCATGCTTGGTACACCAAGATTGGTGGCTATTTCACTAGGTTGGGATTCACGAAGAGTGAAGAAGATGTGAACCTGTACCAGATTTTGGTTGATGGTAAGCTTTTGATTATCGCACTTTATGTTGATGATATTATTCTAACAGGTGATGAGCAGCTCATAAATTCTTGCAAAGAGGATCTTGCAAGAGAGTTTGAGATGAAGGACATGGGACTCCTTAAATATTTCCTTGGTTTGGAGATATGGTAGTGGGATGGGGAGCTATTTGTTTCTCAAGGAAAGTATGCCAAAGATATTCCGAAGAAGTTCCACATGGAGAGCTGTAAACCCATGAAGACTCCTCTTCCAGGAAACTGGAGGAAGGAGGATGCTAATTCAGGTGAGGTAGTGGACGCTACTGTTTATAGATAGCTTGTGGGTTCACTCATGTACTTGGTTAACACACAACCAGACATATGCTACGTAGTTAACTAGCTTAGTCAAGCTATGGTTAGGCTGACCAAGCTCTTTTGGAAGGTAGGGAAGCATGTCTTGAGATATCTCAAGGGCACTACAGAGTATGGATTATGGTACAACAAATAGAGGGAGTGAAGCTTCAAGGATTCGTTGATGTAGATTGTGCAGGCATTCCATCAGAGAGAAAGATCACATCAGGAGGGATCTTTAGCATAGGATCAACAACAGTTTCTCGGTACAATAGGAAACAGATATCGGTTGCACTCAGTTCAGCCGAGGCAAAGTACATGGAAGCCAATCAGGCGGCATGTGAGGCCATCTGGATGAGGAAGACAATTTTTGTTTTTTTTGGTCATTAGATGGATCCGAAAATGATACATTAGGATAACTAGATTTGCATAAAATTCTCGGTTAATCCATTATTCCATGACAGGTCCAAGCATATTGACATCCAATACTGCCATCTCAAATATTGTGTTTAGAGATGCACTATGTTACATCAGTACATTACCATGGAGGATCAAGATGAAAATATTTTGACAAAGCCACTCGCCAAGAGAAAATTTGATTACCACAAAGGAAAGAATGGGGTAGCTAATAATCCCTTTCCTGTTGAGAGGGAGTGTTGAAAAGTCAACAAGAAATTGTTGAAGCCTTGAAAATCGCTGCTTCAAACATTGGGGAAAAAACCACCCGGTCGGGACCTTAGGACAACTCCTTTTCCGTTTGTTGTGGTGGCTCCAACTGGATTTATAGGACCGGTTTCCTAATAAAAAATGGATTGGTAATGGAATGATTGTGTGTAGGTGGATAATGGAACTGACTGACTGAAATAATCTATCTAACTTAAATTATAACTTGCAAATAATTCTAAAACTAACCCGGGTATTAAGTATGAATATGACTTAAAGATGTTTTCAATCAAACTAATAACCATGAAAATGTATTATTATTCAAAAGAAAGATGCAGTATCAAATAATGATAATTCTATTTAAGAAATTAAACAGAGTTATAATAACACATCACATTCATAATTCTATATACCATTTGCATACTATGATAAGTGAATATTTCTATATCTTCAAAAATGATATGACACAGAAATATTTGTGAAAACAAGCATATATAAATGATAGAAATTTAAAGAGAATACTTCATAACATAAAGAAAATAACAGTAAATCGATATAAATACCAAATTCATTTAGATATTTCCTTGATGCAACTCAGTATCTAGATCCTGTGCTTTAACTTAAAATAACCTCCAAGGTACAGAAATGCAATTCTTAAAGTTAATTTGCCATAAATCACAGGATGTGATCCTTTATAAAAATAAAATAATCAATGGAGTACAGAAATTTATCATCCAAGTCAAAATTATTGCAAATTCAGGACCCCTTTCTAAATGCATGAAAGGGGTTTAAATAGCAACCTAACAAAACAAATTGTCTATAATTTATCCTAGAAACTATCATCGGAGAGCCTGAAAAAGACATGCGATATCAAAATAAAACAGATCCATTGATTTTCTCCTGTATTCAATGTGCTGAGATGGCAGATTTTGAGCATATCTTTGACCTCGGTTGGATGATTCAGCCTCGAATGTAGCTGACCAGTGTACGTGGCATCGGATAACTCTGGAATGATGCAATTGATGGCGTTTGAAAGGCATTTGATTGTCATTTTTTGACTACATGGTTTAATTAAGTATGTCCACATGACATCCCATGTAATATCGTGAATTTTGTTGATTTTCTGATTCTTGTTGCTTAATTCCTGCTTCCACCTGGTATCAGCTTCTTTCACCTTTGGTAATTTACCTGGAATACAATCTGAAATTAAATTAATAGCATATAAGCTATCATTAACTAATTGTGTCAGATTGTTCATCATAGCTCTGGCTCTTGATGTAGCTTGTTCTTCTTTAATCAACTGATTTTCCAATTCAGCAAATAAAATTTATTTATGTCTTTCTTCGATCCTGGGAATATTTGCAGTCTTTCCTTCTTCTGAGTTTTTCCATGAAAGAAACTCTGATATCTTGTCATATGCATTCTCAAATTCAAGTACGAGGCTGACTGATCCATCAATAAGGGAAGATGTTATTTCACATAAAGGCTCTGATTGTGCAATCTTTTGACATAGATCATCTAACTGCTGAGACAATACCTTATTTTTTTCCAGAGCCTCAGTTTTAAATTGGTCAATTTTAGGATAATCCTTAAATTGATCCAATTTTTCTTGAAATAATTTTCCTTGCTCTGTTTTGGCAGTTTTCTCTTTTTGAAGCAGGGTTTCTAACTTGGACACCTATTGGGACAACTATTGTTGCTTATTCAAAGCTTGTTGATCAAGCTTTTTCTTTTTCACACTCAGTTGTTCTTCCAGCTATTTGGTTCTAAGTTTTTCTTCTGATAACTACTGCTCCAATTGCATTATTTTTTGCTGATCATTAGTTGTCTTTTCTTGTAGTATTGCAATATGTGCGTCCTTTTTTTTTATCATTGATTAACTTCAACAGCTTTATCTATAGTGGTTGCATTGTAGGCACCTGCATATTGTGATAATTTAGTAAGATCCTCTGAAGGATCTACCTCAATATTCTTCCAGAAAATATTCATGAATTCAACCTATGGCGATGAGAGTGATTCTTAATCTGTCCTCCTTCTTTTCCTTTGTTTCCAGACAAAATCCCTATGCTTAGGACTATAAAATATATCCAAAGGAGGGATTTATTCAACTTTCAATACAATTTCTTCTGATGGATGTTCAGGGATAATCTCCGTATCTTGATTATTCAAGCTATCAACTTGAGGATTGTTTTGTCCTTCAATTTGCTGTTCAAATTGCTCATATTGTCTTAGCAATTGGGGAGCAACAATAATTTCAACAAAATTTACCACTCTTTTCGTGGTTGTTTCTCTTTCAAGTTGATCATTAGGTTTATCACCTATATTTCCTTCTTCAGACTGCATATCAATCTTGGTACCTGTATTCTCCTTCTCTGTCTATACATCAGGATTGTTGACTGTACTTTCATTTTCAGTATTTACATCAGGCTTGCTTGTAGACACTTCTTTGTCTGTCTTGCTAGCTGTGTCTTCCTTTTTCTTTTGTTCTATTTCTATATTTTCAACTTCTTGCAAAGGAATCCTTAGCTAGTCAAGGGGATCTTTCAATAGTATCTGAATTCTGAATTGCATGAATTTGTTCATATCCTCTACTTGAAACTTGGATTTAGCCAAGTCATAAACTTGGGAAAATTTCTCAATAGAGACAAATATATCATCAAATTCATCGCGCTCATGCTCAAACCTAGCAATTTGAACCAAAGTTGTGAAATCACAAGCTACTTTATTTGGATCTTATTGTCTCCCTGGGACTGTTGTAAGCTTAAGATATCTTATTTTAATTACTTCCTTCTCAGCATGTTTGAAATCATTTAGATTATAATTTCCACAATGAAAGGGGAACGTAGGCCACATCAATTTCTTGGCATTCTTTAAACATCTTGACATTCCTCTCTCTTTCCACTGGTAAGAAATTTCTTGGGCTAACAGTTTGTCAGGAACATATAGAGGTAAGATGTGGGGTTCCACAATGCTTCCAAAAACTCTGATGTAAGTAAATATTTCTTCTCCAAACCAATTACTAATAAGGGATATATCATTATTTGATTTTTGAGAGAGCTGGGGAGGAAACTATTAAAAATGACTTGATAGACAGGCAACAAAAACCCGTGACAAAACCTATATACATGATTTTTAAAATGGACCTTCCATAAGAGTTTATGATAAATGTGGATTAGAACAGGTTCCTGTGGAGTCCATCTCCACCCTAAAATAGGAAATTATGAATTGAAACACAGGGCATCTAAGACATAGGCACAGAAATGGAAAGGAGTTGTATTTCCAGTGTCTTTATCCTTTCTATATTCTAGAATTCTATTAGCTATATTGTCAGAAAGGATAACTGACCAATCCATAATTTCAGAATTTATAGCAGCATGAATAAGAGGTACCATCTGAATTGAAAACCTTTCAGAATTATTATTTCTAAAAAGCCTACACATCATCGCAGCAGCATAGCAATATGGGGGTGCAAGGGACTCCACGTAGTACATACCTGATGCTTCATTTTTGTGTTTTTCTGGAGCTCGTCTCTATTCCCTTATTGGCTCTGATTGAGTTTCATTGTCTGCGGCCAAATCTGCTATGAAAGCCTTGTTGTAGACCTTTTGCGGGTTTGGCAGATGGTACATTGATTTTATATCTTCTTCTTTGAAAGACCCAAACGTTGTTCTCGCAGCTGAAAAAAATGTCCTATATGTGACGGTGATATTATCTATCACCCATCGTATGACATCATAATAGGGGAATATATTTGCCCGAGCTGCAATTCTGTGAATAAAAGAATTTGCAAGTGCTTTGAGAGGAGTTTCAGAATCAGAATTTGAGTCTTCTTCATCTGGTACTGTCGCCTTTTCTACTGTAACAGTAGGTTGTTCTGCCTCAAGAAAATTGTAAACATCTTCCCATGAAAGCTTCCCAAGACCTAGACATGTCGTATCTGTAACTAGCTTGATTTTAGCTAGTTTTTCTTTCGATACTGTAGGAGTAGGAATAATCTTTGCAACAGCAGTAGTCCTTGCTTTCTTAAATTTCTCAACATTTTCCCATCTGGTATTGTTTCAATGGCTTGGCGAACAAGAGGGTTGGACGGTCTATGGCTCTGCAAATGAGAAAAACCTTTCAAAATGGGAAGGAATTAAGTTAGAAGAACAACTGTGCGAAAAGATTTTATTAATGATCCCAATTGATTAACTCGTCTTAAAATTAAATGCCCTCCATAAGAGTCACACTCACGCATTCAAAATAGAATCAATCACCATCATTCATTTGATTTTCTATTTAATAATAAACGTACAATCGGAGATCGGTGATTTTGAAATGAGACTATAAAACTTTGCTTTTGAATTTTGTGATTGCAATGAATAAATAACATATGCGCAGTAAAAATAAAAATAAAGACTAAGTGTTGATCGCATCGGGGTTTTTCAAAAGGGACAACAAATAACATTTCATGATCTCCGCCAATTTGCGATTGTGATGATGGTGGTGTCCACCGTATCGGGACATAGAATGAGTGAATATGATGTTTGTTCCTCCGAAATGCAATTGCGATAAATTGCATCACATCAGAGTTTTGTAATTGACTGAATGAGGGGTTGTCTTTAATTTTTTCGAAATGCAATTTGCGATAAATCGCATGGCAACGGAGGTTATGAAACAGAATGTGAAACTTTTAAGGTCCTTCCGATTTGTGATTGTGATTACTTTATCGCATCGGAATTTTGCAAAACAAATGTGAAACTTTAAGAAACCGCCGATTTGCGATTGCGATTACTTTTATCACATCGGACTTATTCAATATGAATACTTTTATGTATTATTTTGATGTGATAAAAGACTTTATATTTCATCGGATCAGAGATTTTCAATATTTCATTTTTTTATATGCACTTGCATTTTGCGATATGCGATATATGCTTTTCTAATCAATGAAATTTTTATTGTTTTATTCAAAATGATCGGATTTCCTCTAAGTCTTTTATTCCCATTTTAAAAAGAAAGGGGACCTATTTCTAAATGAAATTTATTCTAAAATTTTGAAATGTGGAGGGTTGTTGTACCGTACAACAATTGGCAATTCACTGGAAGAAACAGTTATCTTTGAAAAATAAAATGAATACTATATTTCTAGTAAGTAAAAAGTTTTTAAAGATAATGAAAACTATCTTAGAGAAATTTTAAATAAAATCTAACTCCGAAAAAGAATAAAAATCACTTACAATTTCTTTCTAATTCCTCAAAAATAAAAATATTTTTAGGTTTTATTAAGCCTTGATTGGTTGATAATAATAAAGTAGGGGGCTCTTCCAATTTTAGCTTTTGTGTTTTACTCTGTTGTCATAGGCATTGCCTCTACTGCCTGCAAACGTTCATAGTCTCAACACGGTTACCTTTTAACCATTAAACTTTCATTGTCCCATCCAACTAAGATCATAATTCTTTAAAAGATAAATTCATAAGACATTATACCTTATGTGTTTTTCTTCTTTTTATTTCAATTAAAAGCCATTGTTATGATTTGGTAGCCAGTTGATAACAATGTCATTCACTAGTTGTAATCAAACTTAACAAGCTGGCTCATGATGAGACCCCTTGTCTTATAGTTATAAGCCATTACCCTGTTTTGGTATGCAGTGTTGGTAATGTCAGTTTTATTACTTCTTATGATCATGGTAAGTAGGCTTGTGATGAGACCTCTTATCTCTTAATTTTTACATATAATTTCTTTAGAATTACATTCTAAAAAATCACAACCTTAATGGATGAGGTGAAATGATTTTATCCTTAAGAATCAATGGATGACAATTTTCAGAGTTTTTTTTTTAATGCCAAAGCTTGGAAAAGGCTTTACTTTTTATGGATAACCTTTCTCTGCTTAATAAACTTATAATGATTTACAATTTTCTCAAGGTTTTCAAAAGATCATGCAAATGTTTTGAACAAATTTTCAAATTTTAACATTTTATTTAAACTATCCAAAACTGTAATCATTTCTATAAAAATTCTTATTTACATAAAATAAGTATTTATAGTATTTTTCTGAAAATATTTTCAAATAGTAAAAATTCAATTAAAGACTTCTTAACAACCTTACTTATAAAATAAAAATTGGAAAAAGGAATATGTACATGTAAGAAGGGGTTAGCTTCTTAAGAAAAGAATTTCCTTAAAATAAGCCCATTTACAGGAAGATATTCTCTTTTTCCTGTTAAATCTTGCAAAATGAATGTATATGAGCCTATCTTTTCAGCAATCTGAAATGGTCCAAGCCACATCTTTTGAAATTTGGTATGCTTACCTTTATCTTCATGTGCTTTATCCCATTTTAGAACAAGATCATCAATTTGCAAAGTTTTGGATCCGATGGAACTTAAATCAAAGGAAGATTTTACAAGCTTTTGATGTTTTTCATGAATACTTTTTGCTTTCTCTCCATCTTCTTCTAATTTAAGAATTTGATCAAATCTCAACTAAATAGATGATGAAGGATTCTCTTCAATAAATTGCACTAGAGATAATGATGGGAGAGCTAGATTTGATGGTATCACAGCTTCTTTTCCATAAACTAGATTGAAAGGTGAAGTTCCCATTGAAGCTTTATGAGTAATACGATCATCCCATAATGCAAATATTAAAGACATGTGACAATTCTTTTGATTTTGATCAATGGTATTTTTAATGATTTTGATGAGATTTTTATTAGTAGATTCAGCTAAACCATTACCTCGTGGATAATAATTTGTTGAATATTTCAATTTAAAACCTCTTTTGATTGCAAATTCCATTATACTATTTCCAAAAAAATAATATGCATTGTCAAAAACAAGAGCGTTAGGTACACCAAACCTGGTAATGATGAATTGATCGATGAAATCAATAATTGCATCAGAATTGGCTACCTTTAAAGGAATTGCTTCTACCCACTTTGTGAAGTAGTCTTTTGCTGTAAGGATGTATCTGTGTTGTTTGGAAGAGTGTGGTACTATTTTTCCAATAATATCAAGCCCCCCTTGTTCAAATGGTTGTTCAATGTTTACTGGTTGCAAAGGAAAAGCTGGCTTCCTTTGTCTTCCACTAGCAGTTTGACAAATATCGCACTTCCTTGCATAATCATGTGTATCTCTGAAAAGGGTAGGCCAATAATATCCAGCGTGGATGATTTTGTGAGTTGTGGTATCACCTCCAAAATGTCCACCTGCTGGTCCATCATGTAATTCCTGCAATACCTTTTTTGCTTCAGTCTTTTCAAGAAATCTTAATAGAATTGAATCATAATTTTTTCTGAATAACAAATCATCAATGATTTCATAATGTTTAGACTTTAATCTTAAAGCACACTTGTTTTTATAACTAATATTAGAAGGAGCATACCCATTTTTCAAGTAAAATATCAGATCAGCATACTGAGATTCATAATCTATAACACTTATTTGATTTACTTGAACAACATTATCTGGATCTTGATTTTCTGGTATGTTGGAAGCTCCTAGGAACAATTTTCAAAAACCTTGTCCTCTAACAATCTTGGTTGGTTTAATATCAATATCATACTCTTGCAAAGTTGTTACCCAATTAGCTCTATTTTCTCCTACTTCTTTTTGAATTAACAATTGTCTCACTGTAGAGAATGGGACAACAATTTTTGTATGTGTCTTTAGGAGAAAAGGTCTAAAATGTTTAATTGATTTAAACACAGCGAAGGCTTGTTTTTCTACATCAGAATAATTAAGCTCAGCTCCTTGCAGATTTGAGCTATAGAAAGAAATTGGTGCTTCTATTTGTTGATCATTGAGTTGTGTTAAAACAACAGCATAGGATGTTTCAGTAGCCAAGGTATACAGAATAAAATCTTTAGAAAAATCAAGAGTATTCAATGCAGGTGCATTAATGATTGCCTGTTTGATTGTATCAAAGGCTTCCTTCTCTTTATAGCCCCATTTGAATACTGAATTTTTCTTAATCATATTCTGCATAGGTAAAACAATTTGAGAAAAATCAAGAATAAATCATTTTACAAAATTGACTTGCCCTAGAAATGATTGCATCGATTTTTTATTATGAGGTAAAGAAATATCAAAAATTTCTTTCACTCTCTCAGGGTCAATATATATACCATCTTTTGACACAACAAACCCTAATAGTTTTCCTTCATTGAGAGAAAAGAAGGATTTCTTTGGATTTAAAGAAATACCAAATCTTCTACATATTTCAAATATTTGTTTCAGATCATGTAGATGATTGGCTCTTTTCTTTAAAAATATTGTTATGTCATCAAGATAAATAAAAAATGATCTATTAATCAGACCCTTAAATCCTATATCCATGGCTCTCTCAAAAGTAGCTCCTGCATTTATTAAACCAAAAGGAATTTTCTGGTAAGCATAGGTTCCCCATTTGGTTTTGAAAGTAGTTTTCAGCCTATCATCTGGATGTACCAATATTTGGTTATAGCCTGAAAACCCATCAAGAAAAGACATGAGCTCAGAACCAGCTACCTTTTGAAGTATTTGTTCCATTGTTGGCAATGGGAAATTGTCCTTTTGACAAGCCTTGTTTAAATTTCTAAAATCAATGTAGATTCTAATATCTCCATTCTTCTTTCTGACAGGTACCATGTTGGAGACCCAATTAGAATGTCTTACGGGAAAAATGATTTTGGCCTTAAAAAGTTTATTAGGTTCTGTCTTGATTTGAATTTCCAAATTTGGATGAATTTTTCTTAACTTTTGTTGAATAGGTTTCACATCAGAAAGCATTGGAATTGTATGTTGAATAACAGAAGTATCATAAATTGTCTAGTCCTCATAATTCCAAGAAAAAACATTTTTATACTTATTCAGAAGTTTGATGAAAGCAGTTCTTTCTTCTGGAGTTAACTCGAGTCTTAAATTAACATTTTGAGGTTTAGATTCAGAGCTAAGATTTACTAATTCAAACTTCAAAGTGGAACTTTGAAGTTTAGCATTATTAACTTTCTTGAATCTGTCTTTTATATCATATAGATCCTCAAGTTTAACTACAGATTTGGGAATGGAATTTTCGTTATTTTTTGAGCTATTTTGAAGATCATGATAATTTTCATCGATTATTTTTTCATCATAGGATTTCTCTGAAGTCAAAAAATTCAAGATATCTTCATCATGATAGAATACTCTCCAGTTTGTGATATTATCGGGAACAGATGACTGAAAGCTTAATTTTACTGAAAACCTATCAGGACTGTAATCTTCAGCAAGGAAGAGTTTGGATGCAACATTAGCTAACAACTCAGCTGATGTGTTTTGCTTTCTCGGAATAAAAGAGATATTAAATGCTAAAAATTGAGTGGTAAGGTCTTGCACAAGAGTTTGATAATGTTTGAGATGCCCTGAAAGACAATGGATGGTATTCCTTACTTGTCTTATGACAATTTCAGAATCACCATATACTTTCAAGTATTTGACATTTAACCCTATTGCTTTATAAAGCCCTTGGATCAAGGCTTCATATTCTGCAGTATTGTTTGTGCACTCAAATTCTAGTCTGCATGACAGCATAGTTTTCTCTCCATCTGGATCAATTAAAATGCATCCTGCTCCTGCACCATTGCTATATTTTGATCCATCGAAATATAATGACCAAAATAAAGATTTATCTGCAGGTTTATCTACAGATGTATCATAAACATTAACAATTCTAGAAGAATCAGATTGTGAAAAATTTTCAATTTGTGAAATAAAGGTATTTACAGAAAGGGTGATTGTGGTGTTGTAAAATTCCCAAGGAATGATTCAGCAGAATAACCTCCAAGGATATTGTTATTAAAAGCTATAGGTTCATTTTCTTGTTCAAATTCTGTTACAGTATGCATCATGTGTTTTTCTTGCTCAACTTTGATTTGATTTAGCTTCCCTTTGTAGGGAAGCCACATATGTGAATAATTAGTTGCGATATAACCATTAAGCTTTGTAGACCAATCCCTGCTCAAGACTAGTCCATAGAATTCAGTAATAGCTGTAATCAGAATATCAATTCTTTGGACAATTCTAGGATCAGAAGCTAATCGAATAGTAACTGAATTTATTTCTCCCACAACTTGAAATTTAGAGTGATCCAATTGAAAAATGTGAACTGCAGACTTTTGCGGTTCAATATTCATTTTTGCACAAACTGAAGTAGGCATTACATTAGAGGACGCTCTTGAATCTATTAAACAATTATGCAAATTCTTGTTGTAGATTTCATAAGTCAAAATAAAAGGAGGTGTCTGAGAATTTGATCTTTCTCCAATAAGAGCAGTATCAGTGGCATCTAATTTATCTAGTGGCTTACCATCTCAACCATCTCATTAGACATGGTTTTGAAAAATTTCTGTAAACCTTCAATGTCATATGGGTCTCTAGGTGTCTTCTCCTTTGAATCATCTTTAAAGCTGACTTTCTTGGATTTTCTTTCCTCAATAGCATTTTTCTTATCTAGAGCAATAATCCGTTTTTCAACTGCAATAGCTTCTTTCATATTTTCAGCTAAAGTAGGATTCGCAGCTCTATCTACAAAAATTGCTATGTTTGAGGGCAAAGAATTTATATACCATTCACTTATAACCTGCTCACTAGGATTTGAATTTGTAGGGATTTTATTCAAAATTTTGTTGAATCGAGAGTTAAAATCTTTAATGGGTTCCTTGGGTTCTGTCCTCAGATTGGAGAGATCATTGATTAGGGTAGCTATTGATCTGTCATCTCCAAATTTGGTCAAGAAATGATCTGAGAAAATATCCCAACTTGTAATAGATCCTGAAGGTAATGAACAATACCAGGATCCTGCTGCCCCTTGTAAAGTATAGGGGAATAACCTGACTACAACATCTTCCTGTTCAACTCCATTCAAATTTACAGCAAGCATAAAATTATTGATGTGTTCTTCAGCTTATATGTTCAGGTTAGGACTGAATTTTGGTAGCCATTTTTTAGCATGATCTGGTAAATCATGTAAAGGTGTGGGCATATTAACAGCTCCCAGTCTAGCCCATGGTCTTTGGGCTGCTTGTGCCATTGCTGGGATAACAATTGAGGGATTTGAAGAAACAACTGGGGTTTGAGTAGAGGTTGTTGGAATAACTATGCTCTTCTGGGTTTGAGACCGGGAAGCAGATGAGTGGGTTTGTGATGAAGAAATAATATCCCTATCTGATTCCGAGGATGTTTTCCTAGTCTTAACTCGACTTGGTAAAGGAAATTCCTTTGGAGGAATACCTAGTTTTTCACTTTGTGACCTAGTGAGAGGTCTGGAAAAAACAATTTGTGAAGTAACACTACCTTTAGATATTTCAGACTCTTCTAATGTTAATGAGAACCCTTGGAGTTTATGAACTAAAGCTTGTATTTCAGGGGACTCAGGAGGTTGATTATCTAATTTGTTTGAGACTTTAGTAGTGGGTGTTTGAATATCTCTATCAATTTCTTCCCTGGTGATTTGAGATGTAGAAGAAATTGAAGAAGGTGATGAGGGTGAATTGCTCTTAGGGTGGCCTGTAGATTTGGATTTACTTGCAATTCATAGCTTAGGCCCTCCTTCTAGCGCCAAAAATGTTGAAGCCTCGAAAATCGCTGCTTCAAATATTGGGGAAAAAACCACCCGGTCGGGACCTTAGGACAACTCCTTTTCCGTTTGGTGTGGTGGCTCGAACTGGATTTATAGGACCAATTTCCTAATAACAAATGGATTGGTAATGTAAAGATTGTGTGTAGGTGAATAATGGAACTGACCGACTAAAATAATCTATCTAACTTAAATTATAACTTGCAAATAATTCTAAAACTAACCCGGGTATTAAGTATGAATACGACTTAAAGATGTTTTCAATCAAACTAATAACCATGAAAATGTATTATTATTCAAAAGAAAGATGCAGTATCAAATAATGATAACTCTGTTTAAGAAATTAAACAGAGTTATAATAGCACATCGCATTCATAATTCTATATACCATTTGCATATACTATGATATATGAATATTTCTATATCTTCATAAATGATATGACACAGAAATATTTGTGAAAACAAGCATATATAAATGATAGAAATTTAAAGAGAATACTTCATAGCATAAAGAAAATAACAGTAAATTGATAGAAATACCAGATTCATTGAGATATTTCCTTGATGCAACTCAGTATCCAGATCCTATGCTTTAACTTAAAATAACCTCCAAGGTACAGAAATGCAATTCTTATAGATAATTTGCCGTAAATCACAGGATGTGATCCTTTATAAAAATAAAATAATCAATGGAGTACATAAATGCATCATCCAAGTCAAAATTATTACAAATTCAGGACCCCTTTCTAAATGCATGAAAGGGGTTTAAATAGGAACTTAACAAAAAAAATTGTCAATAATTTATCCTAGAAACTATCATCAGAGACCCTAAAAAAGACTTGCGATATCAAAATAAAACAGATTCATTGATTTTATCCTGTATTCAATGTGCTGAGATGGCAGATTTTGAGCATATCCTTGACCTCGGTTGGATGACTTAGCCTGGAATGCAACTGACCAATGTACGTGGCATCGGATAACTCTGGAATGATGCAATTGATGGCGTTTGAAAGGCATTTGATTGTCATTTTTTGAATGTGTGGTTTAATTAAGTATGTCCACATGACATCCCATGTAATATCCTGAATTTTGTTGATTTTCTGTTTCTTGTTGATTAATTCCTGCTTCCACCTGGTATCAGCTTCTTTCACCTTTGGTAATTTACCTGGAATACAATCTAAAATTAAATTAATAGAATATAAGCTATCATTAAATAATTGTGTCATATTTTTCATCATAGCTCTGGCTCTTTATGTAGCTTGTTCTTCTTTTGTTGGGAAAAATACTGAGAGGGGGGGGGTGAATCAGTATTTAGTGCAGAATGAAAACTTTTTACTTTTTTTCTTTCTCTAAAACCCATACGCTACTTTAATGAACCCAAGTTGTGTATACACGTGGATATCCTTAATGAAACTTGCGTATTACCAGAGATCTCATTATGCAGATAATTCTTTACTTATATCATTGCATCATTCATTCATTATATGTTTAGTAAGCAGTAAACATGTGCAGTAAGAACAGAATAAATCATCACACATAAGCATCACACATGAACACCAGGATTTAAGGTGGAAACCCAATTTGGGAGAAAACCACCGCTGCCGTTGTCTCAGTCTTCAATATTTATTATAAAGAAAACATCTTACAACCATGTACTGGTGCAGACTCATACCAGCATGCAGGCACCCACCTGCATAAGGCTACAACCTTCTCTCGTTTACCATCCTCTCTTGGAAGGGAGCTACAACCCCCTGCTCTCGTTTACCAGCCTCTCCTAGAAGGGAGCTACTACCCCCTGCTCTCGTTTACCAGCCTCTCCTAGAAGGGAGCTAATACCCCCTGCTCTCGTTTACCAGCCTCTCCTGGAAGGGAGCTACTACCCCCTGCTCTCGTTTACCAGCTACTACTGGAAGGGAGCTACTACCCCTTCACTGAAGGCTTCGACCCTCAGCACCATTGCGGACCACGTTTCATCAATTTTCATACTGGATCCAATAGCTTCCATACAACACACCTTGTAGGCCATTTTTCATCAGATTTTCAGACTGGACCCACTCCACACATTTAATCTCATCATATATCAAACTGAAACTTATAACCCCATCAATTCATTCATTGAATCATCAACCAATCAACCAACAACTTGATCTTCAATTAACATAATCAGCATCATATTTATTATTCAAACAACCCAGTTGTGTATGAATACATCATTGACAAATAGCAGTAAAATAGCAAAACAGTTCAGATATTTCATTCCACTTACTTCAACAAACCCTAGATTCCATACGCACTTTTACTTCACTGAACCTACATATGTACATGCTTTTATGCACACCAACCCGTGTATACTTCTGTGCATTCTTCAAAAAACCCTAACTTCCCATACGCACTTTTCCTTAATCAGACCCGCGTATACACGCACTTTTAATGAAGCGAACCTGCGTATAGATCTGTAACTTTTCAGGACTGTGTAGCTCTTCAGATCAGATAAACAACTCAGATTTCATCCTTTACTTCAGAAAGTATTTCGCCTCATCTCAGATCTAAACATTCCGACAAACACATCTAGAAAATACATATACATTTCCATCTCAGATCCTCTTCATCATTTTCTTCATAGGCATTAGTACCCGCATCAATCAATTCATTCCATGCGTATACCAAAGAAGTATTCATTCAACACCCACTTCTGAAAACACACTTGCACCATGATTTTCTTCTCCTTATATAGATTTAGCCTTTGTCAATACCATGAGCCAAAACCACACCACTTCCGATGGTATTCCTGGACGGGATCAAATAGATAATCCAGCGCTCAATACTGTGGGCCAGTACCATGGTAATGTCCCCTAGTTTTATAAATTTAGAGCACAAATTGGCATACGCAACTTGGCACGTACTTTTCTGCGTACATACGCTACTTCTCCTTTAAAAACCCGCGTATGCTTTGTGACACATCATATTTATCATTTCTCTGGCACTTTCTGGAATTCCTGTATTCTGTTACTTCTGAGCTGATCTTTAGATACATCATCCTTAAAAGATACATCTTCCTTACATATTTAACACATAGGTTTCTTATCATAGGCAACTCATCAAGCAGGTTACCATCAAGAACAACTTCATCAAGTAGGTTGCCATCCAAAGACAGCTCATCAAGTCAGTTTCTATCAAGGACAACTTCATCTAGTAGGTTTCCATCAAAGACAACACATTGCATCATATTGCTGACAATCTTATTTCATCAAGTAGGTTTCCATCAAGGACAACACATTGCATCATATTGCCAACAATCTCCCCCTTTGGACTTGATGGCAGCCATGATGGTGTTTGATCACCACAACAAATAGATACATTGATTATAACCATTATGCAAACACCATGATACTCTCCCCCCTATTCAAACACCATGTTACTCTCCCCCTTTAACATCAAGGGCAAAGGGCAGATCAAAGCCAAAACAAGGTTTTTCTTCTCTTGTAGAAAGAAGAGATTTGTAGATCAGATGTGCACTGAAGTTACCATGCTCCCCCTGCTGAAAACATATTTTTCAATGAAGTACATGACTCTATTACCTCTCCTATCACCAAGGACTCATACTTACATCAATGATCCAACCAAGTGGATTTACATATGTGACTCAAGTACCCAACCAAGTGGGTTTATACATTTTGACTCAACTACCCAACCAAGTGGGTTTACAAATTTGATCAAGTCCTTATATGACTAAATATTACAAATTTACACCATAGGTCTCAACATTACCTTTTCATCAAATTAAAAAGATGACCTTTTATAACCAATACCAAAAATACCTCAAGAGAGAGATCATATTTCAAAACCATCATAATGCCAACAATGCATCCTTTCCACATGACCAATGCTCCCCCTTAGCCTGTGCATCCTGAACACTATCAACAGCAAATCATCAAGGCATCTTCATCAAATATCGGAATATGAGAATTGAAACATCACCAAAGATACGAAATAGCACTGCAGATGTGCTGAAAAAAATGCTGACCCAGAAAAATTCTATTAGCAACCACCCATACGCCGTTTTCTATGTATAAACTCACGTATATACGCGACTGTCTTTCAGGAAACCCGCGTATCCAATTTTAATCTTCTGATTTTAAGTAGATCTGATCTTGTACATGGCAGAGACAACTCCCAGCTTCCGTCTGAGATATTCGAATGTTTCCCTGGGATATATGAGAGAAGAAAGATAGGACAATGTAGCTATGTTTTCAGGTGTCATCCAACATTTGTAGCATAATTGCATCGGTAACCAGGCCTTCAGACTTTTTGCAGCATCATCAAATTCTTTCCAATAGGAATTATCATACCAGAACAACTTCTTCAATAGACAATATGTGTCAAGCAATCATCCATGTGATCTGTTATCACCAAGATCTTCATGATTTATCTTTATTTCACAATCAAATTTGTGTAGGAATTATGTATATAAGATCTCAATCGTGTCACAAGTCATCAGCAACAAACTCTGCATGATCTATCCTTATCTCTGAATCAAAAGACTTCCATCTTATCCATGGTGAAAATAAAAGATATTATTCAGCAAAAACCAGTTAGGGTTCATCCATAATCTCATCATAAGAAACCATGTATCATGTTATCATCATTTGAGCAAGAACTAAGGAATAATCAGATACAATGCCAACAATGCAATTATTAGTTGTTAAACTGATGCTCCCCCTGAACCTGTGTTCCTGATCTTTAGCTATCTTACTGTTTTTATTATCAGAAAAGCATACGTGACTGTCTCCAGCAGAACTCGCGTGTATACACGGCTTTAGTTCACTAAACCCACGTATGGAAAGTGAAACACTGAAAATTTCCACAACTTCATCTCCCCCTGAATTTGTACCACCTGTACCTGTCTTCTTCACATCAGATGCACTGTGAGAAATAAGCATAACTAGAATTACCAAACCAACCATGGGAATCATCATACATTGCTCCCCCTGTGATGATACATTACTAATCCCTATAATGTATCTCACATCATCCGACAGCCATTATGAGAAGTAGACTTTAGAAGCGGATGACTGCAGTAGGATTATTATCCCCTACGTTTTTGACCGGTCCTCCTTCTTTTTCCAGCTTTGCTTGAAATTTCTTATTGTGTGCTGGAAATTATCCAATTTCTCAGATCCATTCATCCTGCATTCCTTTTCTACATGTCCATACTTGTTATAGGCATAACATCTTGCATGACCAGAAAAGTAAGCATAAGGATCATAATGTGTTTTTCTATTTTTTCTTCTATTGCAATCCGCTAATTTATGACCAAACTTGCTGCATGAAAAACAATATCCCTTAAAGAAACTAGAGTACCTTTCTGAGTAGAATCTGTTTGTATGTGACTGAAACATTCTTTTTCTACAATTGGCTGCAATATTCCCATAATTATGACATTTAAAGCATTCAACGTTATTGATCTTAGGAGGGAATGATTTCTTTCGAGAGTTCATGATTGTCGGTTGATCTTTTGTTTCTTTCAACACTTCAGATTTTGCATTGATATCCTTTGAATCTTTATCACTTCCTTGTGAACTAGATTCTCCTTTAACAGTTTCATGAAAACCAAGACCAAATTTAATAGAAGGAGACCTTTGACTACTAAGAATATTTTCCAGAATCTTAGTACTATCTTGAAACCTCAAGAGTTTATATTTTTCTTCTAATTTACCTTTTAAAATGTTTACCTCAACCTCCAATCTTTGGCATTGCTTCTTCATACTTTCTTCAATCCTTCTTCCTTTTTCTACTTGATCATTCAATTTTAAAATCTCATCCTTCAACCCATTTTCTTGTTCTTCAAAAATTTGTAAAAGTTCTTCATTCTTCTTATTCGATTTTTCCAGATCTTCTTTGAGGGAGATGATTTCTACTTCAAGTCTTTCACTTCGATTGGTTACTTTATCCTGTAGTCTTTGATACATTTCTATCCATCTTTGATACATTTCTATCTGACCATTCATTCCAGAGATCATATCTTGGTAGATAGATTCCTTCCTTTTAAATTGATCTTCATCATTAATCTTGAGATTTGCTTCTAGACCCCTTTCACTATCATTTTCACTATCTTCACCATTGCTTGCATAAGGAAGTGAATCACAAAGATTAGTACCTTTTTCATCTTCTTCATTTTCTGCTGCACATGTTTTCTGAGATATCTCCTTTCTTTGAGTAGCCTTCTTATTTTGCTTCCTTGCCATGAGCACTAGCAGATCTTAGTCAGAATCTTCTTCTTCATCATTTGACATTTCATCATTATCTTCATTTGTATAATAGATCTTTCCCTTTTCAAATTGTTTCCCTTTATCATGATTTTCTTCACAAGGACATTTAGCAGCATAATGACCAATTCTTCCACAATTAAAACACTTGAAGGGAAGCTTACCTCTGAATCTTCCAGTACCTGGTTGGAGTCTTCTCACAAAATTTTCTTCTTCTTCTTCTGATATGTAACTTGATTCCTTAACAACTTCCTTTTCTTTTCCTTTTGCACATGCCTTAAAGGCAACTTCTCTGATTTGAGAGGGACCTTCTTTTCTCATTTCAAAAGCAGTTAGAATACCATGTAGTTGAACAATAGTAAGAGTTTGCAGATCTTGCCTTTCTTCAATAGCATATACTTTTGACTCAAATTTTGAAGTCAAAGATCTTAAGACTTTTTCAACCAGAGTAGTATCGGTTATGGTTTCACCCAAACTTCTCATACAATTTACAATATCATCTAGACGTAAAAAGAAACTGGAAATACTCTCATCACTATGCATTCTTAAATTTTCATATTCAATTCTGAGAGTTTGGAGTTTGGCACTTTTTACCTTTGTATCTCCTTCATAGCTTAGAATGATTTTGTCCCATATTTCTTTTGCTGAATTTAGCTGCATCACTTTAGCAAATTCTGGTTCAGACATGCTTCCTAATAAAACATTGTCTGCTTTGGAATTGATTTCATATTTCTTCCTTTGTGCTGCATCAGTAGGAATAATTGTCGAATACTGATAACCTTCTTCCATGATTTCCCATAATTCTGCCCCAAGACTTTGCAAATATGCTTTTGTTCATATCTTCCAGAATAACAGATTACTTCCATTGAATAAAGGTGGCCTTAGAGAGAGTACTCCTTCATGACTTCCCATTGCGATGGATCTCCTTCAAGCGATCAAGATTCTGCAGAAGGATTGGCTCTGAAACCAATTGTTGGGAAAAATACTGAGAGGGGGGGGTGAATCAGTATTTAGTGCAGACTGAAAACTTTTTACTTTTTTTCTTTCTCTAAAACCCATACGCTAATTTAATGAACCCAAGTCATGTATACACGCGGGTATCCTTAATGAAACTTGCATATTACCAGAGATCTCATTATGCAGATAATTCTTTACTTAGATCATTGCATCATTCATTCATTAGACGTTTAGTAAGCAGTAAACATGTGCAGTAAGAACAGAATAAATCATCACACATAAGCATCACACATGAACACCAGGATTTAATGTGGAAACCCAATTCGGGAGAAAACCACCACTGACATTGTCTCAGTCTTCAATATTTATTATAAAGAAAACATCTTACAGCCATGTACTGGCGCAGATTCATACCATCACGCAGGCACCCACCTGCATAAGGCTACAACCTTCTCTCATTTACCATCCTCTCCTGGAAGGGAGCTACAACCCCCTGCTCTCGTTTACCAGCCACTCCTAGAAGGGAGCTACTACCCCCTGCTCTCGTTTACCAACCTCTCCTGGAAGGGAGCTACTACCCCCCTGCTCTCATTTACCAGCCTCTCCTGGAAGGGAGCTACTACCCCCTGTTCTCGTTTACCAGCTACTACTGGAAGGGAGCTACTACCCCCTCACTGAAGGCTTCGACCCTCAACACCATTGTGGACCACGTTCATCAATTTTCATACTGGATCCAATAGCTTCCATACAACACACCTTGTAGGCCACTTTTCATCAGATTTTCAGACTGGACCCACTCCACACATTTAAGCTCATCATATATCAAACTGAAACTTATAACCCCATCAATTAATTCATTGAATCATCAACCAATCAACCAACAACTTGATCTTCAATTAACATAATCAGCAGCATATTTATTATTCAAACAACCCAGTTCTATATGAATACATCATTGACCAAATAGCAGTAAAACAACAAAATAGTTTAGATAGTTCATTCCACTTACTTCAGCAAACCCTAGATTCCATACACGCTTTTACTTCACTGAACCTGCGTATGTACGCACTTTTATGCACACCAACCCGCGTATACTTCTGTGCATTCTTCAGAAAACCCTAACTTCCCATAAGTGCTTTTCCTTAATAAAACCCGTGTATACACGCACTTTTAATGAAGCGAACCTCCATATCGATCTGTAACTTTTCAGGACTGTGCAGCTCTTCAGATCAGATAAACAACTCAGATTTCATCCTTTACTTCAGAAAGTATTTCACCTCATCTCAGATCTAAACATTCCATAAACAGATCTAGAAAATACATATACATTTCAGATCTAGAGATCCCTATTCATCATTTTCTTCATAGGTGCATTAGTAATTTAGATCAATCAATTCATTCCATGTAGATATACTTCAGAGTGAAGTATTCATTCAATACCCAGACTTGCACACACTTGCACCATGATTTTCTTCTCCTTATATAGATTTAGCCTTTGTCAATACCATGAGCCAAAACCACACCACTTCCGATGGTATTCCTGGACGGGATCAAATAGATAATCCAATGCTCAATACTATGGGCCAGTACCATGGTAATGTCCCCTGGTTTTATGAATTTAGAGCGAAAATTGGCATACGTGACTTGGCACGTACTTTTCTGCGTACATACACTACTTCTCCTTTACAAACCTGCGTATGCTTTGTGACACATCACATTTATCATTTCTCTGGCACTTACTGGAATTCCTTTCTTCTGTTACTTCTGAGCTGATCTGTAGATACATCATCCTTACAAGATACATCTTCCTTACATATTTAACACATAGGTTGCTTATCATAGGCAACTCATCAAGCAGGTTAGCATCAAGAACAACTTCATCGAGTAGGTTTCCATCCAAAGATAACTCATCAAGTCAGTTTCCATCAAGGACAACTTCATCTAGTAGGTTGCCATCAAAGACAACACATTGCATCATATTGCCAACAATCTTATTTCATCAAGTAGGTTGCCATCAAGGACAACACATTGCATCATATTTCCAACATCTTTAATCAACTGCTTTTCCCATTCAACGAATAAAATTTCTTTATGTCTTTCTTTGATCCTGTGAAGATTTGCATTCTTTCCTTCTTCTGAGTTTTTCCATGAAAGAAACTCTGATATCTTGTCATCTGCATTCTAAAATTCAACTCTGAGGCTGACTGATCCATCAATAAGGGAAGATGTTATTTCACATAAAGGCTCTTCTTGTGCAATATTTTGACAGAGATCATCTCACTGCTGAGACAATAGCTTTTTGTTTCCAGAGCCTCAGTTTTAAATTGGTCAATTTTAGGACAATCCTTAAATTTATCCAATTTTGCTTGAAATATTTTTCCTTGCTCTGTTTTGGCAGTTTTCTCATTTTGAAGCAGGTTTTGTAACTTGGACACCTCTTGGGACAACTTTTGTTGCTTATTCAAAGCTTGTTGACCAAGCTTTTTCTTTTCCACACTCAGTTGTTCTTCCAACTATTTGGTTCAAAGTTTTTCTTCTAATAACTGCTACTCCAATTATATTATCTTTTGTTGAACATTAGTTGTCTTTTCTTCTAGTATTACAATATGTGAGTCATTTTTTTTTATCATTTGATTAACTTCAGCAGCTTTATCTATAGTGGTTGCACTGTAGGCACCTGCATATTGTGATAGTTTAGTAAGATCCTCTGAAGTATATACCTTAGTATTCTTCCAGACAATATTCATGAATTCAACATGTGGGGATGACAGTTATCTTGATCTGTCCTCCTTTTCCTTTGTCCCCTGATAACAACCCTATGCTTAGTACTATAAAAGATATCCAAAGGAGGGATTTCTTCAACTTTCAACACAATTTCTTCTGATGGATGTTCAGGGATAATCTCCATATCTTGATTATTCAAGCTATCAACTTGAGGATTGTTTTGTACTCCAATTTGTTGTTCAAATTGCTCATATTGTCTTAACAATTGGGGAGTAACAATAATTTCGGCAAAGTTTACCACTCTTTTCGTGGTTGTTTCTCTTTCAAGCTGATCATTAGGTTTATCACCTATATTTCCTTCTTCAGACTGCATATCGATCTTGGTACCCATATTCTCCTTCTCTGTCTGTACATCAAGCTTGTTTCCTGTACTTGCCTTTTTAGTATTTACATCAAGCTTGCTTGTAGACACTTCTTTATCTGTCTTACTAGCTGTGTCTTCCTTTTTCTTTTGTTTTCTTTCTATATTTTCAGCTTTTTACAAAGGAATCCTTAGCTGGTCAAGGGGAGCTTTCAACAATCTATGACTTCTGAACTACATGAATTTGTTCATATCCTCTACTTGAAACTTGGATTTAGCCAAGTCATAAACTTGGGAAAATTTCTCAATAGAGACAAATAGATCATCAAATTCATTGGGCTCATGCTCAAACCTAGCAATTTGAACCAAGTTGTGAAATCATAAGCTACTTTATTTGGATCATACTGTCTCCCTGGGACAGTTGCAAGCTTAAGATCTCTTATTTTAATGACTTCCTTCTCAGCATGTTTGAAATCATTTAGAGTATAATTTCCACAATGAAAGGGGAAGGTAGGCCACATCAATTTCTTGGCATTCTTTAAACATCTTGACATTCCTCTTTCTGTCAACTGGTAAGAAATTTCTTGGGCTAACAGTTTGTTAGGAACATGCAGAGGTAAGATGTGGGGTTCCACAATGCTTCCAAAAACTCTGATGTAAGTAAATCTTTCTTCTCAAAACCAATTACCAATAAGGGATATATCATTCTTTGCTTTTTGAGAGAGATGGGGAGGAAACTGGTTAAAAATGACTTGATAGACAGGCAACAAAAACCCGTGACAAATCCTATATACATGATTTTTAAAATGGACCTTCCACAAGAGTTTATCATAAATGTGGATCAGAACAGGTTCCTATGGAGTCCATCTCCACCCTAAAATAGGAAATTCTGAATTGAGACACAAGGCATCTAAGACATAGGCACATAAATGGAAAGGAGTTGTATTTCTAGTGTATTTATCCTTTTTATATTCCAGAATTCTATTAGCTATCTTGTCAGAAAGGATAACCGACCAATTCATAATTTCATAATTTATAGCAGCATGAATAAGAGGTACCATCTGAATTGAAAACCTTTCAGAATTATTATTTCCAAAAAGCCTACACATCATCGCAGCAGCATAGCAATATGGGGGTGCAAGAGACTCCACAGAGTACATACCTGATGCTTCATTTTTGTGTTTCTCTGGAGCTTGTCTCCATTCCCTTATTGGTTCTGATTGAGTTTCATTGTCTGCGGCGAAATCTGCTATGAAAGCCTTGTTGTAGACCTTTTGCGGTTCTGGCAGATGGTACATTGCTTTTATATCTTCTGCTCTGAAATACCCAAACGTTGTTGCTGCAGCTGAAATAAATGTCCTATTTGTGATGGTGATATTAGCTATCACCCATCGTATGACATCATAATAGGGGAATATATTTGCCTAAGCTGCAATTCTGTGAAGAAAATAATTTTAAAGTGCTTTGAGAGGAGTTTTAGAATTTGAATCTGAGTCTTCTTCATCTGGTACTGTCGCCTTTTCTACTATAATAGTAGGTTGTTCTGCCTCAAGAAAATTGTAAAAATCTTCCCATGAAAGCTTCCCAAGACCTAGACATGTCGTATCTGTAACCAGCTTGATTTTAGCCGGTTTTTCTTTCTGTACTGTAGGAGTAGGAATAATCTTTGTGGCAGCAGCAATTCTTGCTGTCTTAAATTTCTTCGAAATTTTCCCGTCTGGTGTCATTTCACTGGCTTGGCGAACAAGAGGGTTGGACGGTCTATGGCTCTGCAATTGAGAAAAACCTTTCAGAATGGGAAGGAATGAAGTTAGAAGAACAACAATGTGAAAAGATTTTATTAATGATCCTGTTGAGAATGCAGCAAGATGATGGAGCTTAGTGAAATGAAGTCGCCTTCACTAAGTGGGCCCGCAGGCAAATTCTGGCGCAAAGTCTATTTTTAGACTATGTCTATTTTTAGACATACGGAGCATAATTTGGGAATTCTACTTGGAGATTCTTGAAGTATGCGACATGTCGGTAAAAATAGATGAGACCCTATTTTTTAGGACCCGGGCTATTTTTAGACTGATCTCCTAAAAATATGGAAGTCAAATATTATTTACCCTTAATAATATTTTGACTATAAACAGCAGTTTACTCTCTTGGCGCACTTCAGTTTGAGTCATGGAGGTGGCTCATGCAACCGACACAAGGAATCACGTGGTTCCTAGGGTTTGATGGCATCTTGCATGGTTGGCTTCAGTTAGACTTCAGTGGCAGGAGTTTTGGAGGAGTTAACTGGACAAGTAGTGGAGTTGTGTTCTGTTTGTTTTAGTTGAACTAGTTGGGATTAGTTAACTAACTAATCAACTAGATATGAGTGGAGTAAATTAAATAATATTTAATTTACTAAATATTAACTCATTAGTCAACTCAAGAACACTTCAGTTCACTGCAGTGCATGATCAGTTCAGTGAAGACCAGTGAAAGAGATAGATGAAAGGGTAGAGTTAGCTATCAGTTGTAACTATACTGTTGCTATTTGCAACACATAGATAGGTGGAGTAAGCTATGAGTATTGAAAAGTTTAGGCTGGTGGTTTATCTATATAAGGAGGCCATCACCTAGCATTCAAATACGCAATCAAGGTTGGCTATCAAGTGGCTAAGGATTGGAGCAAGTGATTTGCTAGATCTAGCTTGATAGTGTGTAGCATGGGAGGTAGTGCATGAGAGCTTGTAAAGAGTTTTTGTACTATGATTGTTACATGATTTCTCCATTATAATATACACAATAGCTGCGGGGTTTTCAGCTATAGGCTTTCCCATACATACTGAGTTAATGTGTGATTGATTTGATGTGCGATTGCTTCTATATTATTTCCGCATGTGACAATTAATTGTGGAAGAAGGTTATGTGTTATGCATGCAATTCGAAATTGATGTATGATCGGGTTAATCTTCATTGAATAAGTGATTTATTCAGCTAATTTCTACAGATCCCAATTGATTGACTCGTCTTAAACTTAAATGCCCTCCATAAGAGTCACACTCACGCATTCAAAATAAAATCAATCACCATCATTCATTTGATTTTCTATTTAATAATAAATGTACAATCGGAGATCGATGATTTTGAAATAAGAATATAAAACTTTCCTTTTGAATTTTGCGATTGCAATGAATAAATAACATATGAGTAGTAAAAATAAAAATAAAGACTAAGTGCCCCAGATGCGGGTGCTCAGGTGGCTTAGTATGTGGTAGGGGATGTGCATCGGCGCGTGGGATATTACCACTGCCACCCTCCCCCTCATCCTAGCCTTCATTTATTTCACCTGCCCGACTGCATTTACGTAGCGCAGTCATCCAAGCACGCGCCTTTTCACCTGGATTATGGCTTCCTCTGGAGGCTTCACCCCTGCTATGTTGCCTCTGCGTTCATTCTGCTCCCCAGTTACCACAGAGCACAGCTCCAGAACTGGCACTAGGCATCGATGCTTTATCTCTTGTTGTACTGAACTAGTTCCAGGTTATCACGTCTGGCAGAGCTTCCATTGTCGATGGGGACTCTTGCCACCTTTTGATTCTTTCTCCACTTTGAGTACCCATCCTCCCCTGATCTCTATTCCTCGCCATTCTGGTAGCCATCACCCTGCCCTGAGCATGATGCCCCATCTATGTCAGAGGATGCGGTGTCGTCGAGGCACCAACCGTGGTCGTCCTCCCTGCCATCCTTCCACCACCTCTCTGAGCTCTTCGTCTCCTTATTTGGAAAACTCTTTGGGTTGATACCCTGTCACCAGGAGTGGTCATGGCCTTAGCATTGGATGTGGGCTTTCTCATCTAGCTAGGGGCTTGCCCATTCTTGTCTCCAGTCACTTGTACTCTGCCCAGCTTCGCTTCCCTTGCGCTCTCAACAGGCCGACTATAATTGCCACCATTACTATTGATTTCAAGGAGGATCCCCCTGAATTGAGTTCAATGTCTCCGAGTGCTGAGATGGAGCATAGAGAAGCTGAGCGGCCCAGCTCTCCCACCAACGGAGGCCAGAAACACAAAGCGTTAGATTGCAGCACTTCGCAGGACAACAAAGCTGATGCTGGTTCGGGAGACACCAAGCGAGTCTGCCACAGTGCTACAGAAGAAAAGCATGACGAGGAAGACCCTTATGCCTACGCTTGTTGCGTGGTCAAGGAATTTCCCCCCTCCTCTCAAGAATCTTAAAATGGTTAGTCTCCTTCTTCACTAGTTTTTGGTTGGGCACCAACCCAAGTTCGTTATGGTAACTTTCTCGCTGCTACTGTTTGTTAATTATCAGAATTACAGTTTATCAATTAGCAGGTTTCCCCTTCGCGGGAAGCTTGGTATTTTGGTTGGGAACAGTTCTCCATGCGTATATGCTCTTCGCCCCTGTTTTTTGGTTAACTGTCATATTTTCATGGCCGGTTTCCCCTGCGCGGGCAGCACTTTCTTGCTGGTATGCTTGATGAATTCTGTTAAAAATGCTTGTCTAGTAAACTCTTTTTGGTCATGTATGCTATATCAGAATGCCTATTCCATGGGCCAGACTAGTTGAGGCCTCAGCCTCCATGTAACTTTTTTGTATATTAATAGGTCAGTCTTATTCAAAAAATAAAATAAAAATAAAGACTAAGTGTCGATCGCATCAGGGTTTTTCAAAAAGGACAAAAAATGAAATTTCATGATATCCACCGATTTTTTATTGCAATGATGGTGGGTTCCACTGTATCGGGACATAGAATGAGTGAATATGATGTTTGTTCCTCCGAAATGCGATTGTGATAAATCGCATCGCATCAGAGTTTTGTAATTGACTGAATGAGGGGTTGTCTTTTCATTTTTTCGAAATGTGATTTGTGATCAATCGCATCGCATCAGAGTTTATGAAATAGAATGTCAAACTTTTATGGTCCTTCTGATTTGCGATTGTGATTACTTTATCGCATCGGAGTTTTGCAACACAAATGTGAAACTTTAAGAAACCACCGATTTGCGATTGCGATTACTTTTATCACATCAGACTTATTCTATATGAATACTTTTATGTATTATGTTGATGCGATAAAATATTTTATATTTCATCGGATCGGAGATTTTCAATGTTGCATTTGTTTATATGCACTTGTGTTTTGCGATATGCGATATATGCTTTTCTAATCAATGAACTTTTTATTGTTTTATTCAAAATTATCGGATTTCCTCTAAGTCTTTTATTCCTATTTTAAAAAGAAAGGGGACCTATTTCTAAATGAAATTTATTCTAAAATTTTCAAATATGGAGGGTTTTTGTATCGTACAATAGAAATGTGTGTCTAATTTAATTTTCTGTTAATTAAATTGGACAATAAATTTTAATCTTATCTCATAATCACTTGTAATAGTTAACTGAGTGCGATAAACTAAGTTACCTCATGAAATTCGAGTTGAGGGTGGTTTGTGAGGCATGTAGAGTGATTTTTTTTTTTAGAGTCCAAGTTGCAGTTAGTGTATTAGTTTAATTCATGATAAATCAATTAACTCAATTAATTGAGTTAAAATCAGTTTAAACAGTTGTAACTAATTTTTGCACTAGTGAGAGGTCAAGTGAATTAAATAAAATTTATTTCACATGCAGTGATATATCAAGTAATTGATGATTTAATATTGATAGCTTCATGCATGTCAGTTCTGATAAAGACCCAATTGAGACAGAGGCTAAAGGGATGTTAATTATCAATTGTATTATTAGCAAATTTTCTACATGTAGTAATACACCCATAAGATTTCCCATGATCATTGTGCAGTTTTGGAAGGTTGAAATTCCTAAATAATAGGGATTTAATTCTACAGTAATATCGCAAGAAAGGCAGGTTGAGCAGAGGGAGGAAATTTTCTAAGTGTTGGTCGATTTTTTCTGGATCAGTGCGAAATATTTGGTAGAGTGCAAGAGACTCTTGTGAGAAGAGTGCATTTTTTTGTTTCATGATTCCTTGGTTTAATATACAATAGAAGATAGAGGGGTTTTGAGTAGCAAGCTTTCCCCAAGAAAAATATCTGTGTTGTCGATTGATTTTCTTCTTTCTTTACTTGGTGAGATTACACGATCGTGTTTATTTTCTAAAATTAATTCGTAGAAGGATTCAATATCTTTCTTTAGCATATCACATGATTCGATTGAATCCATTAGTATACATATTGTTTGTATAATTTTTACAAAATATCCCACTGGACTGCACATAAAACACACAGAGCAAAGCTCAGACTCCTATGAGATTTTTAGACCTAATTTTAGGAAAAGTTTGTGGTTCATTCAGGAAAGGACTGCGGTATCAAGCGCATCATTTAGTTCTAAAATCAGTGCGTAATAGAAGGAATATACAACAAATATGAGAAGAAAAACAATAAATTAAAACTTCGTGATATATAACATAGCAAAGAAAATATCATTGTCTTGGATTATATTATTGTCTTGGGTAATCACACAGATTAGTAGTACAGCAAGGAAGTGACAACAAAGTTTAGAAGTGCAGCAAGTCTAGAAGCATTGAAGAGAAGCCGAAGAAGAAGAGATATATTATCATAGATTGTGAAATTGATCAAGTTTATCTAAGAGACCAAGTTCTCTAACCCTGGTGCAGAATGGTGCATGACAGTGCAGAAAATGAGGATAAGCTTAAGGAGCCAAGGAAAAAGCAATGACAAGGTCTTGGAGGCATACAAGGGTCAAGTGTTTATTTCATGGTCATAATACTTGTCAAATGAAAGTTTATAAGAAGAATTTCTTGTGGGTTTTCCTCTCCAAGAGGGAGATGTTTTTGCTCTAAATCGAAGAGCCTAAATTTGTGTATCTTGTGTTTTAGTAATTGACTTGATGAAAGACATAATAAGATAAGAAGAGAATACATAAGTACAATAAGTAAGCTCACAAGTAATGATCAAGTAGATAATTTGAATTAAATTATGCCCTCTCGAATTCTCAACAAATGGTGTGTTATAATATATTAAAACTGATATTGAAAAACCCCAACACTAGAATACAGAACAATTAGCCCAATGGAAGAAGGATATTGCAATTTCTAGGAGAATTCTTTTGGAAGGTGTGAGAGACCACGTGGTCTCAAATCTCCATGGAAAAGAGACACCATTTTCTATGTGGAAGACAATGACTGAGCTATTTGAAAATAGCAGCGACCATTGAAAATTGGCCCTAAAAGACAAAATTTGAAACATAAGGACGCAAAAGAATGATACCATTTCGAAATATCTCTCCCAATTTACACAAGTTTGAGATGAGGTTGGAGGGGTTTGGGTGAATGTTGCAGAAGATGACCTAGTGAACCTAGCTCTTCTAGGCATTCCAAAATCCTAGAACAACTATCAGGACTCTTTGAATGGAAGGGAAAAATAATTGAATTAGGAAAGGTTGAGGTCTAATATGGTTCAAGAAGAGTTCAAGAGAAATACCAAAGATGGAAATTTATCCAGAGAAAAGGATGGAGATAGTTTTGCCTTGGTTGAAAAGGAGGAGAAGGGAAAAGGAAAAAATAATGAAAGCAAACCCAAATCGAGCCAAAATAATGGCAAGAAGAAATATTTGAGAAAGATAAATTTTTTCCATTTCCATGAATACGAGAATTATGCAACAAAATTTCTGCACAAGAAACCTAACAAGGATCCTCCAAAAGGAGCAAGAGGTGAAGCATTGAATTCACAATTTGAATTAGAATTCATCCTGATAGCATGCATGGCCAACACTATTATGGGGAGTTTGTGGTACCTTGATTTCAGTGCCTCATTCCATATGGGAGGGTGAAAGGATTTTTTAAGTATCTTGTAGGAGAAGGATCTCCATATGCATATCAAAATGGGGGATGATGGGAGGTACAATGCTACAACAATTGGTGTTGTCACCTTTGACAGGGAGAAAGTCTCTCCTCTTCACCTCAAAGATGTTATTTTTGTACTTGGGCTGAAGAAGAACTTGATTTCTATAGCAGTATTGGAGGATCATGGCTATGATTTTATTTTTATTGAATGGAAATCCTTTCTGAGACAAATAACTACTGGGAAAGTGAAGAAAATTGGGGTTCAAGTAAAGAACATATACAAAATTTAGGTGGGAGATTTCACTGCATTGATCATTAAGGCTAAAAAAGTGTAGAGTCGAGATGTTGGATAAATATGCCTTAAGACATTGGGTCATATACACCATGGTGCCTTAGAAATCATTCAAAAAATTACTTTTGAACTCCATAAAGGCTCCCTTGACAAGCTGGATGTTTGTAATGGTTGCACATTGAGGAAATATTTCAAATCTATTTTCCATGAACAAGATAACAGAGGAGATGTAATATTGGAGCAGGTCCACTCTGATGTTTATGGACCCTTTTCCACAACCTCCACAATAAAACATAAGTACTATGTTATTATATTGATGATCTCTTTAGAAAATGTTGGATCTTCTTCATGTGTAAAAAGGATGATTTTTTCTCAAAATTGGTTGAATTCAAGGCATTGGTTGAGAAGGGGATTGGGAGGAAGGTGAATGCTCTTAGGAGAGAAAATGGAGGTGACTTTGTTTTTCATGCCTTCAAGTATTTTTGTGCCAAAGTATGTATTCAAAGAGAAATTATAACACCCCATAACCCACAACAAAATGGGGTAGCTGAAAGGAAGAACTAAAACTTAGTGGAAGCAGCAAGGGCCATTTGGTATGATCATGGGCTGCCATTACATCTATGGGAAGAAGCATGCAACACTGTGGTCTACTTGCAAAATCAGAGTCCTCATAAAATACTTAGCATGAACACATTAGAGGAATATTTCTATGGGAGAAAGGCTGATGTGTCTAATTTCATAATTTTTGAAGCTTTAATTTATTCTCATGTCTTCAAGGATTAAGGAATAAAATTGAGCCTACAGTAGAGTTGGGAGTTTTTTTAGGATACACTGAAACTCCACATAATACTAGGTGTATTTACCTTCACTAAGGATTGTAGTTATAATGAGAGATGTCAAGTTCGATGAGGAGAAGGATATGAGATTCTCTCTAGAACGAGAGATGAGTATACCATTGGAGCAAGATCATATAGATCTAAAGGAGGAGCCTCGGGATGAGGTTTAGGAATTTTTGGAGTAGCCACATGCTGTGGAGAAAACATGAGGTAGATTGGAGGAACCCACTCAACCATAATATTCTAGAGAAGGGACAAAGAGAACCAAATAAGTTGATAGATTGTTACAAGATGCTAGGGATAATTTGGGATCCCCCACATCTATAGGAGGTATCCTGAAAGGTTCACAAGTTACATGACTCTCATGACAAAGCTCATTGAGACAAAGCCTTCTTCACTTGAGGAAGTAGTTTCTCAACCTATTTGGGTTTATGAAATGGTGGAACAATACAAATCCATCATGAAGAAAAATGTATAGGAGGCGGTGTCGAGACCAGAAGGGAAATTAGTGGTTGGTTATAGATGGATATACAAGGTGAATCATGCAACTGATGGGAGCATCGAGAAATACAAGGCCATATTTGTGGCGAAAGGAATTTCTCATATAGATGGAGTTGAATATGAGGAAACATTTTCCCCCGTGGCAAGGTATTCCTCCATCAGATCGATTCTTGCATTGGTTACGAAGATTGGGTGGAAAATACACTAGATGGATGTGAAGATTGCATTTATCAATGATGTTGTTGAGGAGGAAATTTACATAGAGCTATCGAAATTGTTTGAGACATATGATTAAGAGTAACGTGTGCAAACTCAAGAGAGAATTGTATGGTCTCAAACAAACACCCTAAGCCTGGTACACTTGGATTGACAGTTATCTCAGTGGATTGGGCTTCACTAAAAGTGAAGAAGATGAAAACCTCTATCACATTGTGGTAGATGGTAAGTTGCTTGTTCTTGTTTTGTATGTTGATGAGCAATTGATCTACTCTTTCAAAGATGATCTTGCAAGGGAATTTGATATGAAAGACATGGGATTAATGCATTACTTCCTCAGGTTGGAAGTATGGAAAAGTAATGGTGAATTGTTTGTGTCTCAGGGGAAGTATGCCTCTGAAATAATTCAGATATTTCACATCAATAATTGTAAGAACTGTTATTGTCAGTATATCTGTGATCAAATAAATCTCATTTAGTTGTTTTCCAAGATATCACGGGTCTAAATTTGTTCTTTTCAAACAAGTTTTCCAAATACATTTTGGTCACTGAAAGAGTTCAGGTCTGATTTTCTACTCGTTCATCTCACCATATCTGTCATCACTTTCAAGGTCATACCATTTCAAGTGTTAAAGGAAAAATAGGTTAAGGTCATCAAATTTTATAGAAGGGAAAGCCAATTTTATTTCATTCATACTTACCCTTTTGTTTAAATAAAAAACAATTTACCTTCTCATTTTTCCTAAAACCCAAATCTAAGTGCTTAAATCCATTAAAACCCTTTAAATCCATTTTATATTGTGATTTCGAGACTTTATAGCAGCTCCGCCCCCCATAAAACAACTTTATCACATATATTTTTATATTACTGCAACTTTGCCCACTCCACATAAAAACTTTTAAATATATCATATATTATATATAATATCACTTACCGTACTTAAATGTATTTTGGATCCCTTACCTTTTCTCAATCGTCATATCACAAAAATCCTTACCACCTTCACTTGCTGCTTCATAAATTTCCCGATGCGATAATGGTAGGACCCATCATTCCATTTGATATGCTTCATAGCTTTCAAATCACATTAAAAACCATTTCTCTTATGTTTAAGGCGCTTTATGATATTTATTTACTTAACGCATTTCCTTTTTTCCTCTTTAAAAACTTTTAAAATTGGACCCACTCCATTGCAAATTGAAAATTTGCATTACCTCCACTTACTTATTCCTTCCCATTTCCTCGATTATGATATTAAACTGGGACCTTTTCCCTGCCATGTAACCTTCCATATCGCATATCACAATTTATATTGTCATACATTCATATTACTTTCCCCATTTCCCCGATGCCTGATATGCGATAAGTGTTCCTGTCCCTGAAACGTGATATAACCTCTAGTCCCAAAAATGCGATAAGTCCCTAAAGCCCCGAAATGTGATAAGTCTACATTCCAGAAATGTGATAAAGTTTGACCGCCGATATGCAATAATTTTGACTCCTTAATTTGCGATATTGCAAATCGCAAAACACAAATTCCATTTTCTCCTCCAACACCCTCCTCTTCCGATTGCGATATATAAAAAAAATTTCCTCCTCCTGGCCAACATCAACGTGTCTCCTTCCTTGTTCTTCCCGCTTCACTCCATTTCTCTAAAAATTCATTAATTCATTAAAAAAATACTTCACGCCTCCAATCCTTCGATTAAACTTATTTACACGTGTTTCTTATTTTAAAATCTAAAATATAACCGCAAAAGAAAACCCTATCGAGTCTAGTAAATCCAAAGGAATGGAACAACGACAGATTTTTCTCTGGAACAACAGTTCATATTTCCAAAGGACTCGTGCTACCATTAATCCTCATTATATTAGCACGTTTCCAAAAGCAACACATGCAGTATTTAAAGGGGTAGTTATAGGTTATTCAGGCAACCTGGTTTTAAAGTATTTGACACCTATCAACAAATAACAGGACCTCCTCAAAGCTCAAAGACAATTTGTTAATATGATTAATTCTATCAAAGTTCTAATAAGTTTCACATTCCTAGAAATAGTATATTTTCTACTTTTTATCCTTCTATTATGTTTTTGTTAGCAAAGTTGTTGCGAGAGGAATCTAAAGGTCTAGCCTTGAGGCAAACTCCTTGTAAAATCTATAAATAAATAGAAAATAGATAGAGAAGAGGTTGTTGGTTGGTTGTTGGTTGTTAGGTTTGATAATCAATTTTTAAAACTCTGTGTATTACTATGGACCTATTATTAATGAAAATCAAAGGAGTTGCAACAATTTTGTGAGATTCATGTGGTGTTTCTTTTGAGCACTGTGATTTCTTTGTTATTTCATTTACATTCCATTTTCTGTATAAAATATTATCAATTTATAAACATATTTCAGTTATATGTTCTGTTTATTTGAATTTTTAAAATGTGTCTTTTCTTCTGATGGATGAATTCAGTAAAATGCTCAATTAGACCCCTCTCTTTTCTACCATTATAAAACAACAAAAAATTAAATATGATCAAATAGTTTAACTATCTTGCCTTTTTCATTTTTCTGCAATTCAGTCTTTGAAATTAGTTTTAGCTTCACTGATTATAATTTTTATCTAGCAAACAAATCATTAAACAAATTCTAAAACAAATTAATTCATCTCTAGCCTAAAATATGGTACTCAGCCTAAAATTGAATATTTAAAAAATTACATAGAGAGAGCCCTCTTTGGTTAGGTACGACTAGCTTCCTAGCTAAAAGTTGGTTTGTGGTTACCTTTCTTCACTCCTAATTTCAGCCTAGGAAGTTGGGAAGAGTGATAACATTTTTGGCGTCGTTTCCAGGGAGCGATTGCTAAAAAATACCTAGGAAAGAACGACAAAGATTAGTTCTGATTGCTGATGTTGAATAGTGGTTAGACATGAGAAGGCTAAATCATTAGCCTCGCGACTCCACTAGTAAAGAATCCAAAAATTCAAAGTGTTCATGGTGACTCCACTTCTCAAAGATCAATAAATTCAAAAACTTCTTGGTGACTTCAATGTTTTAAAAATGGGTTCAACTGCAAGAAGAAATGCTAGGTATGTTCCTATGGATCGGTCTCATATCCTTGGCTTTCCAAATCCTATGCCTTATGTTGATTGGTTATCTTATCTTCCCATGTTCAAAGATGAAAATAAAGATGATGTTGCCTTGCATTTGATCAAGTTTCATATGCATATATATGGAATCAAAGTTAAGTTTCCTGAGGATTTCTTAATGAATATATTTATGGCTACTCTGGAAGACAAAGAAATAACTTGGTATGAATGGTTGAGACTAGCTAGCATATGTTCTTTAAAGGATTTTCATTAAGTATTTTTTGAGAATTATAAAGAGCATTATCCTTCTTTGCTGATGGTACAAAATTGTTGTGATTATTTTGAGGGTTTCATTCAATATCTTGAAAGTATTGATGAATATCTAGAATTTATGGATTATGAGATCATAGAAGCTCTTCATGATTTCTCTTCCCAACAAGAATCATAATTTTCCTCTTTGGATGAAAATGACTTCAATCAAGAAAGAGAAATGCAAATTTTAGATTCTGAAAATGAAAATCAGCAAGCCAATGACAATTGCTATCAAAATCAGTCTTCTCCTTTGTCTAAAGATGAAATATATCAACTCTTGAATAGCCATGTTACAGCCTAAGAAAATTCAAGTTTGCAGTGTTCACACAAGAAATAATGTGTGAGTAAATCTTCATTTATTATTGAAAATGAAAATCTGAATTTAAATGATGACAATCATGAGATTGATGAAAATATACAAGAAGCTATTATGAGTAAACCAATTTGTGAAGATGATTTCATGCAAGGAGATTAGCCAACAAGCATTTTTTTCTTTCATAAAGAGGATAGGTTTATCATGTTTAATAACCTTGAAGAATGTTTTCTGTTCAAGTAAGATTTAAAATATGAACTGGAGGAGTATGAATCCAAGAAAAACAATATGTGTTGGAACAGGGTCTCCTACAAGCTGCGAAACTGGTCCATTTTGAATACTTTTGATTAGATTTAGTCTAGCGCGGGGGTTTTGGGGTGGGTCAAAGCCTCGAAAAAATTTTAAGGGTAAAAGGATAAACCAGGGGTCCGAAAACCACAATTTGCGGACCATAGGAAAGTCTAGGCTAGATTATTATAAATAGAGGAACATTTTGTATTGTAAAGTAGAGAAAATGAAGAGCTATTGATGCGAATTGTGGTTTAAGTTATCTGTTTGGGTTTTTGGGGAAAGGAATCCTGCTGGTTGTGTGCACGGAGATCCAAGTCCAACTGTGTGCAGACCTTGCTATTGTGTGCGCAGGCTGGGAAGGGAACTGTAAGAAGGAATTGATGAATTAATGAATAAGAAAGGTTAATAGAGAATTGAATCTGTGAGTAATATTTGTGTGAATAATTGGTAATACTGCATTGTGTGTTTTTCTGTATTTAGCTGCGAAGATCTGTGTAAGTGTGTTTTCTGTATCTGGATATGTTCTATTCTGTTTATGCAATGTTGTGCTACTATCATAAAATCATATAATTATAGATTTAGAGCACATGGATGCGAATAGATACCTACTTGGCCCTGTGCAGAATAAGGTGATCTAGGTATCACAGGGCCAAACGCAGCTCTACTTTCCTTACCTATCCTTTCTCAGGGTGTGGAAACCTGGTTCCAGCACCTACCCATACTACTTCGGGTGAGACCTTGACCTGCGCAAGTAGGTCATTGCCGAAAGGGTTAGTAGTATAGGGGTTTGTTGGCAAACCTTGATCTTCGAACCTAGGTCAAGACCCCTCGAGCGAACAAATGGTTCTGTTTCTGGGACCTGGAGCATTTTGAGGAAGTGATCAGGTACTGACAAGCAAATATTGAAGATCTAACACAGAATTGAATGAGCGCTACTCTGGATGAAAGTGCAACACGGAGTGGTAAATACTATCGAACCAATCAAGAAAAGGATCACTTTTCCCGTAGCCCACTGAGACAAGCAACTACACGAGGTCTTCCAGTTACCCCCACGTCAGACTCACGGGAGAACAAGCCCTCAACCAAAACTTTGCTAGAAGAAGATATGGAAGTACACTTGAAATTACCTACCTTTAAAGGCGCGGTTGATGAGGACATGGATCGTTTTTGGTTCGTGGCTGACTTGGTATGGACTACACAGGGGGTGGTAAGTGATACTGTGAAGAGAGCTCAGTTGTCCCTGGCCTTCGAAGAAAGAGCTTTGGACTAGTATATGCAGTACATATCTCAAAACGAGAGCGCATCTATTCAATATATTAAGGATGCCCTAAAACAATAGTTCCGGAAGCCAAAATCATACTCTCAGTTGGTAGCAGAAGTAAAAGACTTCAAGCAAGGTGTGTCTGAGTTGGTGTGGGAGGCTGATCAATGATTGAAGAAAGAAATTAGGGAAGGAGGGTTCAAGTACAATGACAGACAACACACGGAATGGTTCATCGTTATGTTTCTACCTCACTTATGTATACCAATGGGCCACCAGACCTTCGAGTCATAGGAAAAAACCTTGGAAACTACCATGAAACTCAAAGTCGCGCCCAAGGATGGCACGTTGGGGGGAGTATAGAAAATTCAAGAGCAGCTCAGAGTCATGCACATATAAATTTAGAGCTTACAGACGAAACGAGGAAAAGGAGCTAGCGCAGACCTCTGGTGCATACAATGTCGGGTGTCTGGCCATACAAAGGACAAGTGTCCTATATTGAAGGATTACATGCAGGCAGGAGGACCTAGTCCACTATGCCTTGGCTCTAGCGGATCTGCGATATGGTGTGATGATTACCGGGTAGTGGGACTACATGATACGGCCTAGTGCCCTCGGCTAAGTATGGGTAAACTGAAGCAACAATGGTGCAAGTTCTACCGGTCGGTATGGCACGATGAGTAGAACTGTCGCACGTATGACTTGATTGTAGATAGAGGAAACCTTTATAGGGTACAATCAGACCCTGCGCCACCAAGATCCCCCACGAATTTTGGTGGCTCCCCATCAAGGAGAAGGGGAGGTCGGGGAGGAAGCGCAAGATGGGGGCGGGGGCAGCTGATTTGCTATAACTACGGAAAGGTAGGGCACTTCGCAAGGGACTGCCCAAATCCCACCAGAAAATCCTGCAAATATTGCTAGAAGCTGGACCATGAGATTGAAGACTACCCGATCCTGATAGCAAAAATGTAGGAAAAACATCCCACCCCTACGCAGAATGTGCAAAGAGTTAAAACCGAGCTAAGGAATATAGACCCGAATGTGAAATTCATGACACGCAGCAGGATGGTCACCCAAGGAGCCAAGGAAGTTCTTTCCAGGGATCTTATGACCTCTTCGGACGAATTGAACATCGAAGGGCAAGAAACACTAGCAGCTCCTGCGCAGCTGCCAATGAACCTCAAGATAGAGGAAGGGGTTGAGCCCTTTCTGAAGGCATGTCTGAAACTGCTACGTAACCCACAGGCTGTAGAAAGCCTTCAAGTATTACTGCATAGTTACGCAGCGCATCCCAATACAATTCCTGGGACTAAGGATGTACACAAACTATACAGCTATAAGAAATGCACCAGAAGAGAGATGCGGCTGATTGCGCAGATTGGCAATTATGAGATGGATCAAGTTATTCTCGATCTTGGGTTAAATGCGAACGTATTACCAAAGAAAACATGGCAATGAATGGGAGAGCCTAAATTGGAATGGTCCACCATCCAGTTGCACATGGAAAATCAATAGAAGATCATCCCTCTGGGAAGGTTGCCAAAAGTCATGGTAGATATCGAAGGAGTAAAAGTCCTAGCTGATTTTGAAGTCATAGAAATTGTGGAGGATGCGAATCCTTACGCTGCACTCCTAAGACTGGACTGGGCTATAGACGTGGGGGGTGTCATCAATCTCAAAAAGTGTAGCATGGTGTTTGAGAATAACAATACACACGTAATAGTACCTCTAGATCCTGCCAAAGGTGTGCGGTATACAGAACCATCATATGAGGAGGAGGAAATAGATCATATTTACAAATTGACTACGCGAGATGAAGATCAGGTTAACCCCACTGCACGTGGAATACTTTGTTGGGAGAAGGACAGTGAATGCTTTTTTGACCCTGATGGGGAACTGGAGATTTGGCAAAACTAGTTACACGATGTTTCGGCATTGCGATGCCCTCTGGTCGCGAGGGCCCTCTACTGAATTTCTTTAGAGGTAAGAGATCTACCCCACTTTGATGAGTCTGGTAGCATTCAGGAATTCCTAAGAACACTGGAAGCTAGGGTGCCAAGAGAACGATGGCTCTGGGCCCTTAATCTGGCTATGCGTGGGACACCTGCATGATGGTGGGATACCCACAAGAAAACATTCCCGGACTAGGAAATGTGTCAGGATAGGATAATTTTTTGGTTTCCCCTCCGGATGATGTATGCACTAAGATATTCCTCGGACCCAGGGATCCCCGCGCACATCTGTGTGCCTGGATGACCAAATGGTCCAACCAGACTACATAATAATGGGTCCATCTATTTGTTCATGCCTTGGGCCCTATCCCTGCCACTAGGTACATAGATGCGGAGTTACACCAACGTACCCGCCACTGGGAAATAATAAGAGAGGACATTATAGGAAAGTTCAGAATAATTGGGGGGACAAAGACGCTCAACGAAGCTCTGCAAGACATCGATGCGTTTATATTTAATAATTCTCACCACCACACCGCACCAATGGTCATGACATGGGAAGCATGGATGCAAGACATATTCAACTACCGAAGCTTGGCAATTGACAAAGAAGAAGATAATCCTCGAAACATCTCTATTCCAGAATCTAAAGGGGAACGCACCATTACTGGACCCTCGCTGCAGAATATTGATGTAACGCAAACTCTCAAGCTGCACAAAGTTAATATTGGGATGGAAAAACACCCTAAGCTGGCTAAAATTGGGGACTATTGGGATGAAGGAACCGTAGGAAAAATTGCAGAGCTACTTACGGAGTATCAGGACGTATTTCCGACAAAGTTTTCTGAGCTCAAAGGAATCACCAGGGATCTAGGCATTATGCACATCACTCTGAAACCTGAGGCACACCCCGTCAAGCAGTGACCTTACCGAATAAATCCTAAATATAAGAAAAGGGTCAAATAAGAACTGGAAAAAATGCTTGTCGCATGTATCATTGAACCAGTTGAACAATCGGATTGTGTAAGTCCAATGGTCATCCAGGAGAAGAAGACAAAAGGGGAAATACGCATCTACGTGGATCTACGCAATTTAAATGACGCCTGCATCCATGACCCCTTCCCTATGCCCTTTTCCAACAAAATCCTTGATAGTGTGGGTGGACAGGAGGCCTATTCCTTCACTGATGGGTTCTCAGGGTACGACTTGTTCCGAATTGCACTTGAAGATTACAGTAAGACTACATTCGCAACCGAATGGGGTTCCTTTTAGTATACGGTCATGCCCTTTGGTCTCAAGAACACACCTGCTATTTTCTCAAGGGTCATAGTTGTTGTATTCAAGGAGTTTATTCATAAGTTCCTAGAGGTTTATTTTGATGGCTGGACGGTTTTCAGCCTAGTAAAGGAGCATGTCTCTAACCTACGATTAATGTTGGATGCGTGCCAGGAGCACCAGATTTCCTTGAATATTAAGAAGTGCATCTTATGTGTACCATTTGGAATCTTGCTCAGACACATAGTCTGTCGGCAAGGGTTGATGGTTGATCCTGCGAAGGTAGTCGTAATTATAAACCTTTCAGTCCCAACAACGGAAAAATAGCTGCGTTCTATTCTTGGACACATGGGCTATTACAGGAAATTCATTTAGGGGTACACCCTGATCACAGCACCCATGGAAAAACTACTTAAAAAATATGTTTCCTCTTTTTGGAATGATGAATGTTAGAAGAGCTTTGAGCTTCTCAAGGAGAAGATGATCTCTGCACCCATACTAATATTTCCTGATTAGTCGAAGGAATTTCACATGTGGATGTGTCAGGCATCGCCTTGGGCGCTATTCTAACTCAACCTGGAGAAGGAGATATTGATCACTTGGTTGCCTTTGCGAGTTGGAAACTCTCGGGTGCAGAATAAAACTACTCTACCACTGAGCACGAAGGATTGGCTATGGTATACGCGTTACAGAAATATCGGTACTATCTACTAGGTGGACACTTTACAATGTTCACTGATCATTCGGCTTTGAAATACCTGGTCAACAAGCCTGTGTTGGGGGGGGGGCAGATTTTCCATTGGCTATTTCTATTCCAGGAATATAATTTTGAGATCATCGTCAAGCCCAAAAGGTTGAATGCAGGCCCGGATCATCTGTCTCGCATCAAAACTGGGGAAGAACCTACTATCTTGGAGGAGGGCTTACCAAATGCGCAACTGTTCACCATTAAGGTGGTTGACACACACTTTGCTGATATAATTGAGTTCCTCACTACAGGTGTGGCCCCCATAGAATATTCGATGCAGAAGAAGAAGTTGTTGGTTACTCAGGCAGCAGACTTTACTATCATTGTCGATCAGTTATACAAGCTAGGCGCAGATGAAATACTACGCAAATATGTCCTGGAACATGAACGGGCTGCCGTTTTAGAAAAAGCACACGAAGGTGTCGTAGGAGGCCACTATGCAGGATGAGAAATGGCACAAAAAATTTTGAGGGCTGGGTTATGGTGGCCTACCCTGCATCAAGATTCTTACACCTATTGTAAATCATGCGACACCTGCCAGCGAACAGGATGACCCTCATGCCGAGATGAGATGCCATTACGGCCTCAAGTGTCTTTATAGGCTTTTGAGAAATGGGCCATTGATTTTATAGGACCCATCAATCTACTAGGCAAGAAAACAGGTGCGTGCTACATTATCATTGCCACTGACTACATCACTCAATGGGCTAAGGCACAAGTGGTGAAGGATTGTACTGTGGATACTACTGCACACTTCATCTTTGAGCAGATTTTGACTAGGTTTGGCTGCTCAAAGATCCTAATGAGTGACAAAGGTATGCACTTCATTAACCAAACGATTCAAGCCCTGAATGAGGAATTCCGGATCCACCATGCGAAGAGTACACCATACCATCCCCAGGAAAATAGGGCGGTTGAAGCTTTTAACAAAATTTTGGAACAAGCATTAACCAAGGTTTTCAATTTTGATCGTAGTGACTGGGATTTTCACATTCCCTCTGTTCTGTGGGCCTACCGAATGACTTGCAAGAAGCTGATAGGCAAAACCCCCTTCCGAATTTTCTATGGCAAGGAGGCCATTATGCCCATAGAATACATTGTTCCTAGCCTATGCATCACAACATTTACAAATATGGCAGAACTAGATATCATAGAGGAGCATCTTGCGTAGCTTTTGGCTTTGGAGGAAGATCGGTTTATTGCTAATTTTCATCAATAGGTTCAGAAGGCCCGTGATAAAGCCTGGCATGATTGACATATTTTCCAAAAGACATTCTTCGCAGGCAATCTCGTCCTTTTATACGATAGCCAATTTGCAAAACACCTAGGGAAATTTTGGCAGCACTGGCTTGGTCCCTACATAGTTAAGGAGATCACAGGTGACAGAGCAGTCCAGCTAGCTACCCTGTGCAGTGACATCTTACCTGGCTTTTTCAATGGTAGTCGACTCAAGCCATACCAGGATAAATGACTATATAACAGCCACAGTGACTTGGGACAAGTCACAAGATTGTGTTGGGGGACTATTGGAATAGGGTCTCCTACAAGCTGCGAAACTAGTCCATTTTGAATAATTTTGATTAGATTTAGTCTATCACAGGGGTTTTGGGGTGGGTCAAAGCCCAGAAAGAATTTTAATGGGTAAAAGGGTAAACCACGGGTCCAAAAACCACGGTTTGCGGACCATAGGAAAGTCTATGCTAGATTATTATAAATAGAGGAAAATTTTGTATTGTAAGGTAGAGAAAATGAAGAGCTATTGATGCGAATTGTGGTTTAAGTTATCTGTTTGGGTTTTCAGGGAAACGACTCCTGTTGGCTGTGTGCGTAGAGACCCAAGTCCAGCTGTGTGCGGACCCTACTGCTATGTGCGTAGGCTAGGAAGGGAACTATAAGAAGGAATTGATGAATTGATGAATAAGAAAGGTTGATAGAGAACTGAATCTGTGAGTAATCTTTGTGTGAATCATTGGTAATTACTGCATTATGGGTTTTTCTATATTTAGCTGCGAAGATTTGTGTAAGTGTGTTTTCTGTATCTAGATCTATTGTATTCTGTTTATGAAATGTTGTGCTACTGTAATAAAAGAATATAATTATAGATCTAGCACACGTGGATGCGAATAGAGACCTACTTGGCCCTGTGTAGAATAAGGTGATCTGGGTATCACAGGGCCAAACACAACTCTTCTTGCCTTACCTATCTTTCTCATGGTGCGGAAACCTAGTTCCATCACCCACCCATACTACTTCGGGTGAGACTTTGACTTGTGCAAGTAGGTCATTGCCGAAAGGGCCAATAGTATAGGGGTTCATTGGAAAACCTTGAGCTTCGAACCTGGGTCAGGACCCCTCGAGCCAATAGTATGCCAGAGATAGAATTAGAGTTGCTCATGCTTGAAGAATTGACAAACAACACTCAAAAATCAGAAATTCATACTTACTTATGCCTTCATATGGAACAAAAACCAAGTATTATTTCAAATCAAAATGAAGGAAGTACTTGTATTTTGCTGCTGAATTTCAAGGAAATGTAACATTTCAAATTGAAGATCATTATTGTGATTTGTTATAATCAACAGGGAAGATGAATTTTGTTGTATTTATGCATCATGAGCATATCTTCAGTGAACACTTAGAGTGGCCTATCTTTTGTTCTTTCTGCATTCTCAAGGAAACTATGAGCAGGACTCAAGTAAGTAGTCATCTACTCGATTGGTTACACTGGAAGGATCATATCATATGATTGTATATATATCTTCAGCATGCAAATGGTTATCATCAGGATTTGAAGCCAAAGGTGAAGGCCCTAAGATCCCGATGATCAGCTACCATCAATAAGTATGTCAATTTTGTTTTAGTCAGAGACAGTTGTTAGAGTCAAGTCAGTTTTTTTTAGTCATTTAATGTCAAGGTTTGACTCCATTTCCCATGATAAGGCTAATTGGTCTACACTTTTCTTGACACCTCCTGAAGGAGCTACCATCCCCAACTAGAGCCAATGTTAGTGTTAGTATATCAGTGATCAAATAAATCTCATTTAGTTGTTTTCCTAGAAATCACAAGTCAAAATTTGTTCTTTTCAAACAAGTTTTCAAAATAAATATTGGTCACTCAAAGAGTTCAGGTCTGATTTTTTGCTCCCTCATCTCATCCATAGTTTTCATCACTTTCAAGGTCATATCATTTCAAGTATCAAAGGAAAAAGAGGTTAAGGTCATCAAAGTCTATAAAAGGGAAAGGCAATTTTATTTCATTCATACTTACCCATTTTTCTACATAAAAAACCTTTTACCCTTTCATAGTTCCTAAAACCCAAAGCGAAGTGATTAAATCCATTAAAACCCTTTAAATCCATTTTATATTATGCTTTTGGGACTTTATAGCAGCTTCGCCCTCCACAAAAAAAAATTATCACATATCTTTTTATATTACTGTAGCTCTGCCCACTCCACATCAAACCTTTTAAATATATCATATATTATATATGATATCACTTACCACACTTAAATGTATTGTGGACCCCTTAAATTTTCGAAATAAGCATATCGCAAAAATCCTTGCCACCTCCACTTGCTGCTTCATAAATTTGCTGATGCGATAATGGTAGGACCAATAATTCCCTTTGATATGCTTCGTAGCTTTCAAATCACTTTAAAAACCATTTCTCTTATGTTACAGGTGCTTTATGATATTTCTTTACTTAACGCATTTCCTTTTTTCCTCTTTAAAATCTTTAAATGGGGCCTACTCCATTGCAAATCGAAAATTTGCATTACTTCCACTTACTTCTGCTTTCCCATTTCCATGATTACGATACTAAAGTGGGACCTTTTCCCTGCCATGTCACCTTCCATATTTCATATCTCAATTTCTATTGTCATCCATTCATGTTATCTGCCCCATTTCCCCAATCCCCGATATGCAATGTGTTCATATCCCCGAAATGTGATATAACTTCTGGTCCCTGTTAGTCATCAGTAATTTTTTCCATTTTTGATGACTAAATGATTATCCCAAGATTTATAGAAACAAGGTTCATAAACATTGTGAGTTCTAGAAATCTCACTACCTTCATTATCCTCAAGATAATTTTTCACTATTTCATCATTCCATAATGTCTAGCTTTTCTTACCAGTCCCAAAAAATCCATTAGAGGCTCATGTCACCCATTCTATCTATATGTATTCACCTATGGCCCAAATCCTTTGTTTTGTTCTGCCTAAAACCCCCCACTGCTACCTGAGGCCACCAATCAAACAGCTCTGTTGTGTCTCCCTAAAATACCCCAAACAATGATGGTCTCAAACTATCTCTGTAGGCTTTTTAGATAAATCAAGTACATTGGATTTGGGATCTTCAATACAACAGTTTATCATAAACTCTATCTCACACTTGATGATCCCAAATTCTAGGTCTTAGTAAAAAAGGCAAGTCCAAGAAAGCTTCCACTAGGTCACCTAGGGTTTCACAAGTCATAGGGTGGATTTGGTAACCTACAAACTTTGTTTCTCCTGTATGAAGAAACTACATTCAAAGAAGAACAGGACAAGTGATTTTGTCCAAAATTCATCAAAGAGGTCACTCAAGGAAGGCCTTTTTGGCCTAAAGCACAAATTTTGCAAGGGGACCGCTACCCTTGCTCATATTTCTACAAAATAATCAAGTGGTCATCAGCCCAACAAGAAGGTAAGGTAATAGGATGAAATCACTACTGAAGACCACCAACAGCAAAGAGAAGGCAGCAAGGCCTATGTTTGAAGAAAATCAGGGTTTGTGACTGCTTTTGGCCAAGCAAGGAATCAGTACTAGGTCTACAAGGGCAAAGGTCACATCCACTCCACTAGTGCATAATTGAAGATTCTTTAGAAATGATAAATGAATTTTGATAAGTTTCAAAGAACTTAGAAGACAACACTATGTAATTTTTTCTAAACAGCCCCAAAACCTAGGAGTTTGGGAAGAATGACAAACAGGTCAAATGATGACAAAGAGCATCCTTCATAACAACAGATGGCTTCAAAGTGTTTCAAGCTTCCCTCTAGGGTTTAACAAAGAAGCACTATATCCCACTTCACCAAAGGGACAAAAAGGGCAAGGAATATCAGTGCAAAGGCTAGAAGTTTCAAAATTACAACCAAAGGTCTTAATAAAAAATCAGAGGCAAGCATGAGGTAAAATTTCCTAAGGAGGTAATTATGATAAGCATGGGTTCACTGTTGATGAAAAGAGGTGTTAACATCCAAAAAGGACAATGATCAAAAGAAAAATTTATGTAGGCACCTGCAAAAATAGAAGTGGCCAGGAGGGACACAAAATGGTTTAAAAAATGCTAGCTTTTCCCACCAAAGATATATCATTGGAAAACTGATCAAAGGAACAAAAATTTAATTTCTCTGAGAGAAGTAACAAGGGTTTCCTTATCAAAAGAATATTCTACAAAAGATAGCTAAACATAAATGACACTTCTGCAGGACTGTCGAAAATGCTTACCTATAGGAATATTGATAAGGTCAAAGCAAACCTAAATTTTTCTAATGATAACGGCACACATGAAAACTAAAAGAGTTGTTGACACCACCTACTAGGGTTTTCACACTAAGAGGTTTTCCACTGATTCACAATGAGATACATGATAGAAGGTTAGTTGGAGGAAGGGAAAAATTCTTCTTTCAATCTCTCCACCAAGCAATTAAAGGTATAAAGGATGTAGGGTTGAACACTCCTAGGTGAAAGTGCCAAGAACATTCACATTTTTACTGTTTACAAATGTTGAGGTTCATAAAGAGGATAAAGTGAAGAAAAACCTTCAAAACAAAACACTAATTTCACTATCTTCCTTTTTCCTCAAAACTTGCCAAAAGATCTTTTGTTTTTTAAGGATTGGTTCATTTTTCCAAAATCTGATAAGAGGCACATGTTTGAGCTTAATGAAAGGTTTGCGAGTACAAGGTGTTGGGGTTCCCATGTTTTGGCCAGATTGGCAAGACCAAAAGATGAGACAACATCAAACCACTTTCATACCTCAGGATCTAGCCCTCCTAGGTCCAGATAGGGATCTCTCTATAATAGTCAAAGTATATATGTCTTTGAGGCTCAATTTTGAGATGTTAGGCTAGTTATAGGCACAAGTTTTGTTTGTTTGATTTTTTTTTCTTTGGTTGCTGGGAATCAGGAATGAAGGATTCAATATAAGACATGGCAAGGTAAAGAATATTTTAGGCAAAGAGAGATAATTTCAGAAAACATCAAGGCCATTGGGCAATGGAGTCAGGAAAGGGTTTACTTGCTATTCAATGTGCAAGCTTTCAATTGGGCTAGTCATCTAAAGCATTGGATCCTAAAATGATTGTGTGGCATGGAACATTAAGGAAAGAAGGTGAAAGAGTGAGGGTAAACCAATTTCTGTCTATAGATCAGGTCAGAGGTCATTTAACTCCAGACCTGCTTGGACATACTCTTAGGAAACTCTCAAAGAAAGGCAAGGAACAGACTGAGGGAACTTGGAAATTTTTAAATGAAATGGAAAGATCCTAGTGAGGCAGAGACAGGGTTCTAAACCTCCCAGTGTTCTCAACTCATTTAATTAAATCTTAACAAGAAAATCTAAGAAGTAGATTCAATAACTCATACATCAGCTAGCGGGCAATAACATCCACTACACTGGTTAAATTAACTGAAACTAATTCTTAGATAACATATTTAGCAGAAAACATTAAGGCAAGGAGAGCAGAAACATAGGGTGCCTAACAAGGGCAAATCCTATGCCAGATTTCTTATGCAAGCCAGAAGAACTGAAATGGAATGAAATAAAACACAGAGATAAAAAAACATCACCAACTTCTTTAGATCAGGATCCAAAGAAATGTGCTTGTCATATTAAAAACAACACCAGTCAAGTACAACACTGCCCACAGCTTGAACATTTAGCCTGAATACATCTTTCTTCAACCTATATTACAAATTTACACAGAACTATATCTCACAGAGACAGCTTACAGTTCTCTGATATCTCATCAACAACCCTTACAATATTTTTCTCATGATTTTTATAACTGAAGAGAAGCAGAGGAGGTAGGTAGAAAACTAAATGCAACATTAACACTTAGAAAAGGAAGAAGGTCGACGCCCATTCTACTTTAAACCTCTGCATTTATCCCCGATACCTTTTGGAACGCAAGAATGGTTTTCTTCTGCTTCCATTTACTCTGGTATGGTCCTGATGTACTCTGGCTGCAGTACTGTGCAGTACTATGCTGAATAAACAACGGAGTGAAGTGAAAGGTTGAATGGCCTGCCATAACGCATTAACAACTGCTCTAGTAGCTTGGGATTGTATTCTGGGCAGAAATCTCCTCTGGAGCACGACATATAATCAAAACAGTATGGGCAACTCGTCCTTCTTTGGAGGAAAACCTTCTGCTGATGTGGAAACCTGTCATATATTAATTCCCGCACCTCTGTCAGTGAAAACCTTACTGCTGTATCAAAACTGTGCCATCACGGTGGCGTTTCAACTCTTTTACCCTACGGAACACGCAACTGGTCTCAGAAAAACAATGCAATGTGAGGGTGGATGAAATGGTAGCGCGATGGCGGCAGAATGGTGGATTTTTACCAAATAGCGGTGACAAAATGCAATGAAAGGGTGAAAACTTATGAAGAATAGGGTTTGATGGTAGAATGTAGCGCAGACCATTAGATCATGGTATGGGAGCGAGGATCAACGGCGAAGATTGACTGGAGGGACGACCATATGAAATAGAATGAAACACTAGACCTTAATGAAAACATGAGACTTTGGTCAAGAAATGAAAATACAAAGAAAGGGGCGAAATTGTTATGAAAATGCGCAGAAAAAATCGTACATGGTGGGACCCGCCGGAGGTGATGGGCGATCAATTATTGACCATTGATCTTAGATCCAATGGACAGTTAGGATCAACTCGGAGCATCGCAATCGGGAGGAGCAAGGGGAACACACTGTATAAATTTCCGATTGTGATTGGGATAGGGGGAGCGATGAGCTTAGGATTGTTGGATCTGGAGGGAAAATCAACGGTGGAGAAATGGATCGGGGGATCGCAATCGGAGGGGGACAAGGGTGACACACAACAAAGTTGTGATTGCGATCGGCGGTGGGAGCACGATTGAGCGCTTATCGTTGGATCTGGAGATCAAATCGACGGTTCATGTTCAATCGGAGGGAGAGTGTGATCGGAGCGATCAGGTTAATCGGAGCGATGGTGCGATCAGCGCTAAGTCGTCGGATCTAGCAGAGGGACGGATGGCTGAGATGAAATCAGGAGATGGCGTGATCGGGGATTGGAGGGAAAGACCTACGATTGCGATCGGAAGGGAATGCAATCAATCGCATCGCAATCACTTGAATGAACCGATCGGGGAGCGCACATAAAACATTGCGATTGCAATTGGGCGGGGAGGTGTGATTGGCACTCCGCCGTCCGATTGGAATGATTAATCAACGACTGAAAACAAGCCACGGGACTTTGTTAACAAACCGATCGCATCAGAACTTTTCTATGTTACAAAGGATTTCAATCCTCTGCCAATCTTCCGATTGTGATTAGCGCTTAGGACTTAAGCACTTGGTCCTAGCACAAGGGCATGTGTGGGAAGTGGTTGAAATGGGCTAAGCCCTGTGTATAAGGTTGTAAAGTGGGTTTTTTTCCATTTTTAATGAAATTTAAAGTTGGGAATGGGTAACGATAGGAGGACAAAGGGGATATTTGAGGAAACAAAGGATAAGGGAGGGATTTCATGGGGATTTTAGGAAGATTTAGGAGAGTAGGAGGAAATTTAGGGGAAACAAAGGGGTGAAATGAAGCATTTTGCAAGGGATACAAGGGGAGAAAAAGGCCTTTTTGAGCAAAAATAATCATTCAGCAAGGCTCATGGACATAAGTACAGCGGGGGTGAAACAGTCAAAGGCAGGGAATCTAGGAAGGCTTCAAGAATGATGTGCTTTCAAGGGAAATGCATTCCTTGAAGGCTCACAAAACAATCTAGCCCCTTGCTTGCATTGTCAAGGAATTCATAAGGGGCTAACAGTGGCTCCACATGGGGATGGCTTGTTCTTGAAGGAGTCAAGAATTCATAAATTGATCTTTGGTGTAGGCTAGATGCCTGCTGCTTAAGCCATATTTCTTCTTTGATTTTTAGTTGCCACAAATATGATAGATCAGCAGAACATCCCCAACAATCTACCTACCCATCCTACAATCCTAGCATTTTTTCTTCGAGGGTGCATTTGAACTAGTAGAACCTTTACATCGTTTATTTTTATAACAGAAAATAAACCTATTCTAAGTCTACCCTTATTACTCCATGAGACCAGATTAGACTTTAGGTCTCATTTGTTTCTCTACCTAATCTAGTATCTGCTGGGATTAAACTGTCCAGCAGATTTCTTCTCTACATTCTACAACAAAAATTTAAAAACAGTCAAATTAGGATTAGACAGTCTAGTTTGTTGTGGATCCAAGGCATAAAAAAAGTTGCACATGAACAGAATTTTGCAGAAAACCAAAACAAAACTTTGAAGGCTTGAAATATGAAGCTTGAAGTATCCTTCTTTCTTTTTGTGACTCAAGTTTTGAGCATGTTAGAGTCACTTCTTTTCTTCATTTCATCTTTGGTTTTGTGCATGTTAGAGCTGATTTTTCTTTCTTCTTTGCTAGTCCAGATTTTGAGCATGTTAGGTGTGGAGCGATAAAAAGGGTCTTTTTAACTCCTAATTACCTTCACATTAATTATCAACCCAGGGACGAATTTTTGTTTCAAGAGTGTACTCAGTCTGAGGCGGCTATTTATTCAAGAGTAATGTTTGTGAAGATGTAGTATAGAAATACAAATGCAGAAATAATAAATTCTTGAAAAGAAATCTAATTGCAAATGACAGAAATGTAAAGACTACACTACAGCAACCTTGCTAGACATCGATTAGGGATGCAATAGTAATAACTCTTTCCCCTAGAAATCGATGTGAGATGACCAAATCTGGGGACCTGGAATGATTAGCTCTGCCCTCTACAGTTTAGAGATCTCAAAGCAAGTGAAAACAACTCAAAGGAAATGAAATCTAAAACGCAACTGGAAATAAACAACAATCTAAAAGCAATGAACAGGAATTGAATAGCAGCGTAAAATAAACAGTGAATTCAATTCATAACCAAGCAAACTATATTTCTACTCTTTAATCCTGTCGACAGCCATGCAACAATCAACTATCGTAATTCATAAACAAAAGGAATAACAACTGGAATTAGATACAGAAAAACAACATTTTATAACGATTGAATCATGAATCATGCTTCTTGTAAAGAATGGAATAACAATGACTCTGTATTTGATCCAATTATCAATAAATCAATTCTTTAATTGTAATAAATGAACTTCACACAACAGAAATAAACTAATAGAAATACCAACAGCAGATCGCTCCACCAGGGTCGGGCCCTCAACCACCGGTGAAGCGTTGCTGTGCTTTACTCCAGCGCTTGAGAAATGGAACAACAGTGAACTCTTTTATTAATCAAGCATTAATAATGTTTACAAACAGCTCACACTCTCTTAACAAGAGCCGATGCACAATTCTGCAAATTACAATAAGAAAAGTCTCTCCCCCCCAATACACAATACATGTTCTCCTTTTATAATCAGAAGGAGGAGAAATTGAATAGTAAATGCAATCTCCCATAACAATATTGGATTTATTCCAACCAATTGATCAACAAGAAAATAGATTTACATCCATCTTTCAACAACAGCAAGTCGAATTTGGCTTTGTAGCTGAGATTTGGAGGACGGCCGCAACCACAGATCTGAGAAAATCGTGCTCAAAGAACCCTGCGTTTCTCTCAGTACAAGCCGAATTTGGGCAAACCGTTCTTTAATAAAGTTAATTGGGTCCGTTCTGAACAAAACCCATGTTCCAGATTTTCCAGATTCGTCTTCATTTGCTCAGAATCTCAACCGCAAAACTATCACTCCTTATTCCAGCGCATTTCTGAGTTGGCACTTTTAATGATCAAATCTTCAATCTGGAAATTATCTTGGAGGCTAAAAATGGTGAATAATGTTATAACCAACTTATTAAAACTATCATTGATAAAATAATTCATAATCATCAATTTATTAGAAATAAATGAGAATAAATAACATTCATTCATAAGAGCATAAATCATTATAAAATGGATTTAAATAATAAATTATAATAAATGACGTGATGAAGAATGGTAGAAATGGGTGGAATAAGCGTTCACAAGTGATAATAATAATGGCATATTAACGGCCCAACATTAGGACCAGCTACTTTTCTTTCTTTGGCTCACGTTTTGAGCATATTAGAGCCAATCTTTTATACCTCAAAGGTTCATGTTTTGAGCGTGTCTGAACCTCTTTTTCCTCTTTGTTTTTTTGGAACATTTTCTCTTTTTTCTTGAAAATAAAAAACTGCAATGGTATGTACAATGGAAATGGAAACTGGAAATAGTAAATCAGCAGAAGTAGTGTTTGAGCATCCTGACATTGACAAGACCCCCAAACAACTCTGTACCATCTAATTCCTATAGGAAGAAATCATTTGGACCCACAGTGGCCTGGATGATGTATGGGCCCTGCCATAAACTGTCAAACTTGCCGTGTTTTCCTTTGTCCTCTCTTCTTGAGTCCCACTTCAGAACCTTATCTCCAATTTTGAAATCAGCAGCTTTGGTTCTCTTGTCAAACAACCTTTTTATATTTTCCTGAACTTTGATAGCTCTGTTATAGACCTCTTCTCTTGTTTGCTGAAGATGAATTGTTTGGTTTATCCTTCTCACCATACTGTCTTCTTCTGTTTGAATCTCTTGGACCAGCTTGATTATTGGTATCCCAAGGCTGGTAGGAAATACTGCTTCTGTACCATAGACAAGTTGAAATGGTGACATGCCAATGGACTTCTTTGTTGTAAGTCTGTCAGCCCACAAGGCATGCACCAACTTGTTATGCCATGACTTTTTGTTCTCTTCTAACAGCTTTTTTATGATGGCCACGAGGCTCTTGTTTGATGATTCAACCAGGCCATTACCTTGTGGGTAATAGGCATTGGAATGACCAAGCGCTATTTGATACCTGTGACAAAAATCAACCATTTTCTTGGATCCAAAAGTAGCAGCATTATCGGTGATTATTTTCCTTGGGCAGCCAAACTGAGAGAGGATATGACCTTCTAGGAACCTAATGATGACTGAATTTGTGGCATTCCTAGTAGGTATGGCCTCTATCCACTTAGTGAAGTAGTCTGTGGCTATTAAGATCCATTTGTGTTGTGCAGACGAAACAGGGTGGATTTCCCTAATAAAATCTAGGCCCCATTGCATAAAAGGACCTTCAACAGTGATGGGTTGTAATGGGAGGGGGAGGAGTTTTCTCTTGCCTTCAAAAATCTGGCATTTGTGGCAGCCACTTACCATATTATGGATGTCATTGAAGAGTGTGGGCCAATAATAACTAGCCTTGAGTATTTTTTTTTGCAGTGGCATTCCAGTTCAGGTGGCCTCCACACTCTCCAGCATGGAATTCGTCTTTAATATTTTCTGCCTCTGCTTCAGGAAAACATTTAAGCAATAGCATTAGGGGAATTTTGAGGTCTAAAATGGGCCTCCTAAGGAAATAATAAAATAATAGCTAAACTAATAAAATAATATTTATTAATTTGAAACTCACTTTTTGCACCACAATCCATGTAACCATAGTTAAATTCAATTCAAAAGTTGTACCAAAATAAAATTAATAAAAAAATTGTACTAATGTAACTATAAATAAGAATGAGTTTTTCAAGAAAAATTCATTATAATTAATGCATTTGTCCTTTGTACTTAAATAACTTAAAATAAAATATAAATATAAATTTATAAATTCGTAATTATTATATGTTATTAATTAAAATTTATATTATTTAAATTGTATAATAACATGTAATTAATATACTATATAAAAATAATATAATATAATAAATGTACAGGGATATGCATTGTTTCTTTCAAGAAATATGAAATGACAATAATATGTTTTTATTCAAAAAGTGTGAAATGACATTTATTATGAGTCCTCTACTTTGACTTTAAAGGTACTTAGAGCACTACCATGGTTAACCATGAGTTTTTATCCACCATTGAGAATGTGACAAGTAAGTACCTTTAACTCAATCAATGCCACCTCAACCATTAGGGATGATGTCATCCCCTAAAATGTGATTGGTTCTCATAAAGTGAATTTTGATTGTACATTTTCCTTAGGAGGCCCATTTTAGACCTCAAAATTCCCCTAATGGGCCATTTGGACTTTTCCAGTATAATTTTTCATTCAAAATGCAGTAGTTTCTAGTTTTTAGTTTTATGAATCTGGCCTTGATCTTTGATAGTTCAGGTGGGGCATTTAGGTTGGTGAGCACATAAAGGGTATCAGAGTACCAAGGAGAGTTCTAAAACTTCTCCTCAACAGTGGGATCAGGCAATCCTTCTCGCTCATCTAGGGCAGCTACCATGTTAATGTCAAGGGCCTGCAGATTTGTTTCAACCATTAATTTGGCGAAGCCTTGACCTTTGATCAGCTTGGTGGGTTTAATCTCAAGGTCGTATTCTAAAATCACAGCAATCCACTTGCCCCTCTTCCCATCTGGGTCTTGGGACAGAATATCTTTGACTATTATGTTAGGCACATAAGCAATGGTGTGGGAATGCAATATGTACACCCTAAAGTCTTTTAAAGCCTTAACAAGAGCATAGGCCTGTTTTTCCATTATGTTGTATTTCAATGGTGCATCCCTCAGTGCCATGCTGAAAAAGGCTATTGGCTGTTCCATACCCTCTGGATTTTTCTGCAGTAAAACTGCAGCCACTGTGTGCTAAGAGGCAAATGAGAAGATCAAGAAATATTTGGAGAAATATGGGTTGATTAGAACAGGAGCTTGGGTAAGTGCAAGTTTTACTGATTCAAAGGATTTTTAGCTCCAACAGTCCATTTAACTCCTTCACCTTTCTTCAGCATGTTAGTCATATTCTTAAGGTGTTCAGCCAGGTTTGGAATGAATCTCCTAAGGAAATTTATTTTCCCAATGAAGCACTGTAATTCTTTGATGTTCCTCGAATGTGTGATTTGTAGTATCCCCTCAACTCTTTTTGGGTCTATCCTAATTCCCTTTTCTGATATAATATGGCCAAGAAGCTTTCCTTCTTGTAGCCCAAATACAATCTTTTTGGGATTTAATGACAGACCAAACCTTCTTCATTTTTTGAACATTTTTCTCATATGTTTCAGGTGTTCTTCTTCAGTATTAGAAAAGAATGTTATGTCATCCAAGTAAATGACAATGAAATGCCCTATCTCATCTAAGAAAGCTATATCCATCGCTCTTTGGAAGGTTGCACCAGCATTCATCAACCCAAAAGGCATTTTTACATACATAAAGGTGCCCCATGGAGTGGTAAAAGTTGTTTTTAGTTGATCTTCTGGGAGGACTAGGACTTGGTTGTAACCTAAGAAACCATCTAGCAGGGAGATTCTCTTGGAGCCTACTACTTTCTAAAGAATGTGTTCCATTTTTGGCAGAGGGTAGTTATCTTTGAGTGAGGCTCTATTTGTTGGAAATATGATGCAGAGTGTTGTCCTTGATGGCAACCCACTGAATGAAGATGAAGACATGCGACTGTTGACATGTGTTGTCCTTGATGGCAATCCACCTGATGAAGTTATGCTTGACTTGATGGACTTAGTAAATGATGTAAATCCGATGTGATATAATGTTTGTTGACAATATGATGCTGAGTGTTGTCCTTGAAAGGCAACCCATCTGATAAAGATGATGACAACTTACTTGATGAAGTTGTGCTTGATAGAATATGTTCTTGATGAAGGAAATCTGATGTATCTACAGTGAGCACAGAAGGCAATGAAGAAAGGATTTCAGCATGTGCTAGATTCTATGATGAAAAAGAGTATGTCTCTAGGTATACGCGGATTGGCCTAGGGGAAGTCGCGTATGCACGCGGAAAAGAACGTGCCAAGTCGCGTATGGGCTAAAGTGCTCAAAAGTGAAAAACCAAGGGTAACCACCATGGTATTGACCCATGGTATTGGGTAATGATCCACCTAATTGACCCCGTCCAGGTAGTTTTGGGCTCATGGTATTGTTTTGGCCCGTGGTATTGAAAAAAGGGGCTCATGGTATTGAAAAAGGAAAACCTATATAAGGAGAAGAAATTCATTGTGCAAATCATGTGTGTGGGTGCAAGATGTCTGAGCTTGAATGAATACTTCTCTCTGAAGTATATCTGAATGGAAAGGGTTACACTTGAATGATAAATCTGAATGTATGATGCACCAATGATGAAGAAGGGGATCTAGATATGAATTGCTCTTGTATTTGCTAGATCTGATTATGGAAGGCTTATATTTGTGATGAGGCGAGCATCTAGGCAAACATCTGTCTGAAGCAAAAGGGTAGATCTGAACTGAATATCTGATCTGATGAAGTATGCTGCTCTGTAATGATTGAAGATCTATACGCTACTTCGCCGCGGAGGAAGCGCGTATATACGCGGCTTCAGCGAAGAGAAAGCGTGTATGCGCAATAAAATATACACTGAGGTATACGTTGGTTTGTGTGGACGGAAGCGCGTATATACGCGACATCAGTGAAGTGAAAGCGCGTATGCAAACTAGGGTTTGCTGAAGCAAAGGGTATGAAATATCCGATCTGTTCTGCTGTGTTTCTGCTATCTGATCTGTGTTGTTAAGTATCTGTTGGTGATGTATGTTTGTGCTTAAAAGTTTGGAAAGGGTCCAGTCTGGAAATATGATGAAATGTGGCCTGCAAGTGGTGTTCTATTGAAGTTGTTGGATCTAGTGTGAAAATTGATGAAACGTGGTCCAAGGTGGTGCTGAGGGTTGTAGCCTTCAGTCAGGGGGTCGTAGCTCCCTTCCAGGTGAGGCTGGTAAACGAGATCAGGGGGTCGTAGCTCTCTTCCAGGAGAGGCTGGTAAACGAGTCAGGGGGTTGGAGCTCCCTTCCAGGAGAGGCTGGTAAATGAGCGCAGGTGGGTGCCTGCGTGCTGGTAGGAGTCTGCACCAGCACATTTGTTGTAAGATGTTTTCTCTATAATAAAATATTGAAGGCTGAGCAACTGCAGCGGTGGTTTTCTCCCGACTTGGGTTTCCACCTAAAAATCCTGGTGTTCATGTGTGATGGCTTATTCTGTTCTTACTGCACATGTTTACTATTTATTGAACATCTGATGAATGAATGATGGAATGATTTAAGCAAAGAACTAATGACATAACTAGATATCTGTGTATACGCTAGTTTCATGAAAGATATCCGCGTGTATACGCTAGTTTAATAAAGGAAAGTAGCGTATGGGTTTTAAGGAATGAAAAAGTGAAAATTTTTGAGTATGCAGTAAATACTGATTCACCCCCCCCCCTCTCAGTATTTTTCCCAACACTATTAAGATTTCTGAAGTCTATACATAATCTGATCTCACCTGTTTTCTTTCTCACAGCCACTAAGTTCGAAACCTAATCAGAGAACCTTAAGGGAACTATTATGCCTGCCTCATACATCTTTTTAATCTCTTTTTCCATTGCAGGCAACTGTTTTGGATTTATTCTCTGAATTTTCTGCCTAAAGGGTTTCTGATTTTCCTTTAAAGGTATTTTGTGTTGTATAATGTTAGTGTCATAAGCCTTTAAATCCTCATAACTCCATGCAAATACGTCGATAAATTCTTTGAAAAGGTCAATGTATTTCTTTTTCATCTCCGTGGGTAAGGATTTTACCAATTTAATCATTTTGGGCTTATCTTCTGTGCCTATATTTCATTCTTCTATGTCAGATTCCGCATGATCTATGGTAGGCTTTTTAGTTACATCATCAAAGTCAAAGAGATCTTCTAGCGGTGCCAGACCTCGAGGTATGTTCTTATCTTTGGCCTGTAGCACCTCTACTTCTTCACTGTCTGAGTTTTCATGTTCTGTGGTCGAATTTCCAGTTTCTTCATATAAAGTGTTTATCTCTATGTTACAGGGTGTCTCCTCCTCATCTGAGGATTCTTCACTTATGCGGCTACTGTCAGATTTAGAGTCTGAATCAGGGAATTCAAACTCATTATTGCCTATCAGGAAATCTTCAATTTGTTTATCTCCCTCGAAAACCTGCCAGTATTTTTCATTATCCGGCACTGCAGGTCTAAATTTGGTCTGTATTATGATTTGTTGGTCATTGGGAGTCTTAGGGTAGGAACTAGCCAGGCAAGCCAATCCGTTTGCGATGATGTTTTTACTCCTAGGGAAGAACACTAATTTGTATTCCACAAATGTTTTCAATATATCTTCGGCATCATTCCTATACGCCCTCAGCCTAGGGTGCTTGGCTGTGTATTCACTGTTTACCTGTTTTATGACCAACTCTGAGTCTCCCTGCACGGCTATTCTACGGGCTCCTATTTTCTTCAACAGATTTAAACCTAGGATAAGGGCCTCATACTCTGCAATATTATTGGTACATTTGAAATGCAGATTGCAGGCATGGCTCTCTGTGTAGTCGCTTTCTGTGTTACGTAGCCATTACCCAGCCCCGATAGTTCTTCTTGTGCAGGACCCATCGAAACTCATTTCCCATAGGGGTTCACTCTCGTTTTTGTTATCAGTTTTTTCCCTACATCTGGTTTCGCCATTATGTTGCATTATAGGTGCTGCACTAGGCTATGGGCTATTTGGTTCTTTGCGTAATGTATGAGTTTGTGGGGGATGACAAGCTAGTTGTTTGCATTCTGTTTCCGGTTCACTTTGCGTCGTTGTTTCAGTGCACTGTTCAAAGTTTTCTACGTCTTCCTCCACTGAGTCTAGGGTAGCCATTATGTTTAAGTCCATTGGCTCTGTTTCTTCATGCGTATCTTTGCATGTACCTACCTTTTCAGATTCTGGTTCCCCCAAATATTTATCATTGCAGAGGATAAAGGAATCCAGGTCTGTATGTACAGAGTACAGAGGAGAGTTTTCAGGATTTTCAGGACTACTAACGAGGAATTTCATTTGTGCCTCCCTGTACAGTCTTCTAAGTTGGCCAAAGATTGGGATTGTGGCATAAGCCCCATCCATCTGCATTGTCCCTTGCAGCTTGGATCCCCATGATCTTGATAATAACATGCCATACTTGGGTGGCACATCTGCCACCACAACGTCCATGACCATACACTTTGCTGGAATCTGGGCAAGGCTCACACATAGATCTTTGATTAGGCCAAGACACTTTACTTTGATAGATTCGAATGAATCTAGGTCTTTATAGGGACGGGTTATCTCTAGGCCTAGTCTTTCCATGACTACCTTAGGCATTAGGTTATGTGATGCTCTAGAATCATGCATCGCATTATGAAGAATCTTATCATGGATGTTAAGACTGATATAAAAAGGGGGCACTACCCCTTCCTGAATCTTTCCTTCTATTTTTGGACCAAACAGAAGGGTAGGCTAATCATCACTCAGATTTACAGTGTCACTGTTCTCGCCTAAGTTTAATGCTTTCAAAATTTGGCCTTTATATACATCCTGAGTGGCTAGCTCAAAGAGTGGGATAAAGATCTTAATCTTTGCAATCTCACTTTCCAAGTTGAAAGAGGACTGATTCTTTGGAATGTTTGATTCTATTTTGTTAGCCACTCCCTTAGTGGCTGAATCAGTGTGCTGATTCTTGTTAGGTACAATGTTCATGACAGTTTTATCAGGAGCACTAACTATTATGCTAGTGCTGCTTGTTGGTTTACCCTGTGCATCAATGTTTTGGTTGTCCTTTTCTATGTTCTTTCCAGAACTTTCAGCTGCTGATTTTTTACTTTCAGCCGTCACTTTAGAAGTTTTCTCAGGTCTTTTCTTGATGGTAACCTCAGAAGCCTTTGTTTTGGAATTGTCTTGAGTCTTCTAGCTTCTGAGTTCATATTGTTCTCTGACCTGCATCATAGCATTCTCAAACCCTAACCTGTAATCCTCAGATTCAAACCATTCCTCATCCCAACCTGAGGGAGAAGGCTGATCTTCCTCTGTGGAACAATTGTGGATTGGGTTTTCCACTTCAAACTTGTTTATTGTATTCCCTTCAGATTCTTCTATGATTCCTTCATCCTCATCAAGAAAATTCTCTTGAAAGGGGGTATAACTTGCTGGTCTGATTCTCTTTGTCTGTTGGGAGTGTTATTGTTCCTTCTAAAGTTTTGGTTCTGGTTATGATTTTGATTTCTGTTTTGGTTACTAACTGTGACAACCATTTTTTTTACCATTTTTTGTAGCTCTTCCACATTTTTAGATAGACGGTCATAATTGGGGTCAGATGTGGAAGCTACATTGTCATCTCTGTATGTTACCCTCCTCTCATCTCTCAGTCTCGCCCTTTTCTCCATCAAGTTGGCTTCTATGTTCACTACTTCTTTTTGCATGTCCTCCAATGTGTTGTACTCCTTATCCCTAAGCTGATAGGCCATGTCAGCATCAAAGCCTTCGGGGTATTTCGCTAGAGACATACCTTGTGGAGGTTTCATATGTGGAGGGAGAGCATTGTAAATGCTGTTAAATCTCGTTGTGTAATCATGGACACTCTCCCCTGCATTTCTTTTAAGGGTCATGTATTCCGCTAGGAGTTAGCGAGGGTTTGCCCTAACTTCCCACTTGTTTATGAAAGTATTGTATAATGTAGGAAGATCATTAATGCTACCCGGAGGTAAGCCTTTAAACCATTTCTTCACATCACCTCCTAAACTGTGGGCGAAGATTCTCATCTTGAATGTATCATCATCTATTTCCATGTAGTCAAAAGAATCTTCCATCTTATCTACATGTTGCAGGGTTGTGATGGACTCTTTTGTAGTAAAGTGAGGGATCTTTGATTGATAATCATTGGGTAAGGGTACTAGAGGCTGAGGTAACACCAAAGGAGCATACCAGTCTGCCATGATGATGTTCTGATGAGGTAAAGGGTTGACTTGAGCAGCTAGTATTTGGATGACAGGGACACTAGGGCTAGCATAAGTCTGTTGAGTAGATCTAGGATGACTGAGCCCCAAGTTCTGAATAAAGTGTATGTCAGGGGGTGTAGATGGAGGGGTCTCCCTGTCTCTAATGTGTTGTTGACCACTATGGGGTGGTGAACTAGGGAGCTCAAGTTCTGGCTAGTCTAGGGGCACTGAGTGACCTAGTTCTTGGTAAACTGTTTTGAGAGCCTAGGTCAAAAAATGAGTCTTATAGAGCTATGGAGTCTTCTGCTGTAGAGTTGGCTCTATGGATGTGGGTGGAAATAGTTAGTCTTTTAGGTGTAGGAGATCTCTTGAGGATGCTCTCAGGGTTGTAAACTATTTCAGGTGGGTTTAGGTTAGGATAAGCTCTTCTGTGAATGGTTCTGGAAGCCAGAATGTTGTTTTCCACCCAAGAAGCTTGACCCTACTTGTTACTTCTACTGTGGTTAATGTTGTTATGGTGGCTGGCGTTCCAGTGGAGTCTTATGAGAAACCAAGATAATCAACAGGCCTACTGATCACCAGTGGAGTCTTTTATCTTTTAGGAGCTATGGAGTCGCCAGGTGGAAGGTTTAGGGTGTTTCCAGGGGGTACACTATCCACCACAGTGCTTGTGAAATATCCCTTTTCAAAGATATCTTCCAAACACAACAAACTCTAACCAGAGATTGACTGGGAGGGCTTTTATCAGATATGTCACCTCTAAAAGAGTGTGAGATCTAGAGGCTACCTGGCCCTTTCTAGACTGTGTCAAAGAGTATGGGAAAACACAAAAAATGGTAAAAAAGGTTGATGTGTGAATAGGAATGTTTAGCTGCCAACCTAACCAGAGATTGTAGGTTTCTGAAAGTATTCTAATGTAGTAGGATGGAGAGTATTTCAGAAATTCTTCAGCGTAGTCGCCATTATGTGGGGGTTCCCATGTTTTGGCCAGATTGGTAAGACCAAAAGATGAGACAACAACAAACCACTTTTAGACCTCAGGATCTAGCCCTCCTGGGTCCAGAGAGGGATCTCTCTATAATAGTCAAGGTATATATGTCTTTGAGGCTCAATGTTGAGATGTTAGGCTAGTTATAGGCACAAGGTTTGTTTGTTTGATTTGTTTTGCTTTGGTTGCTGGGAATCAGGAATGAAGGATTCAATATAAGACACGGCAAAGTAAAGAATATTTTAGGCAAAGAGAGATAATTTCAGAAAACATCAAGGCCATTGGGCAATAGAGTCGGGAAAGGGTTTACTTGCTGTTCAATGTGCAAGCTTTCAGTTGGGCTAGTCATCTAAAGAATTGGATCCTAAAATGATTGTGTGGCATGGAACATTAAGGAAAGAAGGTGAAAGAGTGAGGGTAAACCAATTTCTGTCTATAGATCAAGTCAGAGGTCATTTAACTCTAGACCCGCTTGGACATACTCTTAGGCAACTCTCAAATAAAGGCAAGGAACAGATTGAGGGAACTTGGAAAGGTTTAAATGAAATGGAAAGATCCTAGTGAGGTAGAGATAGGGTTCTAAACCTCCCAGTGTTCTCAACTCATTTAATTAAATCTTAACAAGAACATCTAAGAAGCAGATTCATTAACTCATACATCAGCTAGCAGGCAATAACATCCACCACACTGGTTAAATTAAATGAAACTAATTCTTATATAACATATTTAGCAGAAAACATTAAGGCAAGGAGAGTAGAAACATAGGGTGCCTAACAAGGGAAAATCCTATGCCAGATTTCTGATGCAAGCCAGAAGAACTGAAATGGAATGAATAAAACACAGAGATAGAAAACCATCACCAGCTGCTTTAGATCGGGATCCAAAGAAATGTGCTTGTCATATTAAAAACAACACCAGTCAAGTACAACACTGCCCATAGCTTGAACATTCAGCCTGAATACATCTTTCTTCAACCTATCTTACAACTTTACACAGAACTGTATCTCACAAAGACAGCTTACAGTTCTCTAATATCTCATCAACAACCCTTACAATATTTTTCTCATGATTTTTATAACTGAAGAGAAGCAGAGGAGGTAGGTAGAAAATTAAATGCAACATTAACACTTAGAAAAGGAAGAAGGCCGAAGCCCATTCTTCTTTAAACCTCTGCATTTATCCCAGGTACCTTTTGGAATGCAAGAATGGTTTTCTTCTGCTTCCATTTACTCTGGTATGGTCCTGATGTACTCTGGTTGCAGTACTGTGCAGTACTCTATTGAATAAACAATGGAGTGAAGTGAAAGGTTGAATGGCCTGCCATAACGCATTAACAACTACTCTGGTAGCTTGGGATTGTATTCTGGGCGGAAATCTCCTCTAGAGCACGGCATATAATCAAAAAAATATGGGCAACCCATCCTTCTTTAGAGGAAAACCTTCTGCTGATGTGGAAACCTGTCATATATTAATTCCTGCACCTCTGTTAGTGAAAACCTTACTGCTGTATTAACACTATGCCATCATGGTGGCATTTCAACTCTTGGACCCTGCGGAACACGCAACTGGTCTCAGAAAAACAATGCAATGTGAGGGTGGATGAAATGGTAGCGCGGCGGTGGCGGAATGGTGGCTTTTTACCAAAGAGCGGTGACAAAATGCAATGAAAGGGTGAAAAATTATGAAGAATAGGGTTTGATGGTAGAATGCAGCGCAGACCATTAGATCGTGGTCTGGGAGCGAGGATCAACGACGGAGATCGATTGGAGGGACGACCATATGAAATAGAATGAAACACGAGACCTTAATTAAAACATGAGACTTTGGTCAAGAAATGAAAATACAAAGAAAGGGGTGAAATTGTTATGAAAATGCGCGGAAAAAATCGTACATGGTGGGACCTGCCGGAGGTGGTGGGCGATTAATTCTTGACCGTTAGATCTTAGATCCAATGGACGGTCAGGATCAAATCGGAGCATCACAATCAGGAGGAGTAAGGGGAACACACTGTATAAGTTTCTGATTGCGATTGGGACAGGGGGATCGATGAGCTTAGGACCGTTGGATCTGGACGGAAAATCAATGGCGGAGAAATGGATCGGGGGATCGCAATCGGAGGGGGACAAGGGTGACACACAATAAAGTTGCGATTGCGATCGGCAGTGGGAGCGCGATTGAGTGTTGACCGTTGGATCCGGAGATCAGATCAACGGTTCACGTTCAATCGGAGGGAGAGTATGATCAGAGCGATCGGGAGAGGAGTTGCGATCGGGTCAATCAAAGTGATGGTGTGATCAGCGCTGAGCCATTGGATCTGGCGAAGGGACGGACGGCTGAGATGAAATCAGGAGACGGCGTGATCAGGGATCAGAGGGAAAGACCTGCGATTGCGATCGGAAGGGAATGGGATCAATCGCATCGCAATCACTTGCGATGAACCGATCAGGGAGCACACATAAAAAATTGCGATTGCGATTGGGCGGGGAGGTGTGATTGGCGCTCTGCCGTCCGATTGGAATGACTGATCAACGGCTGAGAACAAGCCACGGGACTTTGTTAACAAACCGATCGCATCAGAACTTTTCTATGTTACAAAGGATTTCGACCCTCCGCCAATATTCCGATTGTGATTAGCACTTAGGACTTAAGCACTTGGTCCTAGCGCAAGGGCATGTGTGGGAAGTGGTTGAAAGGGGCTAAGCCCTGTGTATAAGGTTGGAAAGTGGGTTTTTTCCCATTTTTAATGAAATTTAAAGTTGGGAATGGGTAACGATAGGAGGACAAAGGGGATATTTGAGGAAATAAAGGATAAGGGAGGGATTTCATGGGGATTTTGGGAAGATTTAGGAGAGTAGGAGGAAATTTAGGGGAAAAAAAGGGGACTTTGACAAAAGGGGAAAAAGGGCTGAAATGAAGCATTCTGCAAGGGATACAAGGGGCGAAAAAGGCCTTTTTGAGCAAAATTTATCATTCAGCAAGGCTCATGGACATAAGTATAGCGGGGGTGAAACAGTCAAAGGCAGGGAATCTAGGAAGGCTTCAAGGATGATGTGTTTTCAAGGGAAATGCATTCCTTGAAGGCTCACAAAACAATCTAGCCCCTTGCTTGCATTGTCAAGGAATTCATAAGGGGCTAACACAAGGAGAACATCAAGATGCTCCAACAACAAAAAAAGGCCATTTTTCTTATGTTCCTGCCACCTACAAGATAAAAATACTAAAACGACAATGAAAAAGTGAAGAGAAATAAACATTAGGAAAGTGGGTTTTGGCATGAAATTATTATTTTCAAAAATGGTATAAAAGCCTCCTTTCTCTTTACCCCTTACAAACTCATTTGTGTCTTTGCAAAAGGAGGAGAGTCGTTGAAGAATTTTTTTAGGGTTTTCTGTACAAATTTGGCGAAATTTTCAGGCGTTGTGCACCGACAGAGGCGATATGCACCTAGCCGTCAGTGCTGCGCACAGAGGGGGCAGCTGTAGTTCAAAAGGACACTTCTCTACGCATCAGGATGGTGGCGCTACGCACCGGTGAGGGCGTTGCGCACAGGCTCAGACCTGCCCGACTTGCCCACATTTCACATAGTGTTGGGCTCCAACAGGGCTCGACAGGTTGGTTCACCACCCGGCTCACCCATAGAAGCCTCCGATGCTACACACAAGCCTGCCAGTGCCTAACCCGACCCGGCGCTATGCATAGAGGGCCCGACCTAAACGACCAGTCAGGTGGTGCTACACACAGGCAATTCCTAGTCAAATTTTCTCAAAAATTGGCCAAAATCAAATTTTCTTGCCTCCATGCTCCTCCACAGAGTTAAACAAGGTTGGTGGTCCCTTTTTCTTTGATCTCCAAGTAATATTTTTCATTCATAATCAAAGGAGAAGTTCAAAACCCTAAAAAATTCATGGAAATCAAACCTTTGACCCTTTAGGGCAAGGAATTACCAAGTGAAAGGTTGTCATAGGTGTAAATACACTCAGTGCAAGAAAACCTACTTCTAAACTCTGAAGCACTCCTTTATTACTTCATCCTGACCTCATTTTCTAAAAATTTCCCTCACAACACTCATTTTCCCTCCCTGTGGAGTACTAAAAAGGAAAAGGTGAAAACGAGGAGTTGCCGTTCCAAAGGAAAGGACAAAGACAAGATAACTGCTGTCCCTTTGAAGGGGAACCGAATGCAAACAAGGCTAAGCAGATCAAAGCAAATCGGCCCGAAAAAGGAGGAGAAGACACCAGCTCGGCGGAGAAGAAAAGAAAAGATGAAGGATTAACAGTTTGGCGAATCCCTCAGGATCTTTGATCCTGAGGGATCGCTGCTTTATTTATCTTGTTACTTGACATCTCCGCCGTCACCTTTATATAAAGGGACAGCACTGTTAGCTTAGGGAGATACTGTTTATGTAATTTTCTGTTAAAAATCAACTTTGATCATCAAGTCTCGTTGAGAACTGGTTCATTGTACTTTTGTCTTATGCATTAATATAAACTTGGTGATTATCTCACTTCTGCATCTGGATTAACTTAAGGCGGTGTACCCTTGGAGGCTAAGGGCCCGGCCCCGGAGGACACTTGCTTCTGTATCACTACGATTTGATTTCTGCGTGGTTTGCTTATTGTTGTTATTCGGTAATCTGATATGCTTTATAAGTTGCTATTACATGCTTTGTTAAGATTAAATCATTAAGGTTTTTACAGATAGAATTGTGTATTGACTCTGCATTATGTTACTGATCCTTTCAGAGTTGATTGCATGTTATTAGTCTTAACCGAATATTCTTACTGTTCTGTTACAGAGCTTTTGTACTGAACATTCATGTCATATATTCATCTGAAGTTGTGTTCTTCATGATTGTTGGATTCAGAAATAATGTTGTTCTATTTGCAAGCACAGTCGTATCCCTGTTAATTAAGATTGATCAGATTACTATTCCAACGTGTTGTGTGCGTATATGATTTACTAGTGCTGTTCCATAATTTATCAATAGTTAGTGCTGTTCCATTAGTGTGTTCTGCTTGATTTGCCTTAAGAGTGAAAGATTGTTATTTGATTGCGAAGATTGCATTTGTGTTAATAGATTAAGTTTGGTTACGACTCGCGAGACTTAGTTGTTCGATTGCTGTTCCATTTTAGAATTGTCGTTCCATTTACTCGCATTTGTTTTTTTGGTGTGAGAGACGATCTAAGGCTGTAGTGAGCTTCGGCATTCACTGTCTAGCTCCCAGACCCGTGGTCTATGCTCTAATTTCCTTTCCATCAGTTTCCAAAGGGATGGGTTATCGCTGCCGAACCCTTGACTGATAAGCTGCCTAGTTTTCCGAATGTGTGATTTATTCTTTTGAAGTAACTTAGTTATAGACAAGCATCCGTTTACTCTTGTATTTTTAAACACTGTACTACTAGCATTACTCTGACAAGTGATAGCCTCAGGCTGAGACACTCTTTGGAATAACAAAACGCTCCCGGATTGACATATTAATGTGAGGTAATTAGAGGTGAAAGAGACCCTTTTTATAGCTCTACATTTTGGCGCCGTTGCCGGGGAAAGAGTGTAGCCATTTTTCTTTTTCAGAGTAGTGTACGAACCTGCTAGGGAAGAGTTGGATCTTAAAAACGGAAGGTAAGAATGTGCGTGCGGAGCATGTAAAAGCCCTGCTCCACTGTCTGCTTTCCTAACAGATTTGTTTTTGCTTTGTTTGAATAGAATTTAGTAGTTCATTTGAGTGCATGACTAAGCAGAAAAGACCAGAAAAGAATATCAAACCTCCATCCAAGCCTGAAAAAGCTAAGGGGCCGGTGACCCTTGGCCGAACGACCTTCATAGATGAAATCTATAAGAAAACAGAATCTCAGCCATCAGTAGGCCCCAGGAAAATCATTTCTAAACAGCCTACTAGTTCCCTTCAGGCCACAGGATCACCATCTGTAGCCTTTGCTGAGGTGCATAGTCAAACTGAAGAGCAGGACTTTCAAGAAATTGAAAATTCTACTCCAGAACTATTGCAGGAAGGGAATTTCAGCAACTTTTGTGAAAGAGAAGGAGAAACAGGGGAAATTGAGGAACCAAAATCTCCTATTGGAACAAATCAGCCATTAAATAGCCCAAATAAGGGGAGTGCTGCGAAAATCATTGTTGAAGGAATCCAATCTCCTCAGACATCAGGTATTCTCATTATTCCAGATAAGGGAAGTGCTATTAAAACTATCCCTGTCAAAACCATTCCCTCTCAACCTAGGAATACCCTCCTAGATATCCCGGAAGGTTATTGGCATATATTCGATCCCATGGCTCAGAACCAGCCAAATGCTCAAACCTCTACATTACAATATCCTATAGTGGATTCTGCAGCAAATGCACCCATGAAATCTATCCCTCTTCAGCATATCCCTACATTTCACGGTCTCACATCAAAAGATCCGGATGCATTTTTATTCAAATTCGATGTGTTATGCAGGGGGTATGATTACACCACTGATCCCCAGAAATTGAAATTATTTCCCTCTACATTAAAAGGGGCTGCTTTAAGATGGTTTATGGGACTAGGTGGCGGGGTTATCAACAATTGGGATCAAATGAAAGAATCCTTCTTAATAAAATATCAGGATTATTGTAGGTCTAGAGAATTAAAAGACGAAATATTCCAAATGACAGCCAGACCGAATGAAACATTGGAGGAGTATGTGGAACGTTTTCAGTATAATCTACAAAGATCTCCTTATGCATCGCTACCTTTACCTGATAATGTGTTAAAAACTGCATTAATAAGGGGCATGAAGGAACAATGGATTGAAACATTAAAAATCATGGGAAAAGGGGATATTTATCAAGAGAATTTTGCTGACATCATTGATTTATGTATCAGGAGTTCGAGAGGCAGCACAAGCATAAAACCGACAGAATATGATCGATTTGCAAGAGATAACAAAGTATCAACAGAAGGAGTAACACGTGCAGAAATTGGAAATTTATTAGAAAATTTCAAAACTGATATTCTGGGGACACTAACTACACAACTTGATATTGTGCAGGCTAAACAGAAGTGGATGGAGGCAGAACAGAATTTGGTGATCTTCTTCCCCCGATGCAGAAAAAAACATAGCCACAAGGAATGTCCATTGGATACAGTCCAAACATGCGCCATCTGTACAAAAGATCACCTTACGGAGAGCTGCCCCTCACTTCCTGGATTGAAAGCGGTATATAAGGAAGCAGAAGAAGAACCAGAATCGGTGTACTTGATCAACCAGCGTCGCCAGTGGCAGCCGAGACAATCTGGTATGTTTCCAGACTCAACCTCTTCTTTTCAACCTCCACAGTATAATGCTCAACAATATAGTATGTGGAAAAATCAATCTCAACCCCCATTTTCAAACTGGTCACCACAATCGTTTCCTTCTTCAAACCCATGGCTGAATCAGACAAGCCAATCTGGTTGGCCGAATTTCCCTTACACTCCACCATATTGGCAAAATGGCCCATATCCTTCACAATGGACTCCCCCTACTTCACAAAGTTCACCCTGGCAGACAAGCTGGCAAAGACCGATGCACCGGCCAGCTGGAACTATTCCGCTCCCTCAACCTACTCTGCCAGCATTACAACAAAATCCCCAGTCTAACCTGAGACCGCAACTCCCAGCCCAACCCAATCCCAATCCAAATAACAGACCGGTCCAATCTATCCAAATCATAGAATCACCAGAAATAGGACCCGACCTGAGGGAGTGCAATGATCTTCAGTTAAGATCTGGACGTATAATTGAAACTAAGGGAGATAAAACAGTTCATATTGAAGATCAGTTACCAAGAGAACATCAGTTGCAACAAGAGGATGTAAATAAGCAGCAGACTCATAATCAAGCAACCACATCCTCTCCTCCATTCCCAGAACGATTAGTCATACCTCGACCCATACAATATCCTGACTTTGACATTTTGGGAGAATTACAAAATCTGTACATAAAAATCCCATTCCTCCAAGCCATTCAAGACATTCCTATATACGCAAAAACTATCAAAGAGTTGTGCATAAAGAAACCAAGGAGGAATATAACAAATAATCCAAGAGTCCAAGTAGTCGGTACTTTATCTGACTTATTATCTAGGAAAGAAACACCCATTAAATATGAAGACCCAGGAAATCCAATTATAACTGTTCAAATTTATGGTCAGACCCTGTCTAATGCCTTAGTTGATCTAGGAGCTGCAATTAATATTTTAACAACCACTACTTGCCAAAAGCTCGGCATTACATCTGTAGAACCCACCTCTACTTTGTTAGAATTGGCTGACCGATCTGTGGTTAGACCAGAGGGTACTCTACATGATGTCATGGTATCTGTAGATTCCTGGGATTATCCAACCGATTTCCTGATAATTAATCCAAAAACCCGACTTGATGGACACCCGCTAATTTTAGGTAGACCTTGGCTTGCCACTGCCGATGCCTACATTGGCTGCCAGCAGGGAAATATGACCATAACCAGAGGACCGAATAGCAAGAATTTAGTTCTATATCCTCCAGCGCAGCCAAGTGTCACAATAATCAAAACTAATAAGCACCATGTATCATACCTTACTGATAACATCAGATCTCCATTAACTATACAAGAGGCACTTGATTTTAAAGACCAAACAGAAGATGATGCCATTAATAATTTCATTAATCAAACTGAACCTCGCACACAGTGTCACATGATAGAAGCAGCATTTGATAATGAATTGGAGGAAGATCCTCTGAAAGATACGCATGACCAAACGATACCTGTTACTTCTTTTGCAAATAGTAAAACTGTGGAAATTGAACCGGGAAAAACTTTAAACATCAATGCCAATCTCACGCCTGAACAAGAAACAAAGCTCATCCATCTGTTAAAAAAATCTCAAGAAGCATTTGCATGGGATTACCCTGATATGAAAGGAATCGATCCCCAATTATGTACACACCACATTTATATAGAAAAAGATGCCAGACCTGTGCGTCAGCCGCAAAGGAGACTTAATCCTCATCTAAAGGATGTGGTAAAAGCCGAACTTCAGAAACTTTTAGATGTCAATTTTATCTATCCTATTTCTGATAGTAAATGGGTCTCTCCGCTTGTGGTGGTACCAAAAAAGAATGGAAAATGGAGAATCTGTGTGGATTATAGGGAACTAAATAAGGCAACACAGAAAGATAATTTTCCTCTCCCATTCATAGACCAAGTATTAGATACTTTAGCAGGAAAGAAATTCTTTTCTTTCCTGGATGGCTTCAGTGGATACAATCAGATTCAGATTGCCCCCGAAGACCAGGATAAAACTACTTTTACTTGTCCTTGGGGAACATTTTCCTATCGAGTTCTACCTTTTGGCCTATGTAATGCCCCTGCCACATTCCAAAGGGCTATCCTTAGCATTTTTGCAGATTTAATAAATGATGGACTTGAAGTTTACATGGATGACTTTACACCATATGGAGATGATTTTGATCCAGCACTAGACACCCTAGAAAAAGTCCTACAACGTTGCATTACTACCAGGCTTTGCTTAAGCCACGAAAAATGTTTCATGATGATGACTGAAGGACTTATCCTAGGACATTATGTTTCAGCAGCCGGCATTCAGGTAGACCCGGCCAAAATCCAAATACTTTTGCTCATTCCCACTCCTACTACTCAAACAGAGGTACGCAACTTTCTTGGATTTTCTGGTTATTATAGACGATTTATAGAACATTATTCGCACATTGTTGCTCCTTTATATGCACTAACTGGTAACGTTGATTTTCTTTGGACAGAAAAATGTGACCGTGCTTTCGAGGATTTAAAGAAGCTCGTATCCACAGCCCCAGTCCTTCGAGGACCAAATTGGGACCTACCGTTCCAGATATCATCTGATGCCTCAGATACAGCTATTGGCGCAGTCCTTGGGCAAGAAGAGGATAAAAAACCATATGCTATCTATTACATCAGCAAAAATTTATCCCCTGCTGAATTAAATTACACTGTTACTGAAAAAGAATTCCTAGCTGTAATACATGCTGTCAATAAGTTTAGACATTATATTATAGGCTATCCTGTTATCTTGTATACAGACCATTCTGCCATAAAATATTTAGCAAATAAGCCTGTCACAAATGCCAGAGTAACTATATGGTTGATTTTATTGCAGGAATTCGATATCACAATCAAGGATCGGCCTGGCAAAGAAAACCCTGCAGCCGATTTTCTTTCGAGAATACCAAAACCAATCGATGCAGCAGCAGTTGAAGATCAATTTCCGGATGAGCACCTGTTTGCTGTTGCCGTTCAAACACCCTGGTATGCTAATGTTGCCAATTACCTCGCAGTAGGTAAACTACCAAAACACTTAACCCCTAATGAGCGCAAGCAGATTGTTCAGAAGAGTGCTCGATTCTCGTGGATTGGGGGCTATTTGTTTCACACAGGGGTAGACATGCATATCAGGAGATGTGTTCGAGAAGATGAAATCTTTGACATCCTAAAAGCCTGTCACGATGGACCGTGTGGTGGACACTTCGCTGAGCGTAGAACTGGACACAAAGTATTGCAGACAGGATATTACTGGCCTACGATTTTCAAAGATGCAAAGAAATTTGTCCAAGCCTGTGACAGCTGCCAGCGAGCAGGACGACCTGGTCAAGTTGATGAGATGCCTCTGAAACCACAGTTAGTCATTGAACCATTCGAGCGATGGGCTCTTGATTTCGTTGGACCCATCAACCATCATCAAATCAGAAAACATATATCTTGGTGGCAACAGAATATGTCACCAAATGGGTTGAGGCGGAAGCATTGCCAAGAGCCACAGAGGACTCTATTATACAGTTCCTGTTCCATCTATTTGTACGTTATGGCCTTCCAAGGGAAATAATTACGGATGGAGGACCACAATTTGCTGGGAATAGATTAGCTGCAACACTCAACAATTATCACGTCCAGCATAAAATCACTACTCCATATCACCCACAGGCGAATGGGCAGGTAGAAAGCAACAATAAGATAATAGAATCAATCCTAACAAAAACCATTGCGTCACATAGGCGTGATTGGGCTGCCCGACTACCTGAAGCACTCTGGGCCTATAGAACAACATGGAGAAGCACCACCGGTTACTCACCTTATCAATTAGTGTTTGGAAAACAACCCATTTTTCCCATAGAATTCGAAATCCAAACATTACGGACAGCACAGGAAGTTAGCCTAGATCTAAGCGAGGCACAAATCAATTGACTACAGCAGATCAATTAATTGGACGAAATTAGGCTCTCTGCACTACAAAATACAGCATTGATTCAACAGCAACGAGATAAATGGCATGATGCGCTCATCAAAAACAAAGTCTTCCACGAGGGAGACTGGGCTCTGTTATACGACTCTCGGTTTCAGGACTTCCCTGGGAAACTTCAGACTCGATGGTTGGGACCATACGAAATGCAGAAGGTGCATGACAACGGAACCCTTACTCTAATTACCATTGACGGTTCTGGATATGCATTCAAAGTAAATGGCCACCGAGTTCGTCTCTATCGCAAACCACTCACTCGGGAATCCTTCTGCCAGCAGCTACGCCGAGACACTGATATGGAGATTTTAGGAGAGGAAGAGAAATCTTCCTCACCTGTAATTCATTAAGGAATTCATTTCTTTTTACAATTTATACATAAGTTCTTGTCTTTGAGTCGTTCTTGTACATATGTTTGAACTAAATGTTTTCTTGTCATTTTTGCTGTTCCTTTTCTAAAGGAACAGCATTTTGGATTTTTGCTGTTCCTTTTTTTTCAAAGAAACAACATTCTTTTGTTTCTGTTGTTCCTTTTTCAAAGGACCAGCATTTTGAGTGTTTTTATAGTATTTTTATTTTTTCTGTTCCTGTTTCAAAGGAACGGCATTTGCATTTTTGCGATCTATCGTCCTTCGTTGTTTCTTTTTCAAAAGGAACACCACTAGCATACTTTTGCTCTCCTTGTGAAACAGCTTATTCCTTTTGCTGATCTAAATTGAGGATGCTTCTTGCCCATATTCTTTCAAGTCTTTAAGATACAACTATGTACTTGTGCAATGAATATAAAATCACAACATACCGAAATCCGCAAACCATAAATCGCTATATTTATAAGGCTCTGCATTGGTAAGAGGACAAAAGGAAGGACATACTTATTTCTTATCTTTTGTTGTCATTGTTTTACTAATTTTTCCCTGATTGGTTATCTTTATCATGCTGATCCCTTTAAACCTTTTTGATTATTATTTAGGAATAAGAGCAAAGGGCTTATATCTTCCTATTGAGATGATAAGACTTCTTCCACCATTCCTACTCTTAAGGAGTGTTGAACCACCCTTTGTGTATAAATAAGGAAAAGTACTCTATGAAAAAGAAAAAATATGTGAACATGATATGTGAGATGTCAAATGCAAGATAGGGGGTCTCATCAAGAGCCAGCCTACCATGATCATGAGGATGGAAGTGAAGTGGCATTCCCACTATGGCCACCACACCAGGGATATGGTCCAAAAGGTATATCAAATAATCGAACCTTGGAACAGGAGGTCTCATCACGAGCCGGCTTGCCCACTTTTCGCTCCTTCCTCGTGAATGGCATTATGGTTAACTGGTCACCAAGCCAGCATAATGGTCTACACTTTGACATAACAACATTCCTAAGTATACACAAAGGATCATGGTTCCAAGGGTGAAAAAACAACTCTGCCAAGGTTATGGACACCTGTCGGTAGCAGAGCACTGTTAATGGTATTGAAGTCACATTGGTTACACCAATGGGTAAGATAATAATACTCTTTTGTTTCTTATATCCTACGAACTAATCATATATTATTTCCCGATTTATACATCGCATGAACATTTATTACCACCAATCATGGCAAAGGAAGTGACAATGACCACTTGAGATTTGGCAAGTACGACAGACGTCCTATCCACCAGCCTCATATCATATCACAGCAGCCTCTTACGTAATACGCGATCAACTCTCCGCCTCGATTTCGGTAATTCGTTGTCTTTCTAAACATGGCATAATTTCATATGTTGTTCCTTTATGACTCGGTTGCAGATTGGGTGCTGCTCCTTTATTTGACGGCTGGGACAGCCTATCACATTGCGGGGGGGAGGTTAACCTCATTATTCCCTGAATTACGTGTCAGCTCACTATTCGGGAAAGATAGTGTACGACGGTATGGCATGGCTTAATGGCATGACATTTCTATTTTTACACAAGTTGTTGTTCATAATCCATTTCTGTTGCATACTCTGTGTTTTTTTTCGAAATCTTGCGATTATCACCCTCTCTATGTTTCAAACAGCACAAGCAATTGCTGTTCCATTGAGAATCCACAGTGAAACCATGGGAGGAAGGGCAATTCGAAGCGAACCTCAGAAGTTGACAATATCCGTTGCTACCCGGGAGATCCTGGAAAGAGCAGGATGGCTGAATTATCTCAGTCGCCTGCAGGAGTCTAATGAAACAGTAGCGATGGAATTTTTGCAGAACCTGCAGGAGGATCACTCCACAGTAAGGGGGAAGCGGATAGCGGTCACCGACGATATAATTGCAGAAGTTTCGGGACTACCAGCCACCGGACAGTATGGACACTAAAGAAGGAAAGATTACAGAAGATCATGGAAATTTTCCAGGGTGAAGGTCCAGAGATTGCTGTGTGAATTTTATTTGCATAACCTCGTGCTAGATCAGGAGACTGAGTTGAACCCTGGCCCTTTTGTTGGAGACATCCAATTACAAGCATTCATTTCATTCGGGGTTAATCAGATTAAGTGGCTCAAAGCCTATAATACTTTACAGAGGCAGGAAAATGGCCTAGATTTATGGGTAAGGGCTGAGCCTAGGAACACAGTGCAGTTGTGGAAAGAACATAGAAACCTCATGAGGACTCCGGGTGTCATTCAAACGTTAGGACCCATGCATGAGGCACTCATTCGACAGAGTTTAGAATATTTTCTTTCCATCAAAGACCTCGCCATTGATGCAGCCAAATTTCGGTACCGAATCTCTAATCCAAACATCCAGCTCAGGGAACCGTTTAAGTATGAGAATTTTGAATTAGCTGCCAACCGTTTGAACCTCTATGGCGAGAGCATTTTGAAAGCAGGGCCATCTTGGTTAGGATATAGATTTCGCAATCCAATTATTTGGCACCCTGCACCCGGATATCAAGCCCTGTATGAGATTCCTGAGGGGAAAACGGGTCAGTTCTTTGACTATCTAGTCACTCATCATGGTTGTAGGCCTCCGCATGAGATTCCTTCTCCAGCCTATTCTCTCACTACCTTGCATGTCAACTACAATGTTTTCATGAGGGCATGAAACAGGGTAAGCAGGGGGGTGTGTGGAGTACTAAAAGGGAAAAGGTGAAAACGAGGAGTTGTCGTTCCAAAGGAAAGGACAAAGACAAGATAACTGCTGTCCCTTTGAAGGGGAACCAAATGCAAACAAGGCTAAGAAAATCAAAGAAAATCGGCCCAAAAAAGGAGGAGAAGACACCAGCTCGGTGGAGAAGAAAAGAAAAGATGAAGGATTAACAGTTTGGCGAATCCCTCAGGATCTTTGATCCTGAGGGATCGCTGCTTTATTTATCTTGTTACTTGGACATCTCCGCCGTCACCTTTATATAAAGGGACAGCACTGTTAGCTTGGGGAGGATACTTTTTATGTAATTTTCTGTTAAAAATCAACTCTGATCATCGAGTCTCGTTGAGAACTGGTTCATTGTACTTTTGTCTTATGCATTAATATGAACTTGGTGATTATCTCATTTCTGCGTCTGGATTAACTTAAGGCGGTGTACCCTTGGAGGCTAAGGGCCCGGCCCCGGAGGACACTTTCTTCTGTATCACTACGATTTGATTTCTGCGTGGTTTGCTTATCGTTGTTATTCGGTAATCTGATATGCTTTATAAGTTGCTATTACATGCTCTGTTAAGATTAAATCATTAAGGTTTTTACAGATAGAATTGTGTATTGACTCTGCATTATGTTACTGATCCTTTCAGAGCTGATTGCATGTTATTAGTCTTAACCGAATATTCTTACTGTTCTGTTACAGAGCTTTTGTACTGAACATTCATGTCATAGATTCATATGAAGTTGTGTTCTTCATGATTGTTGGATTCAGAAATAATGTTGTTCTATTTGGAAGCACAGTCGTATCCCTGTTAATTAAGATTGATCAGATTACTATTCCAGCGTGTTGTGTGCGTATATGATTTACTAGTGCTGTTCCATAATTTATCAATAGTTAGTGATGTTCCATTAGTGTGTTCTGCTTGATTTTCCTTAAGAGTGAAAGATTGTTATTTGATTGCGAAGAGTGCATTTGGGTTAATAGATTAAGTTTGGTTACGACTCGCGAGACTTAGTTGTTCGATTGCTGTTCCATTTTAGAATTGTCGTTCCATTTACTCGCATTTGTTGTTTTGGTGTGAGAGACGATCTAAGGCTGTAGTGAGCTTCGGAATTCACTGTCTAGCTCCCAGACCCGTGGTCTATGCTCTAATTTCCTTTCCATCAGTTTCCAAAGGGATGGGTTATCGCTGCCGAACCCTTGACTGCTAAGCTGCCTAGTTTTCTAAATGTGTGATTTATTCTTTTGAAGTAACTTAGTTATAGACAAGCATATGTTTACTCTTGTATTTTTAAACACTGTACTACTAGCATTACTCTGACAAGTGATAGCCTCAGACTGAGACACTCTTTGGAATAACAAAACGCTCCCGGATTGACATATTAATGTGAGGTAATTAGAGGTGAAAGAGACCCTTTTTATAGCTCTACACTCCCTAGACCTAAAGGCTCTCGCCAAGCTAAAAGTCATTTTGTCCTAAAATAATTCACCATGTCTGAGGGAGAAATCAGTACCAACAGTGATGAGGGCCAAAGGCCTATCAAGCCAAATCACAAGGGAGGAAGGATTAATAGGTTTGAGCCCTTGGATACCATTCAAATCACCTCTTCTCCAATGATACTTACATGTTTTCAAGATGTTTAATGCTACCCCTTCTACCACCTGCTAGAGAGATATGCCCTACTGATGAGGCATATCATCAAATATTTCACTTTTTAGGGGAGGTAATCTAGGGTTTATTCATATCACATAAGGTTTTGATGCACCTCACCAAGGTTAAGATGCTAAAACTACCATACTATCTCTTCTAGAGCATTCACAAGATGGCTTCAGTGGTTAAGAAAAGAAGTTATGCCAATCAAATGCAAAGCCTTTTTCACCATTATTTGACTAAGATGATTGTTTTGCACTAGCTGGAGGAGCAGGGAATCCCTTGGGAAGTTTTTATCTCACATGATGTATTTGCAAATCCCCAAGCCTTCATTTAGCAAAATTTCCTTTCCACTTCACACTCACTTACCTCCACTCCTCCATTACCTCCACCTATGCCTTCTCCACAAAGAAACATGCCTCTTTCCTCTTCTCCTGATGCATCAAGTGAAGATGGTGATAGTGGTAATGATGAATAAGGAGGTGGAAATAGTAATGAAGAAAAATCAAATGACAGTGGGAATGAAGAAAACCGTGAGGCAACTACAGAGTTTGATGATGGACAAGGGGGTGACAGCAACAATGAGGAACACGATGATGATGATGGAAGTGATGACAACAGTGGGACAGACATAGAGTTTAATGAGGAAGAGCAGCATGGTGATGATGACAAGGAAGAGGAAGATGAAAATGGAAACGATGAAGGTAAAGACATTGAACATTTGGAGCAAGACAGTGATAGTGATAATACAAATGAATCACTTCCAAGTGCAGAAAAAGGTATTGCTGATGGGAATGATGAGGACCAAGAGGATAATGAAGAAAATAATGAGGATGATAGTCAGCAAGAAACTTCACATGACAGTCAGGAGAAAAATGTGCTTGAGTATGAGAGTGAGCACAATAATAGTGGAAACAGTGACAAAATGAATGAAGATGATGAATATAAAAGCACAGAGGGAGATGGTGAGGAAATAGAAGATCAAGAACAAGCAAGTGATGAGGTTGAAACTAATTTTGAAGAGGCAGGCAGTGACCAAAGAAATATCATTGATGAGACAGTTAATGATGAGCAAGGCAGCCAAGGAAATAGTCATGACAGTCATGACACTAATTAGTCTCTAAATGACCAAGAAAATCAAACTGATAGTGAAAGGAATGATAAAGAAGAGGACCTTAATGAAAAACAAAGACAAAGTGAGGCAAGTGAAAGGTCAAAGTGACAGCATAGAAAACATTGAGGAAGACAATGATGATGATGATGCTAAAGATCAAGAAATCAGTGACCTAATGAGGCATGAGGTGACTCATGGAAGCCATGGAAAAATTGAGAAAGCTAGTGACAATAATAAGGGTCAAAGCAGTGATGGAAACACCTCCAAAACCATTATCACTCCTCTCACATGCGCATATCACAGAGGAAAAACAGATGTGTTTGCTGCCTCAAAAAGGAAAATGGCTATCTCTTCTCCAGCTATCAAGCCCAAGGACAAAGGAAAGGAAAAGATGGAAAGGATTGATCAGTAGGTAAAGGTAAGGAGAAGAAAAAAAATCAAGAATACTTCTCAAGAGCCTCAATTCATTGATCTAGATAGTGACAATGAGGACAAAGAGATGACCACAAGATTGCTACTCTTAGAAAAATATGCATAGCTTAGGGAGTGGGAAAGAGAGTTTGATATGGCACAACGTGTCATTCACTATTAAAAAGAGGAGCATAAGCATTTCAAGAAGGTAAAGAGGGGCCTCTCTCTCCAAAATAAAATTACCAAGCACTATGCAAAGAAAAACATGCTTGCTTGTGCCAAACTGAACGAGGCCCTCATGGAGCTAGAAAACCTAAACATGGCAAAGGAGAATGATAGCCCTGGATTTTTCACTGAGGCTTCTCAAGGGGTCTCCAAGACCTCTTGAGGGACCTCTCCACCAATTTTGGGCCCAAATGGACAAAATTTTTTCCTTTTTAAATTTTGAGGTCTCTTTGCGCATCACCCTAGGCGCTACACAAAAATTTGGTGCATCCTCAGCTTGAAATTTTTTCATTTTTGGATTCATCTCATCACCTGCAGTCTTCTCACCAAATTTCAGATCATTTGGACCATTTTTCACCCCCCAAAAGGTCAAAAAACATCAAAATTTTGACCTTTCTGCCTCATTTTCAGACCAAGTGCTACGCACAGAGCAGTGTTGGAAAATTTGGTTTTTGAAATGTTAAATGGAACCCACTCAGCAAAACTCAAGAATTTCTGGAAATTAGACTCATCAGGCTTTCCAACGAGTCATCACAGAGCCAAATCTGGTATTGGTAAGGGGTCCAAAACTCAACCACAAGAGACCCTATTTTCTGTTGAAGTGGCGCTGCGCACAGAGGCTGTCTAGTGTGTTTTGGACCAAAAGTCAACCAAACACACTCATTCATTGCAAATAGATATTTTTGAGTTTTTTAAGGAAAACTACTCTAGAATTAGGTGCAAATAGTTATTTTGGCATTTATTTCTTAGGATATTTTGTGCCTTGGGCCTTGCATGGTCTTTTGGCGATAAATATCATTTATTGTTGAATTTGACATTTTCCTATCATATTTAGGGTTTTAGTCCTCCTTTTTTCCATAAATAGAGCACAAGGCCGCTATGTATTTTTTTGGCATTTGATGAGCTTTGAGAGAAATATACATGGTTTCATGAGCTTGGAGAAGAAATTGGAGTTATGGAGTTGATGAATGGCTTGTTTGGCTTGATGATGGAGAATCTTGTTTGCAGGATTCCTTAGCTTGGTGAATGGTGATGTCTTCCTAATTTTTCTATTATTTTCCTTTTGTCATTATGTTTCATTTCTCTTAGCTGCTATAAATCATAAAAGTATAGGTTGAGACATGCTCTTTGAGGCACCTCAATCCTCCTGTTTGTTATAGCCTTGATGTTTTCTTCTGTTTGGTTTTCTTAAGGAAATCTTGATTGCTCCTTAGGTTCACTAAAACTTGTTTTTGTTTCATGAATGGTTAGTATGTTAGTTTAAAAATATGATTCATAGTATGCCCTACTTGTTTGAAGCTTTCAAAACCCTATCATGAAGCATTTTCTTTGAAATATTGTCTGCTAGGTTAAGTCAAAGAGGTCTCATTCGATATTTCCTTTTGTCCATGCTTATCAACTTGTTTCAGAGTTCTTATAGATTTTTTTATTATGTTTAGGAGTTCCCTCTTCATAAATCGAGTTATTGTGCTATCTTGTGTGTTTTCCCTAAATTATGAATGTGAATTTATAAAGTTAGGAGTTCTAATGCTTCTATGTTTCACTGAAATTTTTATCTTGAATGTTTATTGGTTTAATATATCATAATAGAGTAAATGGTTTGCCATAGCTCATGCTTAGTATCTTGTGCTGATCATATTCAAGACCTCGTTGTTCTTAGGTATTGGACAACAGATTCTTGATTTCCCTTTTCCCTATCTAATTTACAAACTTGATGTCCATTCCACTTCACCCATAAACCTTAAGGATCCTTCCACCTTGCTAAATTGGCCCAGCACTGTACTCTAATTCGTTATTGAGACACCTTTGAATTTCATTGATTCCATAGCCCAATGGCTTTGACATAATCTCACTCCTCCTATTACACTTGACCATCTTACCCCTCCAAAACAATCAACAAACCCTACACTTAAAGAACTAGCCTAAAATATAAACCATAGAGTGAAAAGAACACATCCTTTGCACCCAATAGAGAGGTCCCTCTCTGATTCTAGGAAGGCTAGGTCCTAACACTCCAAAGACTAGTATCATGTTACCTTGTCATTTGGCATACGAATCTTCCAAATCATGGGACACTAACATTCTAGAGATCACGGTGGGACCTTTTGAGTTAGTGATAATATAAGTATCCCTTAGGATTCAGAATCCCTTGTAAAGAGTATCTGGTGGTTTATTTGCCACCTCATCTCCACAAATAACATTCTGGCAATCACGGTGGGACATTCTGAGTAAGTTCAAGCTTAAACATTCCTTAAAAGATTCAAGAACCCTTGACTTATAGTATCTGGTGGTTTATCTACCACCTCATCGCCACACTAACATTCTGGCAATCACGGTGGGACCTTTTGAGTTAGTGACAAACTAAGTATCCCTTATTACTTTACATACCCTTATCAAATCATTGAGAACTTACATTATCAGCCAAAGAGTAGAATATTTGTTTCATCATCCTAGAAAAATGATGACTCTGCTATAGGACACTCACACAAACCTATAGGAACTCAGAAATCCCCAAAAAAACATCCCTACATTGGTTTTTATTACTTATTGGTGGTGGACCATAATACATTTTACCTTAAAAAAATCTAAAAATTTCCACCTAGTGACTCCACTAGCCTCCAGTATGCCTAATACTTCATTAGCGCTCATTTGACTTCCTATATTTTTTTCACACCAACCCTGAGAAGTTTTTGAGCCCACTTATATATTGTAATAGTTTACCAAATATCAAGTGAAGTTAGCCTTCAGAAATAGTACTAATACTTTCAGCCTCTCTGAATTTTGAAATTTTAAATCTAGCTTCACATAGGATCAGTAGTAGATCTCATCCGAACCCAAACTCTCCCAACATAGTTGATGATCCAGAAAATATTTTGTGGCAAACTTCTAGATCTGGAAACTTAACCACTGTTAGGACCATTCATAGAACAAGCTATGTACCTAAACATCTCACAACTTTACAAGATCCCCAGTTGACTTGCACCATACAAGGAACCTATTTAGAAACAGGTCTCAAACTGATATTGACCAAATTGACCTTGAACCCTTAGATTTGAAACAGAGTTCTAGCAGAGAAGCGTCTCCTTCCACACCACCCGATTTTTAGCTTCTCCCTCACTTCAACTCTTTCCATACCAAATCTACTCAAAATCAGTTTGTTGGTCCAAGAAATTCCACCACAACCATCCATACCACCACTGTGCAAACCACTCCACTTCATCATACACCCCCTTTCACAAACCCACCTCTTGTAAATCCTCCATTAGCTCCCATCATGGTAGCTTGGTATGCACCCTTGGTTTTACCTCAGCCTCTAGTGCCTTTTCCAAATGACTATCAGTCCAAGATCCCTCATTTCACAGGGGCTAAATCCATCACTGCCCAGGAGCATGTAGATAGGATTAATGATGCTTTTGATTACATGGGAATAGAAGAATAAACTATAAAAATGAGGATTTTTGCACAAATTTTAGGAGGATAGGCCAAAAAATGGTTCAAAGAATTAACTCCTAATTCAATAAATGATCTCCCTTCCCTCTACCAAACTTTCATAAACAAGTGGGAAGTCAAGAAAAATCCCCTCCAAATCCCATGTGAATATAACAATCTTAAAAGGAATGTAGGGGAAAGTGTGCAAGATTATTGCACCAGGTTTAACAGTGTCTACAATGCCCTCCCACCTCACATGAAACCTCCACAATGCCTAGCACTAGTGAAATTCCTTGAAGGTTTTGACCCTGACATGACTTTCCAATTGAGAGAAATAGACCCTGAAACCTTAGAAGAAATGCAAAGTGCAGCTATTAGTGTAGAGGTTAACTCGATTGAAAAGAGAGCTAGGATGAAATTAGAAAAGAGAGTAACCTACAAGGATGAAACCATGCCCTCAACCTCCTCATCTGATTCTAAAATAGATAGCCTAATGAGAACTGTGGAGAGAATGATAGACGAGATAAATTTGAATGAAAGGACACCTCCTAGGGAAAACCAAGCTAATACCCAATGTAGAAATAAAGCTCATAACTTCAGAAGAGACATTCCTCAAAACAAACTAAGGGAAAGTGATCAACAAATCAGACCTCCCTTTCAACAAAACTGTGTAGGTGAAGAAGAAGGAGAAATTATAGAACCTAAAGAAAGCCATATAAATATAATAGGTTCTGATAATGAAGAGGATGTTTTTCTCACTGAAGAAGAAAAAGGTTTCTTTTCTTCTAATCAAACTGACACAAACTATGAAGAATCGTAAGACTACCGCTTGGGGTTTGAAAATGCTATCATGGAAATCCATAATAAGTATGATCTTAGGAGAAAAATGTACCTAGATTCTGCCAAGAAAGACCAGATAGATACTGCTATTCGAAAAGTACCTGAAAACACCCTTAAGAAAATAACAGATAATGTCAACACCATGGCTAAGAAAGCTGAAACAAATAAAGGAAAAATTAGCCAGCCAAACAATGACCTTAGCTGTCCTAGTACCTCCACTAGTTACCCTGAGAAAACCATTTTGTCTAAAAATCCGAATCAGGATTAGCAGATTAAAAATCTGGAAAGGTTCATGGCTAATAAAGGTGATGTAAATATATCCAAAACACAAGTACCTTTCAACTTTGAGGGAAAAATTTCCAAAATCAAGATAAATATGCCCCTCACTGAACTGGTTACTCAACCAATGTATAGGTCTCAGGTTTTGAAGATACTAAACATAAGAAATGATGTTGACACCTTACACTTGGCTGATCATACACCTGAGTTGTTGTTTGTACCCAAAATAGAAGGAAATTATCAAGAAGGAGCCATTCCCCCTTTTTATTATAGTTTGAATATACATGCAAAATCTTATATAATGCCATACTTTATTCTGGTGCCTCTGACAATCTCATGCCAAAAGTTGTGATGGATAGATTAGGCCTAGAAATAACTAAACCTTATAAAGACCTGTACTTCTTTGATTTGAGTAGGGTCAAGTGTTTGGGCCCGATCAAGGATATTTGTGTCAACCTGGCACAAGTGCCTGCTAAGAATCTGGTCATGGACATAGTAGTAGCAAATATTCCTCCCAAGTATGGCATGCTTCTGTCCAGATCTTGGGGAGCCAAGCTTCAAGGGAACCTTCAGCTAGATATGTCATATGCTACCATCCCTTCTTTCAATCAGACTAGAATATTATATAGAGAGTCACATATGAAATATATGGTTAGCAATCAAGATAGACTAGACAATACTCCTCTTTACTCTATTCATTCATATCTTGATTCTTTCATCTTGTGCAAATAGGAAGACTTTAATGAGCAGGTGTATGAATTTGAAACACATCAAGACACACTACAACAATCAAAACAATCTCTAAATGAAGAACACAGGATTTAAAACTATAGCAACCTTGAACAAACAAATAATAACAAAACCAAACTTGACTTCCTACAAACTAAAAATGAAACCTCAAGACTAAGAGTTAGTTTGGAATATGAATTAGGTTGCTCAAAGAGAGGCCAAGTGACAGAAACACAAATATTCCCTTTTTCCAAACCCAAAGCACTAAAATTCCCTCATAGAACGATAATATTGGGGAATCTGAATCAAGGGAGTCTTATGTTTTTACCTTATCTAGACACCTCATTATCAAAAAGTCTTGTCCCTCCAGAAAAGTTGTTGACTCTCACTGATGTTGCCATCAATCCTAAAGGGATTTCTGTTGAGACTAATATAGAGGGATACAATATAGGTAGCCTAAGTAGACCCAAACTGATTAAGTTATCCCACGCCTTGCCATTACACACAAAACTAAAATACTCAAGGTTGTGCAAAATGTTTCAAGATGCCCTTTTATATAGGAGTAAAAGCTCAAAGCCTGATGACATAAACATTGTCCAAAAGAGGCCCTTTTCCAAGAATAACTATGAAACCTTTGGGAAAATTCTATTACTAAAAAAGAAAGCCAAAAAATACAGACTATATATGGACTTTAGACACTTAGGCAAAGCCTCCGTAGAGTCCAAGTATCCTCTTCCCAAGATGAACCATCCTATGCCAAGAATAGGGATCTCTAACAAGGTGACATTGATTGATAGTGTTTCAGGTTTTAATGAGATGACACCACTACAAATCAATCAACACAAAGACATTTTCAAAATTCCTTGGGATGACTACATGCTTGACCAAATTTTTCCTGGAATAAGGGATCCTCAAGACACCTTCAAAGAAGCCATGGCACCTGTTATAAACTTTTTCAATATGATATACATTGATGACATTGTCATTTGTTTGAGAGCTGATGAATAATTCCTTCTTCACCTAAACAGTTTCTTTCATAGAAACAAGGTTTGGAAACAAAACTCCATGAAGAAATATAAAGGAGAACTTGGCCTGTTTGAATGTTTTTGGCAAAAATCTTGTACAATGCCCCCAAGAGTAGATAGCCAAGTTCCTTATTTACAAGATTTGAATGATAAAGGGTTGTTAAATGATCTTGTGGATGACAGGGTAATCAAATACCATGGCCATTTAGAGTCTTAGTTTGAATTTCTCATTCATTGTACATACCACTGTTTGATGAAAAGATATAAAGAGAAAAACACAAAAACATTAAAATTTTTTTAAAAAGAGGGCAGATTTGAAAAAAGGTAAAGCCCCATACCCAAAAAATAGAACTACTGAAAGTGTGTAAGCCTAAATACCACTACTAGTGCATATAGGAGTCTTGTTTCAGTCATCTAGCCTAATCATGGTTGAACATGTTTTAAATTTATTATTGATAAGTTACTGAAAGATAGTTGGTCAAAATATTCCAGCTTGACTTGTCAAAGGATAGATTAGGGAGAATGATATTGGTTCCAAATGCTTAAAACAGAACCATAGAGAAAAATAGGGATGAATAGCAAACAATATATCCTAGCCCTGATTTTTCTAGTCTTATTTTGTACAAAAATAACATTTGTGTGTAGCTTGTTTTTATGGCAAAAACCCATGGTAATTCAGATTGTCTAATCTTGATTTAACCATGCTTTCAATTTAATTTTTATAGCTTAGTGAATGAATCCTGTCAAATAGCTTAATCTTAACAGTTGATGAGCCTAGGTAGGAAATAAAAGGAGTTCATTAGTCTAATCTGAACTCCTAGAATAAATAAGATAGAAGTAGATAGTTTGTTTCGTTTTCAAAATAAGAAGATGTCAAGGTTTCCAGTCCAAATGCACCTAAGGAAGAAAAAATGATAGGCAAGTAGGTTGGGTAGGTAGAGATGAAGTTGAGCTAATCATGTCTTTCATATTGTTGAGATCCTAGCTTCAAGAAAACATCAGCAAATGAAAAGAGGTAAAAATATGCCTAATGGATGAGGCACCAGTCTCCATAAAGCTAGAGATCTGAAGTTCTGGACACCTCCTAAAAAGGAGCTTCCCTCCCCAAGTGGAGCCACTGTTAGTCATCAATAATTTTTTCCTTTGTTGATGACTAAATTATTATCCCAAGCTTTCTAGAAACAAGGTTCATAAACATTGTGAGTTCTAGAAATCTCACTGCCTTCATTATCCTCAAGATAATTTTTCACTATTTCATCATTCCATAATGTCTAGATTTTCTTACCAATCCCTGAAAATCCATTAGAGGCTCATGTAACCCAATATATCTATATGTATTCACCTGTGGCCCAAATCCTTTGTTTTATTCTGCCTAAAACCCCCCACTGCTACCTGAGGCCACCAATCAAACAACTCTGTTGTGTCTCCCCAAAATACCCCAAAAATTGATGGTATCAAACTATCTTTGTGGGCTCTTTAGATAAATCAAGTACATTGGATTTTTGATCTTCAATACATCAGTTTATCATAAATTGTACCTCACACTTGATGATCCCAAATTCTAGGTCTCGATTCAAAAGCCAAGTCTAAGAAAGCTTCCACTAGGTCACCTAGGGTTTCACAAGTCATAGGGTGGATTTGGTAACCTACAAACTCTGTTTTTCTTGTATGAAGAAACTGCATCCAAAGAAGAAGGGAACAAGTGATTTTGTCCAAAATTCATCAAAGAGGTCACTCAAGGAAGGCCTTTTTGGCCTAAAGCACAAATTTTGCAAGGGGCAGCCTTCCCTTGCTCATATTTCTGCAAAATAATCAAGTGGCCATCAGCCCAGAAAGAAGGTAAAGTAATAGGATGAAATCACTACTGAAGACCACCAACAACAAAGAGAAGGCAACAAGGCCTATGCTTGAAGAAAATCAGGGTCTGTGACTGCATTTTTCCAAGCAAGGAATTAGTACTAGGTCTACAAGGGAAAAGGTCACATCCACTCCATCGGTGCACAATTGAAGATTATTTAGAAATGATAAATGAATTTTGATAAGTTTCAAAGAACTTAGAAGACAACACTGTTTACTTTTTTCTAAGCATCCCTAAAACCTAGGAGTTTGGGAAGAATGAAAAACAGGTCAAATGATGACAAAGAGCCTCCTTCATAACAATAGATGGCTTCAAAGGGTTTCAAGCTGCCCTCTACGGTTTGACAAAGAAGCACTATATCCCACTTCACCAAAGGGACAAAAAGGGAAAGGAATATCAGTGCAAAGGCCAGAATTTTCAAAAGTACAACCAGAGGTCGTAATGAAGGATCAAAGGAGGAAAGCATTAGGTAAAATTTCCTAAGGAGGTAATTATGATAAGCATGGATTAACTGTTGTATAAAAGAGGTGTTAAACTCCAAAAAGGATAGTGATCAAAAGAAAAAGTTGTGTAGGCACCTACAAAAACAGAAGTGGCCAGGAGAGACACAAAATGGTTTAAAAAATGCTAGATTTTCCCACCAAAGATATATCACTGGAAAACCGATCAAAGGAACAAAAATGTAATTGATATGAGAGCAGTAAAGCCTCCAATAAGGGTTTCCTTATCAAAAGAATATTTTGCAAAAGATAGGTAAACATAAATGACCCTTCTGTAGGACTATAAAAAATGCTTACCTACAGGAAGATGGATAAGGTCAAAGCAAACCTAAATTTTTCTAATGATAATAGCACACATGAAAACTAAAGGAGTTGTTGACACCACTTGCTAGGGTTTTCACACTAAGAGGTTTTCCACTAATTCACAGTGAGATACATGATAGAAGGTCAGTTGGAGGAAGGGAAAAATTCTTCTTTTAATCTCTCCACCAAGCAATTAAAGGTATAAAGGATGCAGGGCTGAAGACTCCTAGGTGAAAGTGCCAAAAATGTTCTCATGTTTACTGCTTACAAATGTTGAAGTTCATAAAGAGGATAAAGTGAAGAAAAACCTTCAAAACAGAACACTAATTTCACTATCTGCCTTTTTCCTCAAAACTTGCCAAAAGATCTTTTGTTTTTTAAAGATTGGTTCATTTTTACAAAATCTAATAAGAGACACATGTTTGAGATTTATGAAAGGTTTGTGAGTACAAGGAGAACATCAAGATGCTTCAACAAAGAAAAAAGCATTTTTTTCTTATGTTCCTGCCACCTATAGGATAAATAGACTAAAAAGACAGTGAAAAAGTGAAGAGAAATAAACATTAGGAAAGTGGGTTTTGGCATGAAATTATTATTTTCAAAAAGGGTATAAAAGCTTCCTTTCTCTTTACCCCTTACAAACTCATTTTTATCTTTGTAAAAGGAGGAGAGCCGTTGAAGATGTTTTTTAGGTTTTTTTGTGAAACTTTGGTAAAATTTTCAGGCGTTGCACATTGACAAAGGCCTATGCACCTAGCCGTCGATGCTGTGCATAGAGGCGGAAGCTGTAGTTCAAAAGGACACTATGCTGCACACCGGGGGGGGTGGTGCTACACACCAGTGAGGAAGCTGCACAAAGGTTCAGACCGGCCTGACCTGCCCACATTTCACATAGCGCTGCACTCTGATAGGGCCCGATGGGCCGTTCACCCCCTGACTCACCCACAGAAGCCTATGGCACTGCGCATAAGCTTGCCAGCACCTGACCCAAGCCAGTGCTATGCACAAAGGGCCCTACATAAAAGGCTAGTCGGGTGGCTCTACGCACAAGCAATTCTTTGTCAAATTTTCTCAAAAAGTGGCCAAAATCAAATTTCCTTGCCTCCATGCTCCTCCACAGAGTTAAATAAGGTTGGTGGTCCCTTTTTCTTTGATCTCCAAGTAATATTTTTCATTCATAATCAAAGGATAAGTTAAAAACCCTAAAAATTGGCCAAACCCTAAAAACTTCATGGAAATCAGACCTTTGACCCTCTAGGGCAAGGAATTACCAAGTGAAAGGTTGTCACAGGTGTAAAGACACTCAGTGCAAGCAAACCTACTTATAAACTCTAAAGCACTCCTTTATTACTTCATCCTGTCCTCATTTTCTAAAAAATTCCCTCACAACACTCATTTTCCCTCCCTAGAGATAAAGGCTCTCATTAAGCTAAAAGTCATTTTGTCCTAAATTCAGTCACCATGTCTGAGGGAGAAATCAGTTCTAGCAGTGATGAGGCCCAAAGGCCTATCAAGCCAAATCACAAGGGAGGAAGGACTAATAGGTTTGAGCCCTTGGATACCATTCAAATCACCTCTTCTCCCATGATACTTACTTGTTTTCAAGATGTGGATGCTACCAGTTTTGTGAGAAGGTTAAGCAAGTCCAAAACCACTCAATTTTGACTAGGTTATTCATCCTCAGCCTACAAAACCACCAATTCAACCTAGTAGGTGTAAATTTTGAACTCTCATCTAAATCCATTGATAAAGCCACAAGTATACTAGAAATTGGTGAGAGATGGTTCAAGCAGAAGAAATTGGCCTTGAGCTACTATGAGCCCTTCCTCAAATCTAGTTGTCAAAAAGGCTGCAAGTTTGTTTTCCCCTTATCCCACCTGCTAGAGAGATATGCCCTACTGATGAGGTAGATCATAAAATATTTCACTTGTGAGGGGAGGTACTCCAAGGTTTATTCATATCACATAAGGCTTTTGATGCACTTCACCAAGGTTAATATGCTAAACCTACCATACTATCTCTTCCAGAGCATTGACAAGATGGCTTTAGTGGTCAAGAAAAGAAGTTATGCCCATCAAATGCAAAGCCTTTATCACCATTCCTTGATTAAGATGATTTTTTTGCACCTACTGGAGTAGCAGGGAATCCCTTGGGAAGTTTTTATCTACATTATGTATTTGAAAATCCCCAAGCCTTCATTCAGCAAAATTTGCCTTCCACTTCACACTCACTTACCTCCACTCCTCCACCTATGCCTTCTCCACAAAGAAACATGCCTCTTTCCTCTTCTCCTGATGCATTAAGTGAAGATGGTGACAGTGGAAATGATGAACAACTAGGTGACAGTATTAATGAAGAACAAGTAGATGACAGTGGGAATGAAGAAAACAGTGAGGCAAGTACAGAGTTTTATGATGGGCAAGGGGGTGACAACAGTAATGAGGAACAAGATGAGGATGATGGAAGTGATGACAACAGTGGGGAAGACACAGAGTTTGATGAGGAAGAGAAGTAGGGTGATGATGACAAGGAAGAGGGAGATGAGCATGGCAGCCATGAAGGTAAAGACAGTGAACACTTGGAGCAAGACAGTGATAGTGATAATACAAATGAATCACTTCCAATTGCTGATGGACAATATGAGGACCAAGAGGATAATGAAGAAAATAATGAGGATGACAGTCAGTAAGAAAGTGCACATGACAGTCAGGAGAAAAATGTGCTTGAGCATGACAGTGAGCACAATAATAGTGCAAACAGTGACAAAATGAATGAAGATGACGAAGATAAAGACACAAAGGGAGATAACGAGGAAATGGAAGATCAAGAACAAGCAGGTGATGAGGCTAAAACTGATTCTTAAGAGGCAGGTAGTTACCAAGGCAATAGCATTGATGAGACAACCTATGATGAGCAAGGTAGCGAAAAAAATAATCATGACAGTCATGACACTAATCAGTCTCTAAATGACCAAGAAAATTAAAGTGATAGTGCAAGGAATTATAAAGAAGAGGACCTTAATGAAAAACGGAGCCAAAGTCAGGCAAGTGAAGAAGGTAATGATCAATTTCAAGGCCAAAGTGACATCATAGAAAATAGTGAGGAAGACAATGATGATGATGATGCTAAATATCAAGAAATCAGTGACCCAATGAGGCATGAGGTGACTCATGGAAGCAATGGAAAAAATGAGAAAGTTGGTGACAATAACAAGGGTCAAAGCAGTGATGGAAACACCTCCAAAACCATTATCACTCTTCTCACATGCACATATCACAAAGGAAAAAGATATGTGTTTGCTACCTCAAAAAGGAAAAGGGCCATCTCCTCTCCAGCTATCAAGCCTAGGGACAAAGGCAAGAAAAATATGGAAAGGATTGAGCAGTAGGTAAAGGTAAGGAGAAGCAAAATAATCAAGAAGATTTCTCAAGAGCCTCAATTCATTGATCTAGACAGTGACAATGAGGACAAAGAGATGACCAAAATATTGCTACTCTTAGACAAAGATGCATAGCTTAAGGAGTGGGAAAGAGAGTTTGAGATGGCACAATGTGTCATTCACTATTACAAAGAGGAGCATAAGCATTTCAAGAAGGTAAAGAGGGGCCTCACTCTCCAAAAGAAAATGACCAAGCACTATGCAAAGAAAAACATGCTTGCTTGTGCCAAACTGAATGAGGCCCTCATGGAGCTAGAAAACCTAAAAATGGAAAAGGAGCATGACATCTTTGGATTTTTCGTTGAGGCTTTTCAACAAGTGTCCAAGACCTCTTGAGGGACCTCTCCACAAATTTTGGGCCCAATTGGACAAAATTTAGTCTTTTTTAAATTTTGAGGTCTCTGTGCACAACACCCTAGGAGCTACGCACAAATTTGGTGCATCCTCAACTTGAAAATTTTGTATTTTTGGATTCCTCTCATCACCAATAGCTTGCTCACCAAAGTTCATATCCTTTGGACCATTTTTGACCCCCCAAAAGGTCAAAAAAATCAAAATTTTGACCTTTCTGCCTCATTTTCAAACCAGGTGCTACGCACAGAGCAGTGTTGGGAAAATTAGTTTTTGAATAGGTAATGGAGCCCACTTAGCACAACTCAAGCATTTTTGGAAACTAGACTCATCAGGATTTCCAATGAGCCATCACGGAGCCAAATACGGTATCGGGAAGGGGTCCAAAACTCAGCCATAATAGACCCTATTTTCTGCTGAAGTAGCGTTGCGCATAGAGGCTGTCTTGTGTGTTTTGGACCAAAAGTCAACAAAACACACTCATTCATTGCAAATAGATATTTTTGAGATTTTTAAGGCAAACTACTCTAGAATTAGGTGCAAATAGTTATTTTGGCATTTATTTATTAGGATATTATGTGCCTTGGGCCTTGCATGATCTCTTGGCCATAAATGTCATTTATGGTTGAATTTGACATTTTCCTACCATATTTAGGGTTTTAGTCCTCCTTTTCTCCATAAATAGAGCATGAGGCCCCTATGTATTTTGTTGGCATTTGATGATCTTTAAGAACAATATACATGGTTTCATGAGTTTGGAGAAGAAATTCGAGTTGTGGAGTTGATGAATGGCTTGTTTGGCTTGATGATGGAGAAGTGTGTTTGCAGAATTCCTTATGTTACACCATTTTTTTGGTCATCTAACTCATTATCATTAGATGAACCCAAGTACACCATGTAATACCAATTTTACCCTAAGTAAAATTGCTTTCACCATGTCAAATGACATTGGTCCATATTTCCTGGTCATATTTAAACCAAAACAAAAAAATTAATTAAATAAATCATTATTTATTTAATTATTCCCTAGGAACAAGTTATTTAAATCATTATTTAATAACATTCCTAGTTAAATTTGACTAAATCATTTTTAAACAATTAAATAAATCATTATTTATTTAATTATATCCCCATCATCTCCCTAAAATGATAAATATATCATTTATTTATATATTGTTTATAAATAAAGGAATTGACCCACGTCAAAGACCTTTTCCCTCCAACAAATATAATAAAACATTCCTAAAGGGTGGTTCTAGAATTTGATTAATAATATTTTATTCATGCAACAAGTTCTAGATAACCCTAATATTTTTTTATAAATAGGAGGGTTTTCTCCATTCATTAGTCACCTTCATTGCATTAGATCACACTAGATCTATTCTTGGTCACCATTTTCCATTTTTACCTTGTGAGCTCCCATTGAGTTCTATGTTTGTCTGGGTTTTCTACCACAATAAGAGAGAGGAATTTTTAGATCTGAAACACTCAGGACTTCCAAGAACCCATCCCACTGAGGAGAATTGGAAAACACCTTTCTTTTTTTCCTCTCAGGTGCCCCATTCTTTAATATAATACAAATCATTCTTTTAAACACTTTGTTCTTGTCTTGTATTCATTGGACAAAGGGAGCAGAGTTATATTTTCTCTGTTCTATCTGCTTTTAATGTCATTATGTTAGACATGTGAATCATGTGCGTATTTAAAAGAGGTTATTTTGCAGCCATAATCGATTTTAGGGCTATTTTTTATGCATAGCTAAAGTGATCTTTTATGACAAAAGATTCATACTAACAATTGGCGACTCCACATGGCTTTTCTTTTGCGACAACTGTCGTTTTATGTATTCGTGCATATCCAATTGTTTCAGAACCTAGGGTTTCTCTTCCATTTTCTGTTTTTCCTATTTTTATGGTGCTTTCCACCTCTAAAACCCTAAAACAATCAAATTTTTAACTTCCGTGTGTTTTTTGCCTTATTGCGCAGGTGACAGACATCAGCCGTAGATGAGACGGCAAAATTTTCTGAAATCTTCCGCCAAGAGAGCCAGATCTGGAAGTTGCACTTGTCAGCCCAAAAAGTGCGACCTAGCCTTGAGGTCACACTTTTCTGCCCTAAATATGTGTCCTAGACAGTAAACAGGTTAGAACCTGTGACCTGCACTTTTTTTTGCAAATTTCCAGAACTTTTTCTGGGTTTGTCTGAAGCTTCTGTCAGGGTTTTCCAGCCTCTGTCTCCACCCGTTTAGACCTGTTTCTGATATGTTTCACTCAAACAAGTGGGAATATTTCTCCTTAGGGCTCTAGTACCCTCCACTTTCTGTGGGAGAGTTTTAGTTGTTTCAGAAGTCTAAATTTCCAGAGTTTCAGCCTTATTGCTTTTAGATCTGATACCTCATTTTCAGATCTCTTTCGATCAGCTCTTCCCCTTTTCAAATCACCTCATATAGTTTTGTTTGGGTTCATTTCTAGGGCCGCCTCATTGCCCCTTCTATTTTTCGCTGATCTCCCCCTCTTTTAGCAGCAACCTTGCCTCTACCTCTTTGTTGTTCTCTGCACCTCTTTTCAATAGATTTCTCCTTTAGATCCTTGTCCCTCCTGACCTTAGATCTATTGGCCTCTTTTTGCATGCCTTGCCTAGTTTTTTCCCTCTTATAGACCATTTTTGAGAGACCCGCCTTCTTGGGTTATATTGATGCATTAGTAGATGTTAATTTTTTGTTCTTTTAGTTTTATTTACTACAGATTTATTTTCAGTTACACAACACACTTTTTCTTTTTACTCTCAAAACGTCTGGGTTTAAACAATTAAAATTAATGCACACCACACACTGACGCTAAGTGAAGAAGAGCCTGGTTAACACTGCCTGTCAAAGACTTTAAATCAACTATCACTGCACCTCTCTGCCCTTGACCTCACTTGATTTTGTCCATCCCTGCCCTTGTCGGTTTTTCTTCTTCCCGTCATCATTGCGCCCCCAAGGCGCTTCTCCCGGAGACTTCTTGGCCTTCACCCTCAGTTTCTGATCGGTCAACTTCCTCCTTCCCATCGTCATTGAGTAAGTCCTCCCCTGAGTCCGCACTCTGAATCTTCCTCTAATTGTTCGAGTTCTCCCCATCCTCTTGGTTCCCCCCTGTTACCTTCACCATGTCTAGTTCCGGACCTAGCCCTAACCCCAGTTCTACTACTGGGTCCGTGTGCAGTGGAACCCCTACGGGACCTACCTCGACTGCCCCATTACTCCATTATATGGCTGGCCTTAGTCTCCCTGATTTCAATCAGCTCATTAATGACCCTATTTGCCACGATGTCAGTTGGCCTGCTATGCCAACCAAGCTCCCCTCCGACATTCCCAAGTTCGAAGGCCTTGCTAGTGAAGATCCCCCCAACCATATCCGATCTTTCCACATGTGGTGTTCCTCCAATTCCATCATCGATGACTCCATCCATTTTCAATTGTTCCAACACACGCTTACCGGCGAAGCTTCTAAATGGTATGTTGACCAAGCCACCTCTTCCCATACCACCTTTGCGACCATTGCACAAGCCTTTCTATCTTATTTCTAGCTCCCCCTCCGATACGACACTGGTACTGAACTCTTAACTTCTTTCCATCAATCCTCTTCGACCCGCCTTTCTGCTCATGTCCAGGAATGGTGAAGAAGACGAAGCTTGTGTCGCCCCCCCCCCCCCTTTGAAGATCGGGTTTACATGGACTGGTTCCTTCACTCTCTCTTACCTCCCATTGGAAAATATGTCGCATCCCATTTTCCCCAAACCGAAGAAGACGCCCTTCAAATAGCCTTGAAATATGACCTCATCTACGCCCAATCCGGTTATGTTTATACTTTCCTTCCTGACCTCCCCAAGCCCGGTGGCTCTAATGCCTCAGGGGCATGTCACTCTACCGATGGTATCGTTGGAGCCATATCACATACCTCTGCTCAACATCCTGTGGGCTACGGTTTCCCTCCAGGAGGGGCTAGCCCCTCTAGCACATTCCCCCCTCCAGGTAGCATGTACCCAGGATACGGCATGCCTCCTCCTTTTTCCCACACTCCTGCTTACCTAAATGTTTCCCATCCTAACCCTTATCCTTACCCATAGCCTGGTGTCCCAGCTCCTCCAGCATTTGGACCTCTCACCCCCTTGCCTTCTCCACCCCGCCGCAACACTTAATAACCCCTCCAGGGCACGTATTTGCACAACAGGACGAGACCAATTCTCTTCCTTCTCAAAGAAAGAGGAAAGGAAATCAATCTGCCCCTAGTAATCGTGGACCCAATCCTTTGATTATTGATCCTCACACTGCTAACCAGCCACAGGGTTCTCAACCCAAGCCAAACAGGCCACTTCGCACCAATAAGCCCTATTCGTGTTGCAGTGTTTATGGTCATTACACTCACGATTGTCCCTTATTACCAAAAATGTGGTAGATGTGGGATTCTCAGGCCACCGTGTGGGGACAACACTCCTCCCCTACTATCCCTCACACCCCAGCTACTTCTCAACCCACTGTTTTTACTGATCCTTTCCCTCAACAAGGATTTGTGGCCACTCAACCCCCTCATGCCCCGGTATCCACTCAACCTTCCCCTTCTGGTTCCTCTTAGTACCAGATTCTCATGATGGCCTCTGACCCCCCTCTCACCATTGACCTCAACCTTCAAACTTGGTCCTGTTAGTATTCCACACCTCCCATTCCATCTGTCTCTGAGTCTCCATCGTCAGGTCCTACAGAGCCTCTATCGACACCCAATGGTCCCTTGCAACTCCCTCCACCCAAAGTCGAGGTTCATCCCAAGCCTCCTAAGGGACCATTACGCCAAAATGTTACCTCTGGTCGAGCTGCCCATTCATACAGCATAGTAGATGATCTGGCCCAATCTCCTGCTGCTGTTTCAGCACTAGAACTCCTCCAGTCGTGTCCTTCTCAAAAGAAGGCTCTACTATCTTCCGTGGGCACTGTAGATCATGTTGATGACCAATTGATTGTTTTTTACGCCCGTCAGTTAGACCATCCCCCTCTTCCTCATTCGATTGCTTTCCAAATCCAGTCAAAATCTGAAATGCCAATGTTGCTCGATGTATTATTGATGAGGGGGAATCTGCCTACGTAATGTATGCTTCGGTTTGGTAACAACTCAGATCCCCTGAGCTGGCCCCTTCCACCATCACCCTTCACGCGTGGGATGGCCATGCCTTCCATCCCATTGGCCTTTTCCGTAACTGTCCTATCACCCTTGCTGGTAAGACTGTTTGTGTCGACGTTGAAGTTATTGACGCCCCTCTTCACTACAACATCCTTTTGTCGACGTTGAAGTTACACCTATGCCATGTTAGTCGTCCCATCCACAGTCCACCACAAAAATTTTTTCCCTCATAATGGAAATATTGTCACCATTGACCAATTGACCTACCAAGAACCAAAATCTCAAACCTCCCCTGAGTCCACCATCTCTACTGTCACTAATAAACCAACTATTAATTCTCTGACCAGTGTTTCCCCTGGCGTCTACAAAGATTCCTCTTTTCTTGGAACTTTTCCTGGTCCACCCCCTCCTTCTGTCTCTGACCGCAGCCTAGCGAATGTTTGCATGATGAAATCGTCTTAGGCTGGCCTTCCACAGCCTACTCCGGCTAGTCAACAACCTCAATCTCGCCCACCCCCTCCTGCTCCTAGCCCTTCGCTTCAGTCCACCGAACCTTTTTCACCTAACCCTTCCCATCACACTTAGGAACCTCCCTACCCTCCTGAGTTAGTTCCCTCAGGTCTCCACCATATGGGAGCCATCCCCCTAGTCATTACCCCGCCGGTAAAATACCTTTCCTTGCCCCCCCCCCCCCCTCGTCTATTCGGTCCCCGTCATGGCCACCCTTTCCCTCCCTAAATTAACCTTGGGAATTCCAGTATGGTATCTTAATCCTCCAACCAAGACCCCACCAGGCCACCCCAAACCATACATAGTCATGACACCAGTGTAACTGATTCCCTTCGCTCCTTCCACCACCACTGTGCCCCTAGCCCCTCCGCAACACCCTCCTAATGCTGCGACAGCTACAGGAAAGAAACGAAAAACTCGCAAGGGGGCATCCAATGACAAGGCCACTGCACCTGACCCTACCCCTCCCCCACCTGCCAAACCTTGTGCCTTGTGTGATGGTATCGGTCATCCCACTCACACTTGTCCTGTGTTTCCCCGTATCCAACCCATAGTTAAAGTCGCGTTCCCTAAATCTACGATCCCTGAAACATCTGTTTCTTCCTCATCTGTAGCCAATAACACAAAGACTCTTCACACCAACAAACCCTGTGCTCTATGTGGTGTCCATGGCCATTATTCTCACCATTGTCCTCACCTCACGCATTACCGAGCCTCTTTAGAGGTCATCCGCGAGTACGAAGTTGAAAAAAATCAATCCGGCTCTCCCATCCTTGCTCAATATGCGTCTAGTCCACTCGTGGATCCCCCTGCTACCATTGATATTCCTCCCCCTGATGTTGAGATGTCGGACCCTGTTGCTTCCCTTCTATACCTATCATCATTCGCGCGCTCCTCGGAGTCCATTCCTTCTAAATCCACTCCACCTATTCTGCTTGATTCCCCTCCAGACACGGGTTCTTCATACTTTGACCATCTTTTTACCTGTTCTTTTGTCATTCCCCGTGATGACCCATATCTGCTCCTCTCTTCCCATACTGATGATTTAGGTACCTTTGCAGTGTCGTATGGTCTCCTTGACCTTTCCACTCCCTCTCCTAATCATGATCATACCATCGGTATCTTCGATGTTCGTCGCAGCCTGAGTGCCCACTCTTCATCCCATAGTTCTCATTCATCTCCCTCATGTCGATCTATGAGTCCTAGACTTCCTACCCGGACCGCTCCCTCCCGTAGCTGTCAATGGATGTCTATCCTCTACTCACGCTGCCATCCTTTTTCTCATCCCGCCCATTTATTTTCTTATGACACTATTACATCGGCCCTCTCGTCCACACCTTATCTGGGCTACGCCGATGGGGTAAGTCGCTAGTCCTGCCATCTCACCTCAACAGCATGGGCCATCTTTACCCCCTTGCATACACTGGTTCTTGCAAATGGGTTCTGCGTTGGTAAGGCCACCAATAATCAGGCCGAATATGATGCAGTTTGTGGTCTCTTAGTCGATGCACTCTCTCATCACATCCTCCATCTGCATGTTCATTTAGATTCCCTGCTTCTTGTCTTACAACTTAATGGTGTCTATCGTGTGCATAACCCTATCCTGTTTAGAAAATATTTATGAGTGCAAATTTTGATCCGAGAATTTAGATTCATTACATTTAGCCATATACCTAGAGATCAAAATCACTGCGTAGATCAAATCGCAAATCATGTTCTAGACTAGCATTTATCACACACAACACAATAACATTTAACACCATCAATAAAATGCATATACATCATATATATTATATAACATGTGTTTTTAGAGTCCATCTACTCTGAAACATACGACATGCCCATAGCATGTTACAATAACAAAACTACAAAAATAGGGGGCACCACTCGCCCCTAAATAGACACTGGGGGGCACCACCGGCCCTACATCTAATCACTCTCTGGAGTATCTCGAGCCAATGGCTTTGCTCTCGTAGCTCGTAGATCATGCACAGCCTGGCCAGCCATCGCCATGCGTCGCATGATACCTCACCACTCCGAGGGTAGCCCAATACATAACACTATGTACCGGTTGTCTAAATCCTGCCAACCATGCTCCGATACACCGGTCAGCAGCCCCTCACATACGAATTTCCTCCACTAGAGTAGCCATATTCTCACTCTGCGCCATCCTTGATCCACTTGCACCTGTAGCTCCTGTCGCTGTAGGTCGTCCCATATATCCGGTCAGTTTTACCAGAGCTATATCTACATTCCAAAAAACATCACGATTAGCACCATGTATACTAGTCACAAACTCTAAAATAAACATAACAGATTAGTTCCTTGTCACTTACCATCAGGCCCCCACACTCGACCAAGCAGAAGCGGAAAGTCCGGATCTCCCCAATAACTCATCCCACTATAGGGATAGTCGTCTATGTATAATGGCATTTGATCCCAATGCATGAAGAACTCTGGTCGGAACACCCGTTCGATCGCCCCTCCCCCTCCTCTACACAATATTTGTCCCCACCCACACATCCAGGGCTCTCTCGGACTTCCATCAGACAACTGTACACAAGGTGGTAAGGTTAGGATCTTCTCAAAGAAGAAAGAGCACAACATCGTCCCGTAGGCGCCATCATGATTCACTTGTTGCTTGCATAGCGACAGTTGTCGTTTCACCGATACCAACATCATCTGGGCCCACCCATAGTAGGTCCCACTCAGCACACTCTCCACAATCATCATCTTCCCTCTAGTGATGTGATGGAATGCCTGGCTACCCAAGATCTGCAACACTGCTGCGGCCACTGCCTGGGTCTCCAACCTCTCTAGATCACCAATGGATATCCGAGTCCCTTTGAATCGGACACCTGGTCGACAATGTCGCTCAAAAAAATCCATAATGTTACGCCCCCGTGGTAACACTGTCTGCATATTTAAAATACAAATCCTGGACCGTCAACTTGATCCTGTGCCCCTGCACTACAAACGCCTCATAATCTGGATCCCAATAACTGATAATCTAGGCCAACAAGGGCTCTCTAGCCCTCATCAAAGGGTTCTCCAAAAATTTCAAAACCCCATGTCTAGCCAGTGCACGATTGACACCCTGATCCACCTGGATTTCCGTCCATAATGTCCCTTACTCTGTCTCTCTCCACTTGATCCATATATCTGCCATATCTGCATAAAAAAATCATTTTTGTTAGCCTCCAGATCAATAAAACTGCATTAATATACACCAAAATAGAATCTCAGCCCATAACTGCACTGAAACCCCCCACATCTAACAGGTCACACTTTTTGGGAAAAACCTGGGCCAGGTCGCACTTTTCAGTCCAAAACCTGCGTCCCAGGTCGCAGTGTTTGCCCCAAAAAGTGCGACCCGACCGTAATGATGAAGTAAGGGTGGTTCCTGAGATTTAATGCCCTAATCTGCAATTTGAATCCATCAAAAACAAAGCTTAGGATTAGGCCTCTTACCTGCAACTGACGGATCACAATTCCAATGGTCGGTTTGTCCGCTACAATTGCCGCAAGATTTAGGGCCTTCTCTCCTCTCCACATTCACCACAGCTACATAGGAAAATGAATGATTTTGGAGGGAAAATGCCTTATTAGAAGAAAACCCCTATTTTTTCTTTCGCCCGCTGCGACCAAACCGTAGCCCCATTTGACATACCGTCTGCACTGTTGGAAAGATCTCACCGAACACTCAAATGGATATCTGTCAGTTTTTCATGTTTTGATACTTCACCAAGAAACATTTAGTCCATGAAGGGTCTATTCACCTCTTCTTAAAATCAAATTTCTTCACTTACGACACTTGTACTTGGGGCACCACTTTGCCTCCTTACTCGTCTTCGTTCATGTTGATTTTCGTCATGAGCTACCCTATTGTAATCATGATTTTTTGGTCCCCCATTGGACCTGTACTATGAGGCAGCACCATTGAGTCACCCTTGTTTAAAGCATCCGAGTCGATTCATTATCACATCCATGGAGTCTATCCCGAGTCCCTTCATACCCCACTATACTCCTCCATCCTTTCTTGCTTGATCCCTCTCTCGTGTCACACATTATGGCCTTCGGTACCCTTGTCCCCTATCCCTCATGATATTGTGTCAGTCGCTGCCAAGCCATTCATGCCTTTCATGCTCTAACAAGGGAAGTCATCCAACCACTCCTCCGTATCCCTCATTCCATCGTCATTATCAGTATCTACTTGTTCGTCTCTCTACTATTTTCCCTTGTGCCTTAGTTGGGGTTCCCTTATTGCCTCACCTATGGCAGACTGATACTTGTCGACATCAACTTCCTTACTCCAAAAGCCAGGTCTAGGGGGCAGTGTACCTTGGTTCTAGTTCTTCTCAGCATGATGGTGATCTATACACTTGATGGTACAGTGATGCAGAAGCAAATATTGGTGATTCCCTGGTGTGTGTGAGATGTCTCAACCCTCATGAGGGGGTGGCCCTGCAGGTAGCCCCCCACATGCTAGGATGACTTCTTCATTTCCGCCCTTGATGCAGCTCCTCTCATTTGATGATATCGGCCCCAACCACTTGCAGCACCTTTTCAATTTGCATGTACCAGTATGATGTTGCGAGCCCTTCCCCGTGTGTAGGGGGCATTTGGGTGTATTTGTATCTCATGTACTAAAATCTCCTTGTATAAGTCCTGAAGATTATTCCAGGCATCGCATGTATGTGGGATTCATCATTTTCTTTATCTGGTGCATGTTTAGGCCAGCATATGCTTCACTATTACATTCTGTGGTTTTTCGGCTGCCTTATTCTTTGTACTATTGTCTCGGCGGGAATAGTTATGCCTCCCCCGCTGCCTTTAACACTGGTACCACTTCATCACCTAGAGACTTGTTGCACCTGTAAGTCTCGTCTCCTCTGGGTCTAGTCCTCTAGCACATTCGACTACCTTACATTCCTCTGTCTCACTTTCCTTTTGATACCTAGTGATTGAGTTCATACAATGTACTTCGGTCATACGATTTGCTCCTAACACTCATACGTTGGGGGGCAATCTGTTACACCATTTTTTTGGTCATCTAACTCATTATCATTAGATGAACCCAAGTACACCATGTAAGACCAATTTTACCCTAAGTAAAATTGCTTTCACCATGTCAAATAACATTGGTCCATATTTCCTGGTCATATTTAACCCAAAACAAGGAAATTAATAAATCATTATTTATTTAGTTATTCCCTAGGAACAAGTTATTTAAATCATTATTTAATAACATTCCTAGTTAAATTTGACTAAATCATTTTTAAACAATTAAATAAATCATTATTTATTTAATTATATCCCCATCATCTCCCTAAAATAATAAATAAATCATTTATTTATTTATTTTTTTAAAATAAAGGAATTGACCCACGTCAAAAGACCTTTTCCCTCCAACAAATATAATAAAATATTCCTAAAGGGTGGTTCTAGAATTTGATTAATAATATTTTATTCATGCAACAAGTTCTAGATAACCCTAATATTTTGTTATAAATAGGAGGGTTTTCCAGATTCATTGGTCACCTTCATTGCATTAGATCACACTAGATCTATTCTTGGTCACCATTTTCCATTTTTGCTTTGTGAGCTCCCATTGAGTTCTATGTTTGTCAGGGTTTTCTACCACAATAAGAGAGAGGAATTTTAGATCTGAAACGCTGAGGACTTTCAAGAACCCATCCCATTGAGGAGAATCGGAAAACACCTTTCTTGTTTTCCTCTCAGGTGCCCCATTCTTTAATATAATACAAATCATTCTTTTAAACACTTTGTTCTTGTCTTGTCTATTGGATGCATGGAGCCATATTATATTTTATCTGCTTAATGTCTTTTTGTGCTTAGATCTGAATTTGTGCAACAGACTTAAAGATATTTTGTAGCCATAATCGATGTTAGGGCTATTTGTTATGCGTAGCTAAAGTGATCTTTTACGACGAAAGATTCATACTAACAACAATTGTAAGGCTCTTCTTTATTAAAGATAATACAAATGAATACCATTTTCTTAATGAGTTCTTTAATTAAGTAGCTTAATTATCATGTTTTATCAATGGGTTATTTAACTAATTAGCTTGTTTCTTGAATTCCTTGATCATCTTGATAGATATATGATTCATGAATTAGTTTTTACTATGCAGGTGCTTTTGATTTTTTCTATGTTTGTGATTGCAGATCTTTGACGGTGACTACTTCAAGCCACTGGAAAGAATATTAGCGCTGGACTACAGGTAGGTTTCCAAAACCATGTTATAGTTAATTCTGAATCAAACATTATCTAGAGAAAATATTTTTTGTTTGTCTGTTTGTTGCTAGTTGTCCGTAGGACACTTTGGAGGTCTATCTTGTAAGCAAGAATGACTTATCCATCCAACAGCATCATGGTACATAAATTCCTACTTACCCTGGTGTTAGCCATCAGTAAATTTTGTTTGAGAAAATGATGGCTAAAACAAGTCTTATTGTCTTCAAGAAACAAATTTCCTTAAAATATTTGTGACTTCTTGCAACCCCTTTTGTGTCCCTTGTCCAAAGAGTCCTGTTCCCCGATATTTTTACTTCAAATCCACCAAAAAACCCCTATCATTCCCAAATAAAAGACTGTTTCCTAAAGGTCCCATTTACATCATTTCATCCCCATATCACTCATTTTTCCCTTTATCCTTATCCTCATTTCTTTCTAAAAACTCCTTTTCCCCCCCTTCCATTTATCCTCCATTTTCCTCTGAAAAATCCCCTCTTATGGCTATAAAACCCTTTGTTATGGTTTAAAACCATTCCTTTTAGCTATCGAGACTTCAAAAAGCCATGAAAACCCACAAAAAATGCAAAAAACCCTTTTTCTGCCCCTTTTAAGTCTTTAGGCCCCTGAGGGCTTAAGCTTTTCCACCCTTATTTTCAACAAGACCAAGTGCTATAACCAAGCGCTTAATAAGCCCACTTTATCTTTGCAAAGTTATTCCCCTGATACAATAGACCCCTGTCATTTTAACCCCTGGTCGCTTCTCCGCCATAGAACCATGCCCCAGCACTTTCTCCTTAAGCCCCTTCCCTTATCCCTTTATACCATCGTGCCCTTTAAAGAACTAATTTCTCTTTTAAAAAAATCTCCTCGCACTATACATACCTCGCAAGTGATCTTGACTGTTGATCTTATCAATCTGACGGTCATTACTTGCCCACTACATTCCCGATCGCCCGACCCATTTCTTCTTTTCACCCTCGGCATCGAATCTTCGGTGTCGATCCATATAAACCAACGACCCTCATTAATCTAGTCCATTCACCTTATAAAGGCAATCTCCACCATTGGTTTGTAAAATCCGATGGTCCTCGCTCATCCTGCCACCCAACTTCCCTACGGACCCACATTCCACTACCCGGTCCTCTCTTCAATTCAAGCCCTGACACCTTTCCCCCACTACAGCTCTTACCGTTCAAATTTCCATCGCACCCATTCCGCATCGTCAGATCTCTTCCCCATCATGCGATGGTTGACATAACATATCGCGTGATTTTGCGGTCTTGAGTTTAACAAACAAAAATCACACGACATTGGTGGTATTGGAAAAGGCCACAAAGCACGTTTCGGTTGGATCACATTCCATTTGGGAAAAACCATTTACCGCCAAGGGTCACGCGAAAACCACCCATGGTATTTCGAAAACCATTTTTTCCCGAATTCGCACCAAATATAGTTTTGAACTGGATTTTCATCAGTTTTCTTCAATAAAATTCCTCCGCTTGCATAATCACCCCCTCTACATCACTCCTCCACTCCGCCAACATCCTAAGCAATCAAACCCCTCCATCGCAGGTTTTTATAATGTTTTTCATTATTTGTTGTAGGTTTTTATCATGATTTTTGGAGCAGAAACACTGTCCACAACTCACAAAGGGACAGAGCCAAAGTCTTCCATGCTTAAAGGCCAAATTACGAAGAAAAGATTGCCTGGTTTCATTCGAGGGTTTTGTTAGTGCTGTGTAAGCGCTGGTCATACCCTTAAACCCTCCACCATACTATAAACCACCTACACACAACAAAGAAAAGTAATGGTGAGGGTAAAGCTTGAAGACCAGAGATTAAAAACAAAAGCCAAAAATTTGAATATTTAACCAATGAATTAAAGGTTAAAACAATGGATTAAAGGGAAAGTCATCAAAAAATCAAAGTGAAGAGGATTAATGCATAAAGGTGAAGATTTTAAGGCTTAGTCCTGCAGTTTAATATTTAAACACAATTTTAAGATGGGTACAGGCAGTTAAAGGAACAGGTTTAAAACCACTAAAGCTAACAAGGGCCTCCGAATGCCACATCATTGAGGCTATAACTCCTCAAAACTTCCACCTACAAGCTAATTTCATCTAAAGACTACAAATTAATGACACAGTCAGGGATATTTTTAAAGACATCTCAAAATTAACTACCAACCTACCAAAAGCCCCCAAAGTCAACAAAAGTGACTAAAGGTGATGAAATTTAATGTAAGATTGATTAAAACATAGATAAACATTTCAAAACTTCTGCCTTAGGCCTCCCAAAGGTCGAGAAACCATTACTCTGTATTAATTACACAAAGTACCCTTCTTTACACTCCACCTCCTCATTCTTCTATAAATACTTCTATAGAAGACAATATAGAGGTTGGTCTCTGGATACCCGTTGAATGTAAATAGTTGTTGAAGCATGTTGTAGCTATGTTTTTTAATTGAATACAGATAAGCTATGATGAGAAGTTTGAATTCGTAGAGACCCACTGGACTTGAAGATTGTAACTGGTTTGAACATCAAATACAAATAGTTGATTTATGGGATCTTGGTCTATGTCAATGGTGATGCATTTATTACTGTAATTGTTATTTTTCTTTATGTTTTCATTCTGTCCAATTTCCTTTGATAAATAAAAATATATATATATTAGGATTTACTTCTGAAGTACCCTAAATATTAATGTTGTATCTTTATCTTTTATGTTTTCTTCTAATTGTGTTTTGAAGGTAATTCAATAGAGTATAACTAGTGAAGTGTTGGTAAGCCCATATTTCCTGAGTACAACTTGAGATATTGTCTTTGAATATTCTTGAAAAAGTCTGCTAATTAAAGATTGAGCTAGAGAAGTCTATGGTTAGCCCTGTCCTCTATTTTCTTCTCCAATAGTTGCTTTGAAAAGTTCCCTGAAGAGTATGTCAAAAGCAGGCTAGTTTAAAAGTACTTACCTGATATTAGAATAATTTTTATGTTTACCATGAATGTTTTCCTTTGAATATGCTGAAAGTAGGCTAAGTTAAAAGTATTTACTTGATCTTAAGTTGTTCTTTGTTTTTAAATGTTTTCTCTTGAAAGTATAACAAAAGCAGGCTAGTTTAAAAGTACTTAGCTGATCTTAGGTTACTTTGTGTCTTTCCATTAAGTGCATGTCAAAAGCAGGCTAGTTTAAAAGTACTTACCTGATCTTAGGTTGTTCTTTGTTCTTTCTTATCTGTTTACTTCCTCCACCACACTGTTAATGTTTCATTCCATAAAATCAACTTAAAGAGATACTTTGACATAGATGACTTGCCCCATGGACCACACTTGGAACTTGATGTGCAATTAAATCCTCTTATGACTCCATAGCCCAATGGATTGATGCTGCTCCTTGCTTATCTTATCAGCTAAACCATTATGTCACTTACTCACACCTTCGCCCTTCATACATACTTCCTTCATCTGCATTTTATCTTGCCCAACCAAAAACAAACAAACCCTGTCCTTCATAACTAGCCTAAAATCATACTTAAGCCTTAAAGATCATATCTTTGAACACATACATATAGAGATCCCTCTCTGAATCTAGGATGGTTAGGTCCTTAGATTCCAAAGTGGTTTGATGTAGGCTCTGCAGCTTTATATTTTCCAATCTTGCAAAACTATGGTGTCCTAACACACTGGCGACTATACTAGGGACTTCTGACTAAAATCCTTCAAAATAAAAGACTCATCATTCACCTAAGTAAAATCAGCTTTCTTCAAGTACTACCAAGCATACTGATGATCATGATAGGACTTGTCTGAATCAGTTACAAACTAAGTAACCCTTAGAATTCTAACATACCCTCATCAAAACCTTGAAAAAGTTAGCTAAATAAGCCATAGAGTAACCTCTGTTTGTCTCATCATCGTAGCTAAGTGATGAAATAGATTGAAGATACTCTCATAATCCACGGGACTGTAAAAACTCAGAAAACCCAAAACATTTTAGATTGGTATTCAAACTTATTAGTGGTGGTGGACCATAAAACATTTTACCTTATAAAGCTAAAAATTTCCACCTGGTGACTCCACAATCCTGAATTGACCTAAAGACTCCATTGGGAACCCATTTTTATCATAAAATCATACAAAATCAGCTTAGGAAACTTTGATGATTAAGTTTTCTTGTTAAAATATCAGTTAGCCTACTAAAGATTGTCATACTTGGTTAAAATTTTCTTATTATTGGGTCCGAAAACATAGCATAGTGGCTTCTAGAAGAGTTCATACTAGAGCCTATCCTTACCCAAATCCTCCTGAGATAGTTGATAATCTAGAAAGTATACTTAGGAAATATCCTAAGTCTAAAAGTTCAACTATTGTTAGGCCACTCCATAGAGCTAATTTTGTTCATGAAAACCTTACAACTCTACAAGATTCACAAGTTGACTTAAGAAACCCATTCATAACTAGGTCACTTGATGATATAGATCAGATAGACTTTGAGCCTCCACACTCACCTGAAAATAGTGGTGGAAACACTGTTAGCAGAGAAACTACCCCACCTGATTTGCATTTCCTTCATAATTTTGGTTTCTCTCATCCTACATCTGCTTAACAGTATCTTGTTGTTCCATCCACTTATGTTTTCCATACACCCACTATTCAACCCACTCCATTCCATCAACCCCCTCCCATCTTACATCCTCCACCTGTAAACCCCCCATTTTTTCCACAACCCCCTATCATGGCAACATGGTATGCTCCCCTAGTTCTTCCTTTACCTTTGGTCAATATGCCACAAGACTATCAGTCCAAGATACCATTATATGATGCCATTGGTGCTACTACTGCTTCACAACATGTGGACAAGATGAATGACTATTTTGATAGAAATGAGATAGATGATGAAACTATTAAACTCAGATTGTTTGCTCAAAGTTTAGGGGGAGAAGCAAGGAAATGGTTCAAAAGATTAACCCCTAATAGTATTAATGACCTTCGGACTCTCCATCAGTCATTCCTAAACAAATGGGAAGTTAGAGAAAACCCTCTCCAAATACTTTCAGATTACAAAAACCTCAAAAGAAACATTGGGGAAAGTGTTCAAAATTATTGCACTAGGTTCAATAGTGTTTATAATGCACTACCCCCAGAATTGAAACCTCCTCAAGGCTCAGATTTGGCCAAATTTCCTGAAGGATTTGATCCGAAAATGGCCTATTAGCTAAGAGAAAGAGATCCCTTGACTTTGGAAGACATGCAGAAGGGAGCTCTTACTGTGGAAGTAAATCTGATTGAGAAAAGAGCTAGGATGAGGAATGAAAAGAAAGCATCATTTAGGGAGGAAACTGCACCTTCCACATCTAGTTCAAAAATGGAGAGAATGACGGAAGAAATGATGAAGAAAATGAGAATACTTGAGAGAGCACAATCTAGAGAAAATGAATCAGCTCCCCAAAACAGAAATCAATCTCAAAATCAGAATCAAAACTTTAGGATAAATCAACCTCAAAATAGACAAAGAGAGGATGATCAACAGAGCAGACCTCCTTTCCAAGAAAATTATGTAAAGGAGGATGAAGAGACAAATGAACAAAAGAGGATGATAACATAAACATGTTGGGAGTAAACAGTGAGAATTCTGATTTCTTCCATGAAAGAAAACAAGGTCTATATACACCCTATGATAATAGAAGAACAAAAACTGATTATTATGAACAAGAGTTTGAAAATGCCATCATAGGATCACCCGAAAAATATGACCTGAGAAGTAGAAAGAATCAAGAGACTTCCAGAAATAAAGCCTCTGATAAATCTACGAAAAACACCCTGAAAATGCACCTAAAAAGACAGTTGAAACTCACAAAATAGTGGTTGTAAATTCTGATTTAAACAAAGGGAAAAACACTCAAACCAATGAAAAAAAGTGTGTTAACCCTAGTAGCAATAGAACCTCAGCTAATGCTCGTGAAAGAACCATTTTAACTACTGTAAATACTAAAACTCAGCAAGTTGATTTTGCTGAACAAGTAGTGACTAACAAGGCTGAATCAAACATTGTGAAAAACCAGATTCCTTTTAGCCTAGACAATGAAATATCCAAAATCAAAATCTTTGTCCCCCTTACTAAATTAGTCACTCAAAATGTATATAGAGGTAATATTTTGAAAGCTTTGAACATAGAAGATGTTCATGATACTGTCAACTTAAATGATGATACCCCAGAGCTCATAATTGGATCAGAAATTGAAGGAAAATTTCAAGAAGGAACCACCCCTCCATTTTACATCAGTTTGAATATCCATGATAATATTTTACACAATGCCATGCTTGATTCATGTGCATCACACAACCTCATGCCCAAGGTAATAATGGAAATATTAGGCTTAGAAGTGACTAGACCCTATAAAGATTTATATTCCTTTGATTCAAGTAGGGTAATATGCCTAGGCCTAATAAAGGATCTGTGTGTTAACTTAGCCCAAATACCAGCCAAGAGCTTAGTGATGGACATTGTGGTGGCTGATATACCCCCAAAATATGGCATGCTTCTTTCAAGGTCATGGGGTGCTAAGTTACAAGGCACTATGCAGATGGATATGACTTATGCCACTATCCCTGTCTTCAGTCAACCTAGGAGACTCTATAGGGAAACACACATGAAATACATAGTAAGCAACCAAGAAAGACCAGAAAATTTTCCTCTCTATTCCATACACACTGACTTTTACTCATTTATTCTTTGAAATGATGATGTTCTTAATGAGAAAGAGGTATTAAATAACACACTAGCAAAAGCTGTAAACACTTCACATACAAACATAGTTTCATCCATTGATGAAGACGAAAACAAAAAGGAAATTAAAAAGTATTTTGTTGATTCATAAATTTACACCAAACAGATTAGAGGTCCTGAGGTCCAAAACAGTCATGTAACTAATGCAGATCATGAAAATCAAGGTGTAAAAACTCAAAACATTGAAAACCTTGAGGAACAAAACTCAGAAAAACGTAGTGTAGACCCTTGTACAGAACAGAATGATGAAGAAGACAAGGAGGACAACAATGAAATAAATCTCAAATCTGAAATGAGTCCTCTTTGAAGAATGAATTTTGATGGTTATTGCACTAAAAATGATGTAGGAGCGGGCATATGGTTACACAACAATGTAAAAAATCATGCTGAGGGTCATTCCTATAAATTAAGTTTTCAATGTACAAACAACATAGCTGAGTATGAAGATCTCCTTTTAGGCCTGCATCTATTGAAAAAATTAGGGGCCAAAAGGATAAAAGTTCAGGGAGATTATGAGTTGATTATTAGGCAAGTAAATGAGGAGTACAGTGCTAAAAATCCCAGACTTAGAGCCTATAGAAATGATGCTATGGATTTGTTGAAAACATTTGATGAGTTCCAACTAAATTTTTTCCCAAGAAACCAAAATTTCCTTGCCAATGGGTTGGCCTTTGCTGCTAGAACTTGTCTGAAACCTTATCAAACCAAGCAATGCACCACCCAAGTCAAATATAGACTAGTTGTCCCAGAGAATGAAAAATACTAGCAACTTTTTTATGGAGATAAACAAATAGAAGACTTCCTATAGTCCAGAAATGAATTTGAAACACCATACTCAGATTCAGATTATGATGAAGATTGTCCTGCTGAAGAAAACCCACTTACTAAAGAAGAAATGTCTCCAGAGATTGTAGAAATAAATTTGTTAACAAATGAATTCCAACATATGACAGAAAATAGCATAGATTTGGAAAATGAAGACTTAGAAGTGTTGCAATCCAAAGACCAATGCTTGCCTAAAGGACTGGTCCCTTTAGAGGAATTATTTGATTTGAATGATGTGGCCAAAAATACAAAACTAGAACCCATAGAATCTGAAGTGAAAGAAAGCAACATAGGCAGTGAGGAAAAGCCCAAAATGATCAAACTGTCTAAAACACTGCCAGCTCATATCAAATTGAAATACATTGAGCTCTTTAAAGAATTTTCTGATGTTTTTGCATGGAACTATGAAGATCTGAAATCATATGATATAGAAATAATCCAACATAAGATACCTCTCAAAGAAAACCAAAAACCTTTTAAACAAAAATTGCGCAGAATCAACCCTGTTCAATTACCTCTGGTAGAGAAGGAAATCAGAAAAATGTATGAAGCTGGAATTATTGTCCCTATTAGATACTCAGAGTTGGTGTCTAATCTTGTATCAGTCAGGAAGAAAACAGGAGATATAAGGCTTTACATTGATTTTAGAAACTTAAACAAAGCCTCACTAAAGGACAACTATCCTTTGCCCAAAATGGATCATATTTTACAAAAGGTAGTTGGTTCCAAAAGAATTTCTTTGCTAGATGGCTTCTCAGGTTACAATCAAATTTTGGTACACCCTGATGATCAACTCAAAACAGCCTTCACTACACCTTGGGGTACTTTCATGTATTTGAAAATTCCTTTTGGTTTAATGAATGTTGGTGCCACATTTCAGAGAGCCATGGATATAACATTCTCAGAAGAAATAGGTTACATTGTGATTTACCTTGATGATATAACTGTTTATTCTAAAATAGATGATGAACACCTTATACACTTGAGAAAAGTCTTTGAGAAATGTAGAAAATTTGGGTTATCTTTAAATCCAAAGAAAACACTGTTTAGTCTCCAAGAAGGTAAATTTCTTGGACATATCATATCAGAAGAGGGAATAAGGATAGACCCAAAAAGGATTCATGGTATATTGCAAATCAGCCATCCTAGAAACATCAAGGAACTTCAATCCTTCATTGGAAAGATTAATTTCTTGAGAAGATTCATACCCAATTTAGTTGAACTCCTTAGAAACATAACGAACATGCTTAAGAAAGAAGAAAGAGTTAAATGGACCTTAGAAGCAAAGAAATCATTTGAATTGGTAAAACAAGCACTCACCAAAACACCAGCTCTTATCAGTCCTGATTTTGCAAAGGATTTCTTCATTTTTTCATTTGCATCAGAACACATAGTAGCTGTTGTCCTATTACTGAAAAACTTGAATGGACAAGAGCAGCCCATTTAATTTTTTAGCAAGGAATTAAGGGATGCACCTCTGAAGTACAACATAATGGAAAAACAAGACTTTTCCTTATTCAAAGCCTTAAAATACTTCACAGTCTACATTTTACATTCCCACATCATAGCATTTGTGCCTCATTTAGTTGTAAAAGAAATATTGACCCAAGATCCAGAAGGCAAAAGAGGAAAGTGGATTGCTGTAATTTTAGAGTATGACTTAGAAATCAAACCCACTAAGCTCATAAAAGGTCAAGAACTAGCAAAAATTATGGCTAAATCCAACTTTCAAGCTCTTGATATAAACATGTTTAATGCATTAGATGAATAGGAGAACCTTTCAACTCCAATTATTCAAGATTATTTTCTAAATTCATCCTGGTATGTTGACATTTGTATGTTTTGCTCAATCTTAATGTCCCTCCTTCTTTGTCTAAAACAAAGGCAAGATTCTTAAAATTGAAAGCTATGAATTACTGCATTTTGAATAAATGTTTATATTGGAAAAATGCTAGTGGATTATTGCTTAAATGTTTTCCTGAGAATGATGCAAATAAAATCAAGCATGAGTTTCATGAACGAAAATGTGGAGGCCACCTCTACTGGAAATCAACTACTAACAAAATCCTTAGAGCTGGTTACTATTGGCCCACCCTCTTTCAAGATGTCCATAAGATGATTATTGCCTGTCACAAATGCCAAATCTTTGAAGGCAAAAGAAAATTGCTTCCCTTACCTCTGCAACCAATCACTGTTGAAGCTCCTTTTTAGCAGTGAGGTCTAGACTTCATTGGGGAAATCCATCCTCCCTCATCTGCCCAACATAGATGGATCATCACCGCAACAGACTATTTTACCAAATGGATAGAATCCATCCTTCTATGAATGCCACAGACTCTGTTATCATTTCATTCCTTGAAAACCATATACTTTCCAGGTTTGGTTGTCGTAGTAAGACCATAACTAAAATGCTGCTGCATTTGGATCTAAAAAGATGGTAGAATTATGTCATAAATATCAGATTATATTGGGTCATTCTACAGCTTATTACCCTCAAGGTAATAGGCTAGCAGAGTCCTCAAATAAAAGTTTGGTAAACATTATCAAAAATTTGTTGGAAGATAACAAGAAATCATGGCACAATAAGCTATTACATGCTTTGTGGGCAGACATACTAACCATTAAAAAATCAATTGGGATGTCTCCTTACCAACTAGTTTATGGAACTGATGCAATATTTCCAACCAGTTTAGGAATGCCAATCATGAAGTTGATTCAGGAAGTACAGTCTAAAGATGATGATGTGACAAGAAGAATGAACTAGACTATACATCTACAGCAAACCAGAGAGGAAGTATAAATCAGAGCTCAGCAACTACAAGAAAACATCAAGAAGTTGTTTGACAAAAGAACCAAGGAAAGAGATTTCAAGATTGGTGATGAAGTTTTGAAATGGGATTCAAGAAGAGAAGATAAGGGAAAACATGGGAAATTTGATAACCTATGGCAAGGCCCTTATCTTATTCAATATCCTATTGGAAATAATGTGTTATTTCTGCAAGAATTAGATGGAGCTGAATACTTTGGAGGTCCTGTCAATGGTAGGGTTCTCAAACATTATTTCTGTTGACTGATATTTTTAATTTCAAGGAATTTTGTTCATTGTATATAACACTGCTTTTCAATTTCAAAAAAAAAGATAAATATAAAAACAATAAAAAAAGGAAAAGAGCGCAGAAATAAAAGAGAAAGGTACAACCCCATACCCAAGAAAAAAGAAAGGAAAAATATGAAAGTGTGCAAGCTAAAATGCCACTACTTGGGAAAAACTTCTATTTAGTCATACAACCTAATCATGAATAAAATAGATTTCAATTTTTTGTTGATAGATTAGTGAAGAAGATTTGCCAAAATGTCCAATCTTGGCTTATCAGTAGAATAGATTAGGGTAGAAAAATAGTGGTTCAAACAAACTCAAAACTTGAACCTGTAAGATTGATGAAGAATTGGTTCTACTATGCTCAAAATCTGAACCAAGAAAAAGGAAATGAACAACTCAAAAAAAAAAAAAAAATCAAAACTAGAGCTGCCAAAAAGAATGAAGGATGTCTTTTATTTTTCAGATCTTAAGCCTTTATAGTTTTGTTTTAAACTTCTGCAAATAAATTCTATATGTAGCTTGTACATATAGCCATAGACATCACAACAAATCAAACAGTCTAATCCTGATTGGTTGTGTTTTAAATTTTTGTTTTAGAAGATAGAGAATAAAATTTGCCAGACAGTCTAATCCTGGTAGATAGTAGCTAAGGTAGAGAATTTATGAGTTCAAAAGTCTAATCTGAACTCATGGAAGAAATAAGGGTAGATTTAGATTATTTTTTCCTACTTTCAAAAGAATAAAATGTTGAGGCTTGAGGTTTGCAAGTCCAAATGCACCTTATGAAGAAAAAATGTTAGGAAAAGTAGGTTGTGTAGGTAGAATGATTGGGAGAATTTGTTTGCTGATATCAGATACTGATCATCTTTTCTAAGCAGCATGATCAAAGAAGAGAAGGGTGTTAATGGACCAAGGCAGGTCTGCATCCCAGAGATCAAAATCTAAATTTCTTGACACGTCCAAGGAGTTGCCATCCCCTAGTGGAGCCACTGTTAGCCATCAATAAATTTTGTTTCAAAAAATGATGGCTAAAACAAGTGTTATGGTCTTCAAGAAACAAATTTCCTTAAAAGATTTGTGACTTCTTGTAGCCCTTTTTGTGTCCCTTGTCCAAAGAGTCCCGTTCCTTGATATTTTTACTTCAACTCCACCAAAAAACCCCTCCCATTCCCAAAGAAAATATTTTTTCCTAAAGGTCCCATTTACATCATTTCACCCCCATATCACTCATTTTTCCCTTTATCCTTATCCTCATTTCTTTCTAAAACTCCTTTCCCCCCCCTTCCATGTATCCTCCATTTTCCTCTGAAAAATCCCCTCTTATGGCTATAAAACCCTTGGTTATGGTTTAAAACCCTTCCTTTTAGCTATCGAGACTTCAAAAGGCCATGAAAACCCACAAAAAATGAAAAAAACCATTTTTCCGCCCCTTTTAAGTCTTTAGGCCCCTGAGGGCTTAAGCTTTTCCACCCTTATTTTCAACAAGACCAAGCGCTATAACCAAGCGCTTAATAAACCCACTTTTTCTTTGCAAAGTTCTTTCCCCGATACAATAGACCCCTATCACTTTAACCCCTAGTCACTTCTCCCCCATAGAACCATGCCCCATCACTTTCCTCTTAAGCCCCTTCCCTTATCCCTTTATACCATCTCGCCATTTAAAAAACTCATTTCTCCTTTAAAAAAATCTCCTCACACTAGACATACCTCCCAAGTGATCTTGGCTGTCGATCTTATCGATTTGATGGTCATCGCTTTCCCGCTACATTCCCTGATCACCTGACCCATTTCTTCTTTTCACCCTCTGCATCGAATCTTCACCGTCAATCCATATAAACCGACGACCCTCGTTAATACAATCCATTCACCTTATAAATGAAATCTTCACCGTTGCTTTGTAAAATCCAATGGTCCTCACTCATCTCGTCACCCAACTTCCCTCCAGACCCACATTCCACTATCCGGTACTTTCTTCAAATCATGCCCCAACACTTGTCCCCCACTATAGTGCTCACCGTGCAACTTTCCATCGCGCCACAGTCCACATAGTCAGATCTCTTCCCCATCATCCGACGGTTGACATAGCATATCGCGTGATTTTGTTGTCCAGAGTTTAACAAACAAAAATCACGCAATACCAGTGGTATTGCAAAAGGCCATGCAGCACGTTTCGGTTGGATCGCGTTCCCTCTGTGCGAAACCACTTAGCTCTCGAGGATCGCGTGAAAACCACCCGTGCTATTTCGAAAACCATTTTTGCCTGAATTCGCACCAAATACAGTTTTGAACTGGATTTTCGCCACTTTTCTTCAATAAAATTCCTCCGCCTGCATAATCACCCCCTCTGCACCGCTCCTCCGCTTTGACAACCTCCTAAGCAATCAAACCCCTCCATCGCAGGTTTTTATAACGTTTTTTGTTGTTTGTTGCAGGTTTTTATCACAATTTTTGGAGTGGAAACCCTGTCCACAACTCATAAAGGGACAGAGCCAAAGTCTTCCATGTTTGAAGGTCAAATTACGAAGAAAAGGCTACCTGGTTTCATTCAGGGGTTTCGTCAGTGCTGTGTAAGTGCTAGTCATACCCTTAAACCCTCCACCGCACTATAAACCACCTGCACACAACAAAGAAAAATAATGGCGAGGGTAAAGCTTGAAGAGCAGAGATTAAAAACAAAAGCCAGACATTTGAAGATTTAACCAATGAATTAAAGGTTAAAACAATGGATTAAAGGGAAATTATCGAAAAATCAAAGTGAAGAGGATTAATGCATAAAGGTGAAGATTTTAAGGCTTAATCTTGCAGTTTAATATTTAACACAGTTTTAATATGGATACAGGCAATTAAAGGAATATGTTTAAAACCACTAAAGCTGACAAGGGCCTCTGAATGCCACATCATTGAGGCTATAACTCCTCAAAACTGCCACCTGCAAGCTAATTTCATCTAAAGACTACAAATTAATGACACAATCAGGGATATTTTTAAATACATCTCAAAATTAACTACCAACCTACCAAAAGCCTACAAAGTCAACAAAAGTGACTAAAGGTGATGAAATTTAATGTAAGATTTATTAAAACAGAGATAAACATTTGAAAACTTTTCCCTTAGGCCTAACAAAGGTCAAGAAACCATTACTCTATATTAATTGCACAAAGGACCCTTCTTTACACTCCACCTCCTCATTCTTCTATAAATACTTCTGTAGAAGACAATATAGAGTTTGGTCTCTGGATACCTGTTGAATGTAAATAACTGTTGAAGCATGCTATAGCTCTGTTTTGTAATTGAAGACACATAAGTTGTGATGAGAAGTTTGAAGTTGTAGAGACCCACTGGACTTGAAGATTGTAACTGGTTTGAACATCAAAAACAAATAGCTGATTTATGGGATCTTGGTTTATGTCAATGGTGATGTGTTTCTTATTGTAATTGTTATTTTTCTTTATGTTTTCATTCTGTCCACTTTCCTTTGATAAAGAACAACAAATATATATTAGGATTTACTTCTGAAGTACCCTAAATCTCACTGATATATCTTTATCCTTTATGTTTTCTTCTAAGTGTGTTCTGAAGGTAATTCAATAGAGTATAACCAGTGAAGTGTTGGTAAGCCCATATTTCCTGAGTACAACTTGAGATATTGTCTTTGAATATTCTTGAAAAATTCTGCTAATTAAAGATTGAGCTAGAGAAGTCTATGGTTAGCCCTGTCCTCTAGTTTCTTCTCCAACAGTTGCTTTGAAAAGTTCCCTGAAGAGTATGTCAAAAGCAAGCTAGTTTAAAAGTACTTACCTGATCTTAGAATACTTTTTATGTTTACCATGAATGTTTTCCTTTGAATATGCTAAAAGCAAGCTAAGTTAAAATTCTTTACTTGATCTTAAGTTGTTCTCTGTTTTTAATTTTTTCTCTTGAAATTATATCAAAATCAGGCTAGTTTAAAAGTATTTTCCTGATCTTAGGTTACTTTGTGTCTTTCCATTAAGTGCATGTCAAAAGCAGGCTATTTTAAAAGTACTTACATGATCTTAGGTTGGTCTTTGTTCTTTCTTATCTGTTTACTTCCTTCACCATACTGTTAATGTTTGATTCCATAAAACCAAGTTAAAGAGATCCTTTGACATAGATGACTTGCCCCATGGACCACTCTTGGAACTTGCTTTGCAATTAAATCCTCTTATGACTCCATAGCCTAATGGATTGATGTTGCTCCTTGCTTATCTTATTAGCTAAACCATTTTTTCACTTACTCACACCTTCACCCTTCATACACACTTCCTTCATCTACATGTTATCTTGCCCAACCAAAAACAAACAAACCCTGTCCTTCATAACTAGCCTAAAATCATACTTAAGCCTTAAATATCATATCTTTGAACACATACATAGATAGATCCCTCTTTGAATCTAGGATGGCTAGGTCCTCAGATTTCAAAGTGGTTTAATGTAGGCTCTAAGGCTTTGTATTTTCCAATCTTGGAAAACTACGGTGTCCTAACACCTGGTTCGAAACTTGTTCGTCAGCGTCTTCATCCGGTGCATCCTAGGAAAGCTACTGCCATTAAGGACGAAGTGGAAAAGCTTCTCAAAGCTGGTTTCATTTATATGATTCCATTGACAGAATGGGTCTCTAATATTATTCCTGTAGATAAGAAACAGGGCACTATTCGTGTCTTTGTTGACTATCATGATATCAATCGAGCTTGTCCTAAGGATAATTATCCTACTCCCTTCATCGATCAAATCATTGATGATTGTGCCGGGAGTGATATTTTTTCCCTTATAGATCAATATTCTCCCCACTGATCAACACAAGACTGCCTTCATCTTTCCTTTTGGTACCTTTGCATATAAGAAGCTTCCTTTTGGTTTGAAGAATGGCAGGGCCACATTTTAGAGCATGATGTATTATGCCTTTCATGATATTCCCCACATCATTCAACCTTATCTGGATGACCTTTCAGCTCATTCAGCTAAGCGTAGAGATCATCCTGACCATCTTCGTCAGATTTTTTTTCGTTATAGACACTATAACATTCAGCTTAATTCGCACAAGTGTGTCTTGTGTGTCAATTCTGGTAGACTCTTAGGGTTTATCATTTCCAAAGACGGGATTCGCCTGGATCCTCTCAAATTTGAGGATATTATCAATCTCCCCTCTCATTCCTCATTACATCAATTCCATAGTTTACAAGAGAAAGCTAATTTTCTACGTCGTTTTATACCTAACTATGTCGAAGTAGCTAAAGGATTCACATGATTTTTAAAGAAAAGCGTTCATTTTTATTGGGATGAGATCACTCAGAAATATTTTGATACATTGAAAACATTGTTGGTCAATGCTCCTCTCCTCCGCCCTCCAAATTATCATCATGATTTTTCCCTTTATTTAGCTGTCGCTTTCAGCATGATTTCCATGGTTTTGGTACAGGACGATGATGATGGTCATGAGCATGTTATTTATTACTTGTCTCATAAACTTCTCGATTCTGAAATGCATTATGCTCATGTCGAGAAGTTAGCATTGGCTGTTTTTCAAGCTGTTCAATGTTTTCGTCATTATATTATTTTACGTATAGTGACAGTGATTTCTGAATGCAACCCCATGACCTACATATTGTCTCGACAATTTCTCGGGGGAAAATACTCAAAGTGGATTTTTATCCTCCAATAGTTTGATTTGGAATTTACTGCTGCCAAGTCTAAGAAATCATTGGCCTTTCCTGATTTACTGTGTTCTCTCCCTTATGACTCCGCTGCTTCTCATTCTGAGGAATCCATTCCAGATGATTTTCTTTTACTGATTATCACCCTTGATCCTTGATACGATAATATCATCATCTATCTCCAAAATTCATATTTTAGATCTAAGTTGATGAAGGATGCCTGCCGATGCATCCGCCATCAGTTGCAACCTTATTGTTTAGTTGGAGATACTCTCTATCGTGTTGGAGTTGATTCCATAATTCAGTGATGCTTGACTCTCGAGGAAGCTGAGAAAGCAATGAATGATTGTCACAGTGGGGCTTGTGGTGGTCACATGTCTGGTTATTCTACTGCACAAAAGATTCTTTGTGCTGGTTATTTTTGGCCTTCTATTTTCAAAGACTGTATTGTCACTGTTCATAAATGCCATGATTTCTAGATTTATCAACACAATTTGCATGCGCCACCCATTCCTCTTCATCCTGTCATTACCATTGGTCCCCTTGCAAAGTGGGGCATCAATTTTATGACATGTAACCCCCACTCAGTCGGGGGGCATGCTTATATTATAGTAGCTGTGGACTACTTCACCAAATGGGTTGAAGCAATGCCTACATTTTCCGCTGACGGTAAGACAACTTCTCAATTCATCTTTAATCACATTATTGCTAGGTTTTGTGTCCCTCAAGCCATTGTTACCGATCATGGTTCCCATTTTCGGCATTATATATGGCAGAGTTGACTTCAAAGTTGGGTCTGTGTCACGACAGCTCAACGCCATACTACCCTCAAGCCAATGGCCAGGTTGAAGCAATAAACAAGGTTCTTGTCACAATGCTTTAACGTACGGTTGGGATCCACAAAGAAAATTGGCATCTCATGTTATTTTCGGCTCTTTGGGCGTACCGAACCCCAGTTAATAATGCAACCGGATTCACTCCTTTCTATTTGGTTTATGTCTTGGAAGCTACTCTCCCAATTGAATGTGAAATATCGTCGCTCAAGTTAGCTATTGAATTACTACCGAATACTTCACCAGAAGAAGAGCATCTCCTTTATTTAGAAAGGATGGATGAAACCGCCGCTTTGCTGCTCTCATTATTGAAGCACAGAAAAAGCGGGTCAAAGCTCATTTTGGTCAGTCATTTTCCCCTCGTTCTTTCATCGAATGAGATCTCGTCCTCCTGTATGACCAAGCTCACGATAATATGGGGGAAGGTAAATTTCAACCTATGTGGCATGGGCCTACATCGTTAAATGTGTGTTGCATAATGGGGCCTATGAGCTAATTGATTACGAAGGTCATCCTCTTGAACAACCCAGAAATGTGTTGTATCTAAAAAAATATTATGCATGAATCATTCATCCGTAATACATGTACATAGGTGTTGTTTTTATTTTTTTATATGTTTTTGGTTTGGTGTGCTTTGTGAGCGTTTTCCTGCTTATTGGGTCTTGCTTATTGTGCAAATGTCTATTACTCCTTATCTTGGTTTCGCATATGGTGCTTCCCACAATACCAGGAATTTATCTTCGACAGCCTGGGTAATTTATGATCCTACTGGTGAGTTGATAGATCTGCAAGTTATTTGTCTAGGATGAACTACAAACAATGTCACTAAATATAGCACTTTCATTGAGCTATTAATCGAAGTGATCAACCTCAGCATACATACATTGCTTGTAAATCTAGATTCACAGCTTGTCGTTCTGCAACTCAATAGTCATTATTCAGTTAGAAATATGCACATTCTGAGATTGTATTTACGTATTCGTTTGTTGGAAGGACATTTTTATTTTATTACCTATCAACATATTCCTAGACAAATGAATACATTAACTGATACAATGGCTGAAATTGTATTAGATAGACATTTGCGTAGTTTGTAAAAGCATCATCACATGTAAAAGATCCATGTAGGAAAATAGATGTATATATATATATATATATATATATATATATATATATATATATATATATATATATATATCTCTCTCTCTATATATATATATATATATATATATCTCATGTTTGCAGTTGTGTTCATCATAACTTCAAAAAATATATGTATGTTTCTGTTACATCCTGAGACATCATTTCTCTCAAAATATGTAGATAAAATAAAACCTAGGTGTCTAATCAGCATGGTGATGGTGCTCATGATAACATGTCATTGTCCATACAAGCCGCCTCAGCAAGCGATGAATTCTGCTGGGCACCCCTACAGTATGTCTCTGGTAGGCGCAAGGATCATCCTCAAAGCATGCATAATCCAAGACTCCTTGTGTGATTCCCTCCATATTGCACACTATCTCATCTTCCTCGTCGTGCTTGCCTTAAGGGTATAAATCATGAGGGATTCGCCTCGCTATCAGCGACATGACAACATGTCTCTCTAGGCCAACATCTGCAATCACATGGATTTAATGTCAGAACACGCATAAAGAAAAAATCATAATACTCATAAAACTTAAAAAATGAGTCTCACCCAAATCTTCATCCCAATCCTCTCCCTCCGGGAGTGGGAGGTCTAGATCATCAGTGAAATCTGTACTAGAGTAGGGCTAGTCCTCCACGATAATTAGTTGTCGGCAGAGCCAATCAAAGAATTCTGGTCTATTGGAAATCTGTTGACCGCCCCCTGCCACTAGTACATTTGGCGGAAATTGTGACACTTGGTTCCAACACTTTTGACCAAATGTCAGGAATTTCCCCAAATTTTTTCAACTTTTTCAAATCCCACCCGAAACCGTCGCTATACCGACGTTTAGAGACAGGTGTTGCAATACCGACACTTAGAGGCAAGTGTCGGTCTTGCGACATTTGCAAAATAGCATCGTAATTGCGACAAATTTCTGAAGTATGTCGTTATCGCAATGTTACAGAGACAAAGTGTCGCTATTGCGACGTTTAGAGGAAGGTGTCGCTATTGCGACGTTTAGAAGAATGCGTCGGTATTGCAACGGTTGGTGGCAATGTGTCGCTCTTGCGATAGTTAGGCAATGTGTCGCTCTTGTGAGGGTTGGTGGCAAAGTGTCGCTCTTGCGACGGTTGGTGGCAATGTGTCGCTCTTGCGATGGTTGGTGGCAGAGTGTCGCTCTTGCGACGGTTGGTGGCAAGGGTGTCCGGTGGGATAATCCCATATTCACCGGGCGTATAAGCGATATTGGTGTTTATATACGGGTTGAGGTTTTACATGTTTTGATTACGAGCCCAAGGCTATGCACACTCATACAATCAATTGGGACTCAGTGCATGCGCTCAGCCCCTCCCCTCATGACTTGGATTTGGTTGTGGTTTAGCTTGTGGTTCTTCACCTCGGTCTTGTGGTGATTAGTGTAGGTACTGAGCCATGCACTCGACGGAGTAAAAAGCCCACAATTTTATTAAAAATATAAACAATTTGTAAAAATCCCACAATTTTATTAAAAATATAAACAATTTGTAAAAAGCCCACAATTTTATTAAAAATATAAACAATTTGTAAAAAGCCCACAATTTTATTAAAAATATAAACAATTTGTAAAAAGCCCACAATTTTATTAAAAATATAAAAAATTTGTAAAAAGCCCACAATTTTATTAAAAATATAAACAATTTTATATTAAATATAAAATTGATATACACTTTTTTATTGGGAGTAAAAAGCCCACAATTTTATTAAAAATATAAACAATTTGTAAAAAGCCCACAATTTTGTAAAAAGCCCACAATTTGTAAAAAGCCCACTTTTATTTTCTTTTTGCTTATTGAGCTCCCATTGAGTTCAACACATCTTGGGTTTTCTACACCATTGAGAGAGATAATTGCTAAATATAATTATTATTTTCTTTATAGGATAATTTGCATCAATGGAAGAAAACATTAGAGGTGGAAAAAAAATTCAAAAGGGTGAAAGGGGTGATGGTAGAGTTTATTGCCCTTGCAAAAAATGTTGTATGAGAAATAATGTTAGAGTTTTAATAGCAACATCAACAATGCATTGTAGGAAATATGGGCACATTGATGGTGGATCGAATGACTATCGTCCCATGGTAATTAATTATCTATCTTCATTTTGATTATATCGTAAAATTTTATATTATTTTAATATTTTTTATATGCGCACTAATGTTTAATGATTAATGTTTGTAATTTTCATAAAGGCACAGTTGCCCCCCAAATTTTTGCAGATGATCAACCAGCTTCCATAGCTAAATAGTAGTATATTAGATGATGTTGCACCAGTACAAGAGAATATTGCAGCAAATATTAGTATTGGAAATGATGTTGTACAAGGTGAAGAACATGAAGCGAATGATGAAGATGATTTTAATGATCCCATGGAGGTAGATGATGACAATAATGAGATAGTTCACATTAATGATGGGACAAATCAAATGCTCCAAGACTTGTATGGTGAGTCAGATGATGATGGTGGAGATAGTGATGGTATTTATGATGTACCTTTGATTAAAAGGTCAAGTGAACGACTTTTTGAACACTCAAATGCAACTCTTCTCTCTGCTACATTGTTGCTGGTGAACTTAAAGGTTATGAATAATTTGTTGAACAGATGTATGACACAACTCCTAAGGTATGCAATATATATATATGATCACATATATGTAAATGTTGATTATTTTCCCTTTTTTTAGTCGTAATAAATGTGTAAAATAATAATTCAATATATATATATATATATATATATATATATATATATATATATGATTAATAATCTTTACATTAACTAGTTTTTGTTTATGCTGTAGATTGTTGGGTGAATATTTTTTACCATCGCCAAATACTTTACCTCGAACATATCGAGATCTACGTGCTATTATGAAACACTTTGGAATGGAATATAACACTATAGATGCATGTCCTAAAGATCATATTATATATTACGGAGAACATGCGTTGAAAATAGAATGTCCGAAATGTGGTACCAGTAGATATCGAACAGATCAACTAACGAAAAAGGTGCCTCAAAAGGTTCTTTGTCATATTCCCATAATTCCATGTTTGCAACGAATGTTCATGTGTAACAGCATAGCACAGTTTATGGATTACCATTCAAAGAATAGAAGTGGAGATGGTGTTCTTCGAATGCCTGCAGATGGTTCTGCATTTAGAGAAATCGAGGAAAAATATGTAGATTTTAAAAATGAACCTCGTAATGTCAAGCTTTCATTGGCAACTGATGGTGTTAATCCATTCAGAGAGCTTAGATCTACTTACTTAGTGTGGCCTATTTTCGTTATCAACAATAACATTCCTCCTTGGATGTCAATAAAGAGGGAGCACATAATGTTGACTATGATTATTCCAGGTATTTGATACATTATTTTTTTGAATGTAACATTTTCATTTCTCTCGTTCTTTGCATAAATATATATTTTATTTATTTACTTACTTATATATGCATATATCATGGTAGTAATTATTATGTACCGTAATTTTGAACAATTAGGTAAGTACCAGGTCAAATATATGAATGTATATATTGAGCCTCTTATCGATGAGCTAATACAGTTATGGCATGGAATCACTATGTATGACATCACTAAACCAATCAAGCAGAAGAGATTTCAATGTCGTGGAATTCTTGTATGGACAATTCATGATGCCCTCGGACTAACACATGTTTGTGGTATGTAATATTTCGTTGCACTTTAATATAATACATAATTATCTAAATTAGATATACCATATTGCATGTTTTAAAAATGATATCATAGTATAATTGTTATTTATCCATCTATTGCAGGTCTTCAAACAAGGGGTAGATTTGCATGTCCAGTTTGTGGCCCTAAGATGATGTATCGTCATTCGCCAGACTTAAGAAAGATGGTGTTTGATGAGTTTAGGCACTTCCTCTCTAGGAACCATAAGTATCGTACTACTGAAAAACATCTTTTCAATGATAAAGAAGAAACTGGATTAAAACCACGAAGAATGACACCTCAGTTGTGGATGTTGGAATATAACATAATTAATAATCGTCAAGCAGCTGATACATAATTTGTGTCTATATATATATATATATATATATATATATATTATTTGTTTATGTAATGTTTGGAATTTTTGTTTTAACTAATGAATTTATTTTATTGTATTTTATAATTATTGTTCTAATTTATATTATTCTTTGATATCAAGGTCATCGTCGTGATGAAGGTACTAATATTGTACTTCCACCTGGAATGAAATGTTATCCTTCTCAATTTGCGAGGTTGACCTACTATGAGGACCTAAAAATAGCTCATTTTTTTGATGCAATGCATGTCGGGAAGAATGTGATAGAAACATTATGGCGAACAATAGATGGTGCACATGATAGAGATAAAATTGACAAAATTTGTGCTGACATTGAGAAATCAAATCATGCAATGAAAATTGTGACCGATAGATCAAATAACAATGGAGGTCGAAATTATAATAATATTCCATGGTTATTAACAGAACAACAAAGCAATGATGTGAAAGAGGGTGTTAGAAGAATTAAATTTCCAACAGGTTTTGCTTCAAACATAAATAATATGTTAACAAAGAAAGGTGACTTCAATGGGGTGAAAACACATGATTGGCATACCTTTGTTAAGGTAATTTTTTTGGTATACATTTTGTATGTTATTGCTTGAATACATATTTTAAATTTTCCTTTTTTCTGTTTAATTTGGAAACTAATAACGATTCATTTTTTATTTTTATAATATGTTCTACCTGTATCTCTCCCAAACAACTTCGACAACAATGTCAAACAAGTTATATATGGTCTTAGTAAATACATGAGGTAAGTAGTTTTGATTTATATGCAAAATCTAATTGCTACAATTTCTTTTCGTACTTAATGAAATGATGTATAATTTACTTGTAATTAAATATATATTATGTTTCATTGAAATAACCTTGCATAATGATTTGCAGATGCTTGTCATTGAAAGAAATCCATCAAGATGAAATAAAGTATTGGAAGAGAGAAATTCCTCAACTAATTTGTGAAATGCAAAAGTATCTACCTCCAACATTTTTCAATGCACAAGAACACTACTTGATACAACAAGTTGAGGAGATTGAAATGTGTGGACCAGTACACAAAAGGTCAATGTGGATGGTCGAGAGGCACCTGAAATCCTTGAAGGCTTTAGTTAGACAAAGAGCATGACCTGAGGGTTCTATGGTGGAGGGATATGTGGTATATCAATCCATGGTGTATATTAGTCATTGTCTTCCTATATTAGTTGTTCCAACTATGAAGGTGGTGGATTTCATTTGGGATGTGAAATCCATCAAAAAAATTGAAGTGGAGCACCTGTTGGGAAAAGGTAGAATGAAGAAAGTGAGAGGTAAAAGATTTATTATGTATAATACTTATAATGTTTCATTTCTTTACATCATGTATATGATCATTATATTCATTTAGGTCTTATTATTTCATATTTTATTAATTAATATAATTTACCATGGTTATAAGTAATATTTATTAATATTGGTGAATTATTGTTTTTTTATTCAGGTGTTGGAGATTATGAGGCACTACTTTTATACATTGCAAACAATCTTGAGTGGATGAGTGAATGGATTGAAACATGTAAAGCAGGTAATGATGGTAGGTTATCATGGCAACTACTGTCTGAATTGATTAGAGAAGCGTATCATAGTGGAGATGGAAACTTTACGGACAGGGAAATCAATTTAGCATATGGTTTGAAAGATAGAAAGGTAAGCAATTAATTCACCTATTTTATTCATAACTTATTTTATACTATATTTATAATGTGACAAGAAGTTTGATTTTTCAAATAATTTTCATGCTGTGTAAATTATATGATTAATTATTAATTGAGAATGCATATTTTTCATGTTTGGCATATTGCAGTTGAAACACCACAAGGCTATGTGGTGCAATGGTCATAAATTTCGCGTTAAACAGTTGGATGATAATATGAAAACTTCTGATAGTGGGATAACTGCAATATTCTAGGTCAATAATGTTTCCTCTAGGAGTGACAGACATCCTCGAGAATTTGAAAATAGATATTATGGGTTTTTAGATGATATAGTTGAGTGTGACATTAATTCCTTCAAAATAGTTTTGTTCGACGTCAAATGGTATAGGCTATGAATGAATGTACTTGATGATGATAGAACACTTATTCAACATGACAATGGATTTCCAATGGTTAAAACATCACATTTTGAAGTAGGAAAATATCGCTTTGTTTTTCCAAGCCAATGTGAACAATTCTTTTACTCAGAGGTTCCAGGTGAGAACAAATGGTCATTTTCTATTAGATATGATCCAAGAGGAAGGCCAGTAGAGTATACTGTAGAGGAAGAAGATGATATTGATTAAGAAGAAGATGATGCAGTGGCAGATGAGAAGGAAGATGCATTGACAGAGGAAGAAGATATATTAGAAGATGAACCAGGCATAGGAGATGAGGCAACAATTATTGATGATGATTTCCATGAGGATATTATTGAAAATGACATAATTGATGATGATGATGACATGGTAGATCATTTCAACACTGTTTTTGAATCAGATGTTGGTATAGATGTCGATCAGTTGGATGAAGATCAAGAAGATACAGAAGAAGAGTATTGATACAGATGTTATATTCGAGTATGAGGTTGTATGTTATAACTTTATATTTTAATATGTAGGAATTATTGTCTTTAAATAATTTACTAATTATGTGGGTTTGTTGCATGTTTTTTATTATTTCAAACCAATAAATAATGGCCTTACTATTGTACAAGCTAAACTAAAATTATATGCCATTTTAAAATCAAACCTAAGTTGGCATTTGAAAGGTTTTAATACCTATTTATATGGTGGAGCATTACTGCCATAAACTATGGTTTTAATAGGAATTTCAAACTAATTACAAAGGTTTCAGATTAATCATGGCGGGCCTTTCAAAATTTTACGTTAATCACTATAGCTACCCTGCATGTAATCAGTACTACAGCTCCTTTCCTTTTCTAATCGACTCAAACCCTACTGGATATACGCCTTTGTAGATTATTACTACAGCTCCTTGCCTTTTCTAATGGACTCAAACCCTACTGGATATACGCCTCCTACTACAAAGAACCGCTTGTCGCGCAAGAAACTCCAGAAAGTAGGCCCCTGCTACAAAGAACCGCTCGTCGTGCAAGCTGAAACTCCAGAAAGGAGGCCCTTGCTGCAAATAACCACCTGTCGTGCAAGAACTGCAGAAAGCAGGCCCTTCCTCCATCAGCAAGAAAAATGGTATGGCCAAACAAAATTTTTTCAAATTTTGAAAAGTGATTTTACCATTTACAATGCCCAGGATTTGAAACAGAGCAATAAATTGGGCTGCTCGTTTTCCTTGAATAGGGCATGCCTGTAGATTTAGTTTTAAAAAAAATGAAATTCAATGTAAGACATAAATAATTCCCCAAACTTCAGTCTCCAGCATGCTTCCCATAAAATTTGGCAGTTGATTTCCATCATCACAATTTGGTCTTTACAAGAAGAAAAATTGATCACCATTTCCTACCATTTTCCTTCAAATAATATTAAGCACATGCAACAACATTTCTAAGAGGCATGGGTTTTCCCAATTTTTCTACAACAACATATTCTAAGAGGCACGGGTTTTCCAAAATCCAAACAACTACATCATTCATCCAAATACAGAGTTAAATACAGAGTTTTAATCACCTTTAGTCATATAAGGGACCAATTGTATCTGAAATGAAGCACATGAGAAAGATGGTTGATTAATATAGGGTCATATACAGAGTTTTCTTCATATAAGGTCTTGGTTTTTCCTCCTTCCCAATCTGCACGTGTTTTATGTTGTGGCTCTAATGTATCAAAATTTATATAGAGGTTGACATCCACTAGGTGTTCCAAGAGGATTCTTTACTACATAAAATGCAAACCCATGTGTCTTCTCAACACACATTGCGCCAAACTATGTCCTGTCATCTTATGCTATGCTAACTCCTTGGTCACATGCTTACCTCTGACACCATTTACCATCATCATGCCATGTTAAGTCACTATCAAAAAATCCACTTAAACTTTCTTGCACCAAAATTTAGCCTTCCAATCATGCATAACATGCTTGATACATTTTGGTGTGAATCCCCTTGGCACTTTTGCATGCCCAAGGAAATATAGCCCACCCACTATATATCCAATGCACCTCTAGTTCATGCATAACACATTGTATTCATGCAAATAGCTACTTCGTGAAATTGTGTAATATCAGACACCTAGACCATGACCTTCAAGGTCTGACACATCCTATTGAGATGAAAAAAATGGAAATTCTACCCATGACATTGTCAACATGTCAAATTTGAAAAGGATTTTGTCAAAATGCTTGTGTTGTGAAAATGGAGAGTATATTTTATGAATTTTAAGGTTTTAATTAATTTAAATTGGTTGGATGTGATAGGCTAGAATCACTACAAGGAAAAGAACCTCTAGTGGATGTTTTTGAGGAACCCCTTATAAAAATACCCCATACATCTGTTTCTAGTGTAGGTTACTAGAGGAGGTTGGCGGGTGGAAGTTTTTGCCGATAATTACACATCTGTGGTTGTATCTTGTGTTCATTTCCACTGTTTGTATGGTACTGATGAAACTAGTAGAAAGTATACTTTAGAGGTCAGATCACTGCTATAGCAGAATGTGATTATGTTGTTGCTTTTCTAGTGTTTTGTTTCAATTTTTTTGTGATTTATACACAACAGACTCAATAATACTGAAATTATGAAGCTGATTTGTTTCAATAATTAATATACCTTTTGAGATTTTCAAATTTCACTGCAAATAACCCAGTTTAGTCTCATCGTCAACTCGTCTTTTGTTTGGGTGTCTTAATGTGCAATGACATGTTTCTAGGACTGAATTCAATGCAAGGCATATTTGAAACTCTAACTCTGTCTTCTAGTGTCTTATTAGAAATTATTTCAGTTTTCATTTTTTGTTTTCAAGTTAGATATTGTTTTCAAGTTTTTACATTTATAATTTTACTGCAATGTGGCAGACTGATCAGGGCAGTACAGGAACAACCCCGAGACAGGATGATCATGGAAAGGGGCTAGCGGAAGAATATGTAAAGTGCCATCATTGCTCTATCTTCAGGTATTTTAGTTATTTACATAATTGAAATAATATTAATTTTGTTCAAAAATGTAGACATCTGGCCATGGTATGCTTGATGATTCCCTCTATGAGGAAGAGCTTTCTTCATCCCTATCTCCATTGCTCTTGCTGCAAAAAAAGGCATGAAATGCAAGGTCGGACTTTGATAATTTGATAGACGCGCCTCAAACACCTGAAACAGAAGAGAAGATAAAAAAAATTATGACCCAGCTAGAAACATATCAGGTAGTAATAAAAAATCAAAAGGATATTTTTTTTGTTCTGCATGAGATGAATTGTGATAGTTTGATTTTTAATTTTTACATTGACTAAACTAAAAAAATTTTTTTTGTATGTAGCGTTATCTGACACTTGCTGAACCCAGTGTTGGTGGTAGTGGGACACAAGGGCAAGATATTGCCCAGCAACCCTCTCGTACACCTTCTACTCCTTTAAGTGCCGGCCAATAAACACACCCTGCCCAAGCAGACACCCAGCCAACCACTGAACGTGTTGGCAGTGATGAGGCTGATATGGCCAGCTATATTATTGCATTTCCTGGAGCTACACGTGGCAGCTCCACGGGGACCATTAATGGCACGTTGTTGGTGAACAATGAAGGTGTCCCTATAAAGCACGTACAACTCCGAGGTAAGTTTTAATATTTTAACTATTTCATGTACTCTATCTAAAATATATTTTATGATGATTTTTATTTTTAAATTAATGATAATGTATTTTTTTTCTATGTAGGAAACAATGAGTTCTACAGGTTTTTGGAGAGCCATGCGTTGGTAATTTTTGGCCCAACCATATGCACAAGGTGGAATTCCCAGAATTCCAACCTGAAGAAAGAACTTCTAGATTATCTAGAAGCCCTTTTTGGGGTGGGCACATTTGACAGAACAGTGGTGGCTCGGGTAGCTGGTAAATATTTGAAATATACCAGGGACACCTATAGGATGAAATTGAAATTTAACTATCTACTCAACTTAGTGTTCCTAAATTGATGTCATAAATTGTCAACCAGGGCTAGTAAACTATTGAAGTGAAGTGCACTATATGTGCCTAGGTATCTTCTTCCTTCTTCCTTGTGTTTAGTGTTTTTCTAATGTTTTTGGTTTTGTGTTTTTATGCTAAGAGGGAAATAACTAAATTGTTGGAAAAGAGAAGTTATTGATCACACTAAAACAGAACAAAACCTACTCTAAACTATGTATGGCACTTAAGAACAGAAAATGATAATCCACATATTGTAAAGCTTGACAAGAAAAAATAAATCATAACATTAAACTCAGTCCAAGTCATTTCATTAGAGGTATGTTGGAACAACTTGAGAAAAGGATAAGTTTGATGTAATGAAGTTCTAGTAAACAACAACTTACAATATCACAGAGAAAATCTCATCCATAGTTATAAATTTGTTGGAACATTCTGAGAAAATATTATCTGCAACATAGTAAGGAACCCTATGCTAAAATGACTTATGACACTAAAATTAACCCATTCTACCACTCAAAACATTACTATTAAGCCTCATTCAAGGGTTAGAGATCTCTTGGAATAGCTTTGGAAAAATGTTGTTTGTAAAATTATGAGAAATTGCAGAACAATCAAGAACCCAAAATGATATAACTAATTCTTGTCCATATGATAATGATGTATTAGAAGAGATTAAGAAAAAGAGTAGCTTGTAAAATAATGAGGGTCTTTTAAATCTAATTAACATGACTAAAATGCTATTAACTAATAAAACTTGAAATACAATGAACAGAACTGAACTAAAATGCAATTAACCTCTGAAATACTACAGCTCTATCTCATTCACGTGTTAGTGATATGTTGGAATAGTTCATGAGAACAAGATTGATAACAATATTTGATGTAAGTAAACATAAAATATGATGCTCAGAAAACTGCCCAGATTAAGAACAAAACAGAGCTAAAGTTACTTATCTAAAAATATGTACAAAGCCTTTCGGACAGTAGGGGCCCTCTACCATCTGATTCGCACATGAATCCTTAACTCCTCAAAATTTCTTCAGATCATGCATCAAATTTTTACTTCTTTCATTAAAGGAAAAATTCTCAGAAACAGAGTATCACAGTCTTTTAGAAATAACAACAAAGCATCAACTAACTAACTGTCTCTCGGTTCACCGAGTTACTCTTATAAGAAAAATACATAACTGTAATTGAGTAGGAATAGGAATAGGTGTCTTTTTCAATCAAAATCGAATTATAACTCCTATTGAGGACTCGTACTTTGCTGAAGACATTTGAAAAGTCCTTGTCCTTGTAGAAGTCTACTTCTTAATTTTGACTTCCTCCACATGCATAACCACTTGTAGATTTTTGCTCAGACTTCGTAGAGGGCAAGGAATGATGTTGGAGAGTTCTAGAATTTAACCATATGCGTTTTTCCTTTAAATGACACCTGTAACCTGTGTGAACATAAATATGGCTATGGAATATGCAACTAGCTATAGAATGGTTGCATTCTATAGCTAATTTTGATAAAAAATCACTATGAAAACAAAACCACAAAAGTTTAGTAAGTCAGTCATTGCATGCATTCTTAAAGTAATTTTAATTATTCCTATCGATATTTTAAGCTTATAACTGACAAAGGACAAATGGAATGAAGTGAAATTTTGTGAAAGGAAAGGACATCTTTAGGGCTCAATATAGGGATGAACATACCCCCACTGCAAAGCTTTTGCATGTCCTCATGCAATCAATCCATGTATTCTGAAACTTCTGCTAGGAAATCTAAATTCCTTTTTCTGCTTTGCTTGGTGTTCAATGGCATCCTAGGCTTCCTTATGACCAATTTGAACCTCAAATTTATAAGTGCCCTGCTCAACTTTTTGTTTTTCTTCTTCAGCTTCTCACTAGCCTTGTACAATTTTTCCATTTGTAGAGAGAGAGTTGTGTTCATATCACTTTTCAGCTTGACTTGCTCCCTTAAAATTTCATTTTCATTTTTTATATGCCTATTAAGTATTTCCAATTCATATTTATCTCTTCTCAGCACTTAAATTGGAGATTTTTGTGGGCTAGGAGTTCTTCCTCTGCTTTTTGAGGCTCTCTTTTCTAATGACTCAACATAATTATAGATTTGTTGTTGGGCTGGGTCTACCTCCAAAGTTCCTCCATCAAGATCCTCTTCGTACTGGTATTCAGGAGATCTGTCAGTTGGTGTCTCTTCATGTTCAATATCTATGATTCCTATTTGTTTAACTCCAGTCTTCTTCAATATGCCTCTAAGTCTATGGCTTCTTCTTAGTTTAGATGGTTCCTCACCTCTCTCCTTAGCATACTTCCTTATTATCTTCTCCTTTTTAAGTTGTTTCTTGATTTCAACCAATTTTTCAGAGATAATATCCTCACTGTCTTCTTGTATGGATTTACTAGTTTTAATTTCAACAGATTTGGAAATTTTTCTTCTCCTGCTTCTTCTTACAAGTTTTCCTTCAGATGGAGTTTCTTTAGGTTCTTCAAAATGACTCCTCAAGAGGAACTCATCCCAACTGTCCCCCACCTTTTTTAAATGATGCTCAATTAAGATTTTAACTAGGCCATGGTGATATAGGGTGGTTTCCAAGAACTGAAACCTCTTTTGGAAATTAGAAGCCATTCTCTTTAGGATATGAAGTAATAAAAAGGGTAAATTGATTTCTTCATCTAAGAAATGCATCATAAGTCGAATGTGATAAACATATAGGGTACCAAACCTTCCCTCACAAGTTATAAACTTTTGCAGAATTAGCAACATATTTCGCCATTTATTCTTCAATGCTGAGCTAGGAATGCCCTTCTTAAAAACTGAAATGTCCATACCTGGTGTTTTTAGCATCTTCCTCCATGCTTCATTGTGGAACTCTTTGTTTTTGAACCATCTTTCACCTTGCCTTGGTAATTCTGCTGCCTCTGCTATGAAGGATTCTGTGATAATGAACTTGACATCACCTATTTCAACTTCTGACCCATTGAATGACTGGGAAAATGACTTGGTGACCTCCTTATGAAAACCATTGAACTTCTCCAAAAACTGTAGCCATCCAACTTGCTATAACATCTCTTTATTTTTGGGTACCCTTCTAGGTATTTGGTTATGACTGGTTCGGACCTCACAATAAGTGCCATGGATTATTTCTTCAACTTCAATTTACTGCTTCGTCACTGCTCTCTTATTCAAGGTAAAAATGGTTGTAGGGGGTTATTTTCACCCTAAAGATGACTTCTCTGTTTCTGCAGACAGGAATTGGCTATAGAAAGATGACATGAAGTGGGTATGGAATGAATGAAATATGGTGAGGGTAAATCACATGAATAAATGAATTTGAGAGTTGTCCCGGAGTAAAAGACCGTGGAAAAATCCCATGAGGATTTCAAAATCATCACTGAATATTTCGGGTTAGTGATGTGACCTAATAGGTCACTTCAAGTACTAACCGTTAACTTTTAATAAATGATGATTTGATATGGTAGAATGGAAGGGATTTTGTCCAAGGATTTTGTGATAGGCTTGATCAATATGAATAATCAAAATAACTTTATGAAACGTACATATAACTTAACTATACTATATCTTTCATAATCTGTTATCATAATAATTTCACAATTTTACCTTAGCCCTTCTTTTGATTTTTGTTTTTTTTCAATATGCTTGGTCTTTCCTTTGAAAATCATTGATATTTCAGTCTTCATAATCCTTTTGATTTTTCTTGTTGAAATAGGTGTGCAGGATCAATTTGCTGCTGAACACGTGGTTGCTGGATAGTTGGCTACAGAATATCTGGTTGCAGAATGGCTGGCTGCAGAATTCCTGGCTGCATAATGTCTGGCTACATAATGTACCTGTGAAAGCTTTGAAACACGGAATGAAGTGATTTGAAATATGGATGGAATGAAGTATAAGATGAAAATGGATCATGAACTATAATGGAATGAAACATGAACGAAGTGGAATATGATGGAATGAAATAGATCACAAATGCGAAGTGAAATGAAATATGAAATGTGGCCTGCAACTTATGATTTGTAATACTCAATTGCAGAAAGAGATCAATTTTCAAAATTTGAAATGAAAATGAGATGGATCATGAAATGGAATGAATGAAGTATGGATGAATGGAGTGAATGGAATATGGATGAAGTGAGATGTGATGAAGTGAAATGGATCATAAGTGGAATGTGATATCTAAAATGGGCATGCATTTGTGATTTTATGATATTTGTTTGTAGGAAAAGAACAATTTTGAAAAGCTAAAGTGTCGGAAGGATTTTGATTTTTACTTTATCTTTTCTGTATAAACATGCTAACCAATGATTAGTTTTCATTTTTATACTTTATTAATATTATTATTATTTTTTTCATCATCTCATTTCAGAAAATACAATTAAGTTGATGAAGAAGAAGGATTCTTCTTCATTAACTTCACATCACTGTTCTCTTGGAATCTCTTGACAAATTCTTCTCTTGAAAGTGGCTTATGATACAGATTCAGTCTATGACCATTTACAAGAAAAATGACCTTCTCTTCATCTATTGTCCCGATTTTTATTGCTCCATTGTCAAAAAATTTCACAATTTCATATGGTCCAAGCCAATGTGTTTGGAATTTACCTTGAAAATCTTTGAACTTTGAATCAAACAAGAGGGCCCAGTAACCTTCTTTGAATTTCTTTTCCTTAATGTACTTATCATGCCATCTATTTCTTTGTTGTTGAACTATATTTGTTCTCTGGATTACATCCTATCTGATCTCATCCAATTCATTAATCTGCTCCAATCTATGTTTTTGTGCTTCTATTAGATCAAGTCCTAGCTGGACTGCCATTTTAAAAGTTTGAATCTAAAACTTTATGGGAAACAAGAATTGTTTTCCAAAAACAATTTCATAAGGAATATGACCTGTTGTGCTTCTCCATGTAGTTCTATAGACCCACAAGGCTTCAGGAAGCCTGTCTGCCCAATCTCTTCTATGTAAATGAATAGTCTTTGTTAGGATCCCTTCAATGACCTTATTAGTAGATTCCACTTGACCATTTGCTTGTGGATGATAGGGAGTAGATTTTTTGTGTCTGATTTTTTACTTCTCCACCATTTGTTCCACTAGCCTTGATGTGAATTGAGCTCCTTGATCTGTAAAAATTTCTCTTGGGACACCAAAACAAGTAAAAATATCCTCAAAAAGAAAATTAACTACAGATGCTTCAGTAGCAGAAAATAATGGCTTGGCCTCTACCCATTTAGTAACATAATCAGTGCAAACTAATATATATTTCTTTTGTCTTCATGGAGGACTAATAGGTCCTACAAAATCTAAAGCCCATTTCTCAAAAGGTTCAATATGTACCTGAGGCTGCAATGGAATTTCACCTGAAGGGGAAGGTTTCCCTACCCTTTGGCAACTATCACACCTTTTGACATACTCTTTAGCATCTTTAAAAATGGATGGCCAATAATATCCCAAATGAAGGATCTTATAAGCTGTCCTTTTATCAGCAAAGTGTCCACCACAAGGTTCATCATGACATGCTTTGAGGATCTCAGGCATCTCATCTTCTCGAACACATCTCCTAATGATAAAGTCTAGACCTGTTTTGTATAACTCATTAGCAAACCATGAATATTTTTCAATGTCATAAATGATCTCTCTTTTGTCTCTTGCATTCATTATTGAAGGAAATTTCCCTGAAACTAAATAATTAGCAATGTCAGCAAACCAAGGAGTTTGAGTAGAAATTGCAAAAAGATATCCATCAGGGAATTGATCTTCAACTGGAGTGTTGTCTTTAATTTTTTGGAGTCTAGATAGGAAATCAACAACGGTATTGTGTTTTCCAGGCCTATCTAGAATGGTAATATTGAATTCCTGTAAAAGCAATAACCATCTTATGACTCTGCCATTAGTAATTGATTTTTTCATTAGATATTTAATAGCAGAGTGATCTGCGTGAACAAAAGTTTCATAGCCTGTTATATAGTGTCTGAATTTATTTATGGCATGAAAAATAGCTAAGAAATATTTCTCAGTTACAATATAATTTAACTCTGAAGGGGTCAAATTTTTACTTGTGTAGTAGATGGCATAAGGAATCAGGTCTTTTTGTCCCAATACAGCTCCTAAAGCTGTATCTGAGGCATCTGTTGAAATATGAAAAAGTAACTTCCACTTAGGTCCCCTTAAAATAGGTGCTTCAGAGATTTTTGTTTTCAGGGTTTCAAAGGCTAACTGGCAATCAAGATTCCATTTGAATTCATAGTCCTTGGTAAGTAATTTGAAAATTGGAGATGCTATCTTGGTGAAGTTTTCTATAAACCTTCGATAATATCTTGTAAATCCTAGAAAACTCCTAACATATTTTTGACAACTTGGAACAGATAAGTTAGATATGACTTTAAATTTTGACTCATCAACTCTAATCACATCCCCTGAAATGTGATGCCCCAAAACAATTCCTTTAGTAAACATCATAAAACACTTCTCATGACTTAGTGAAATATTTTCTTCTTTACATCTCTTTAAAACTTTTTCCAAGTTTTCTAAGGCTTCTTCAAATGTGTTTCCATAGACTGTGAAATCATCCATATATACCTCTACACAATCATGTATTAGATCTGAAAAGATTCCTAGTACTGCCCTTTGAAATGTTGCAGGTGCATTGCATAGTCCAAATGGAAATACTCGGTAAGCATAGGTACCCCAAGGATAGGTAAATGTGGTTTTGTCTTGATCTTCAAGTGCTACTTGAATTTGATTATAACCACTAAACCCATCTAAAAATGAGAAGTACTTTTTGCCAGCTAATGTATCTAACACATGATCTATGAAAGGTAGAGGAAAATGATCTTTAAGAGTAGCTTTGTTTAATTCCCGGTAGCCAATACATACCCTCCATTTACCATTTTTCTTTGGCACAATTACCAAAGGAGAAACCCATTGACTATCTGAAATGGGACAGATAAAGTTGACATTTAACAATTTCTGCAATTCTTCTTTAAAAATCTCCCTAAGGTTTGGATTCATCTGTCTCTAAGGTTGTCTGATTGGTTTACAATTTTCCTCTATGTAGATGTGATGAGTGCAAGTCTTAGGGCTTATCCCTTTCATATCAGTGTACTCCCATGCATATGCGTGTTGAATGCATGGAAAATTTCTAGGAAGCTAATATTCTAGATGGGCTAATTCTTCATGCTTTTTCCAAAAAAAAAGATTCGCTAATTTCCATTTTACAAAAAATGATTCGCCCAAATTTTACAATATAAAACTATTTCACGTTGAAAAATCGTTAAAATTATATATATATATATATATATATATATATATATATATATATATATATATATATATATCATTATAAATTTGAATAATTTTATAAATACATCAATAAAAATTTGATAGTTTGCATATTAGGGACTAGTGAGATTCGCCAATTTTTTAAACTTCAAGATAATTTTCCATCCTTAAAATTATCCCTGGAAGAAGGTCTCTGTAATGTCTTGACTAGCTTTTCTTGTTGATATTTCTCTAGGTTCTTGTTTATGTTTAAAGTTTTACCTGGAAATATCTCAATTGTAGAGCTGCCAAATTTATCCATGGAGTAAAGAGACATATGTCTTGATGATAAAAACACAATGTTGGATTTTCCTTGAAATTGTTCATGTTTGTATTCCAAAGAGGATTTAAAGTTTTCTAAGGTATTTAGAATCTGGCTATCTTCACTAATTTCTGAAATTGTGAAGAGAGGTTGTATGTCTTCTTCATCCTCAATCCATTGAGTATCATCTAATTCTGTAATTGTTTTCACTGGAGGATACAAGGTAAATTTATTGGTTGAACTACCATCAGAGATGCACATATCACCGGATCTACAGCTAATGAGAGCATCAGTTGTAGCTAACCAAGGTCTTCCTAATATAATTGGATGTCCTCTTAGATTATTTTTAGGAGTTAGGATCATAAAATCCACTGGATACTCTCAAGAATCTAGGGACACTGGAATGTCTTATATTACCCCATCAGGTTTGATCACAGATATGTCTGCTAATTGTAACAATGTGGGTGTAAAAAGAAGATTAGGAAGTTTTAGTTTATCCATGATTTGTCTACTCATGATATTGATTGTTGCTCCTAAATCATGTTTTTAATATTTGGCCTCCATTTGATGTGTATTTTTTAACAACCGTATCGGTCTGTATACTTCATAATAGAAATCATTTCCATCATGATGTCTCGTTATTTTTCCCCGCCATAAATTTTCTTTGTCTTTTGATTTTTTTTCCTATTTTTGTCTATGCTCAACCTCTTTATTGTTCCTCAAGGTGTATCAGAATTTCCTTGATAGCTTGTAATAATGGGATCTTAATACAAACATTCCTTAGCTCATCTAGGAAATCATAATTAGGCACCATAATTTGTTTTTCTACACCCCAATCAATTTGTAATCTTCCTAGAAAGGGAGGTGTAGAGGTGGATGTTGATGGCTGCTCTAATATAGGAGTTGAAATTATTGGTTCTTTTTGTTTTTATTTTTCAATGTTTGGGTCTTGAAAAGATGTGTTTTCTTCAAGACTTTTATTTACCCGTAGAGAATCTTCCTCAGAGTTGTTTTGCACTTGTATGATCACAGAAGGTTTCTTCTTTTAAAGTATTATTCCAGACCTAATTTGAACATCATTAAGGTCTAAAAGAGTAATCAAATAGGTTGGAAACTGTTGGCCTTCTATCATGTATGTGTTCTAAGGATTTCTATTGTTGGGGTTTGGCATGGGTTGGGCAGGTAACTGATTTGCTTTCGGAGAAAATGGTAATGGTAGTGGTGGACTTTGATGTTGCGGATTTTGAGGATTTTATTGAGGAGGGAAATTTGGATATGGTGGATATTGATAGTATTGAGAGTATCTTCCACAGGGATTTTGTGCTCCTTGTGCCCAAGTTTGAGATTGATTTTGGAATTGGAGCCAAGGTTGCTCCCAAGAATTCCAATTTGGTGGGGGTTGATTATACAGCTGATCATGGAATCCTTGTGTATGAGGTCCTTGCCAAGACCTCCTAGAGACAAAATTGAGAGATTCTATGGAATTTGTAGGAATTTCTTCTTGAAAGACAACTGTAAGACCAAGAACTGAAGGAAAACTCTTGGTCTCATGATTTTCTGAACAAATTACACAAGTCTCTACTATTTTTGCATCCAAAGGGCACTCTCTCAAGGAATGCTTCTTTCTACATTTGGGACAAAAGATTGCTAAGGCATCAAATTCATCTTTTTGCTTGTTTCGTAATTTAAGGGTGTCTATTTGTTCACTAAGACTCCCTAAAATGTCAGATTTGAATTCATCAAGCATATGTCCTATTTATGCCCAACTTACTGTCCCAGAAGCAGACTTACTTGCCCTTGAAAGAGCAGGGTCTCTTGGTCCTTTTACAGTTTTAGATTTCCCTCTTGAAAGGTTGATACACAATTCAACTATTTCAGGTAATGTGAGCTGAGATATATCTCCTTTTCCCATCATATTAAGGATATCTAGCCATTCATCCCTAATTATCTTCAACAAGAGAGATTTTAAATTATCTTGGTCTAATTTTTCCATTTTTTCTCTTTTGATGTTATAGTTAAACCTCTCCAACAAATCTTCCAAATTTTCATCCTCTTTTTGTAACATTTTAAACACTTCCTCCTTATGGTTGACTGGCATACAGTAATCCAAATACCTCTCTAGAAATTCATGTTTCATGTCTTCCCATGTCCTAATAGAACTGTTGATCAAATTCATAAACCATTTTAATGCTACTCCTTTCAATGTTGAAGGGAATAGTTTAAGTTTTTGGGCATCTTGTAAGTAATCATAGGTTCTACATAGGACTTCAAATTCAAATAGAAAGGTTTCAGGATCTTCACTTTTGAGTCCATATAAGTTTGGAAGGATAGAAGGTGAAATGTTTTTCATAGTTGAATTGGTTTCTTCATCTACTATAGGAAACCCAAAAGAGCTTCCCATTTCCCTTCTACCTCTTCCTCTGCCTCCTTCTTCACCTCTACCTCCTTCTCCTTCTGCACCTCTACCTCCTTCTCCTCTACCTATACCTCTAACCCCTCCAAATAGTGTATGTTATTCATTAAAGACTCCTCCTCCCCCTTCTTCTGCCATGGTTGATTCTTCTATGGAAGTAGAAAAGTTTATGTCCCTAGCAGGGGTTCCTAAATCTTCTTCTAAGACATGTTCAATGGATGAAGTGGAAGGTATTTCTGATAGAATATCTGATCTTAAGTCTTTTGGAAGTCTATGATCAATAAAGTATGGGATTTGGGTTTGAGTTGGAGGTGTGCTGCCTCTTGGTCTTGGTGAAACAAGCGGTGTTCTAGGAATCAAGCTTCTTCTTCTTATGAATCTACCCCTTGAGTCTATTTCTCTACGCATATCATTGTTTTTGGGAGGTAAGAAACAAGGCTACCTAGTTACACTTCCCCAGCAACGGCACCAAAATGTGTACTAAACTTAGTGTTCCTAAATTGATGTCATAAATTGTCAACCAGGGCTAGTAAACTGTTGAAGTGAAGTGCACTATATGTACCTAGGTATCTTCTTCCTTCTTCGTTGTGTTTAGTGTTTTTCTAATTTTTTTGGTTTTGTCTTTTTATGCTAAGAGGGAAAGAACTAAATTGTTGGCAAAGAGAAGTTATTGATCACACTAAAATATAACAAAACCTACTCTAAACTATGTATGGCACTTAAGAACAGAAAATGCTAATCCACATATTTTAAAGCTTGACAAGAAAAAATAACTCATAACATTAAATTCATTCCAAGTCATTTCATTAGAGGTATGTTGGAACAACTTGAGAAAAGGATAAGTTTGATGTAATGAAGTTCTCTATAGCAAACAAAAACTTACAATATCACAGAGAAAATCTCATCCATAGTTAGAAATTTGTTGGAACATTTTGAGAAAAGATTATCTGCAACATAGTAAGGAACCCTATGCTAAAATTACTTATGACACTAAAATTAACCCATTCTTCCACTCAAAACGTTACTATTAAGCCTCATTCAAGGGTTAGAGATCTCTTGGAATAGCTTTGGAAAAAGGTTGTTTGTAAAATTATGAGAAATTGCAGAACAATCAAGAACCCAAAATGATATAAATAATTCTTGTCCATATGATAATGATGTATTAGAAGAGATTAAGACAAGAGCAGCTTGTAAAATAATGAGGGTCTTTTAAATCTGATTAACAGGACTAGAATGCTATTAACTAATAAAACTTGAAATACAATGAACAGAACTGAACTAAAATGCAATTAACCTTCGAAATACTACAACTCTATCTCATTCACGTGTTAGTGATATGTTGGAACAGTTCATGAGAACAATATTGATAACAATATTCGATGTAAGTAAACATAAAACATGATGCTCAGAAAACTGTCTAGATTAAGAACGAAACAAAGCTAAAGTTACGTATCTAAAAATATGCACAAATCCTTTCGAATAGTAGGGGCCCTCTACCATATGATTGGCACACGAATCCTTAACTCCTCAAAATTTCTTTAGATCATGCATCAAAGTTGTACTTCTTTCATTAAAGGAAAAACGCTCAGAAACAGAGTATCACAGTCTTTTAGAACTAACAACAAAGCATCAACTAACTAACTATCTCTCGGTTCACTGAGTTATTCTTATAAGAAAAATACATAACTGTCATTGAGTAGGAATAGGCATAGGTGTCTTTTTCAATCAAAATCGAATTAGAACTCCTGTTGAGGACTCGTACTTTTCTGAAGACATCTGCAGATTCCTTGTCCTTGTAGAAGTCTACTTCTTAATTTTGACTTCCTCCACGTGCATAACCACTTATAGATTTTTGCTCAGACTTCGTAGAGGGCAAAGAATGATGTAGGAGAGTTTTGGAATTTAACCATATGTGTTTTTCCTTGAAATGACACATGTAACCTATGTGAACATAAATATGGCTGCAGAATATGTGACTAGCTACAGAATGGCTGCATTCTGTAGCTAAGTCTGATTAAAAATCACTATAACAACAAAACCACAAAATTTTTGTAAGTCAGTCATTGCATGAATTCTTAAAGTAATTTTAATCATTCCTATCGATCTTTTAAACCTATAACTGACAAAGGAAAAATGGAATGAAGTGAAATTTGGTGAAAGGAAAGGACATCTTTAGGGCTCAACATAGGGCTCAACATTAACCATAGATATGAGCATCCTCTCACAGTTCCAGAGAGCAAGTGGAGAGAATTCATCCATGATGGAAAAGAGAAAAGGGCAAAGAAAGACGAAAAATGCCAACTGGACCCGCAAGGTAAATTACAACTTTAATTCAATAGCTTTAATTTTCTCTATGTCTAAAATAAAAGTGTGCTACGTCATATCTGACTTCAATCTTTTGATGATAGGTTGTCTGACACCTCGAAGGCAACCAAAGCTAGGATTGAAAAAAGGGCCAGCACAAGCTAGGCTAGGGCGGCTACTTGAAATTAGCCGCAAGAATTGTAAGTAGCTAAACATCTTATAATTAATTATATCGCCTTCCAACGTTTTTGTAATCCTATCAAATAACATTAAAATTACACAATCATATGTAATGTAGGGTGATGACTTCGGAATAGAAACTACAGAGGAAGATAAAAATATCGCTTTCCATTTCGGCTATCAAGCAATAGTTGAACATCGCAGAAGCTTGGGGCAGGTCCCAAGATCTAGAATGCCTGATAAGGTAAAATGTTAACCTTTCAATATGTTTGTTTTCGTCCATAAATTTAATGTCTAACAACTTTTTTTAAATCAGGGGAGCATCACTGCCGACGAGGCAAATAACCCAGTTGTAGAGCCAGATGTAGATGTTCCTCACGTGAAACCTGATCATTATAGTGGGGACCAAGCCAACAATGCTACTAACAGTGAGGGCCGTGACGGTAATTAATTTCCACTTATAATTTTTTCTAATTATACCTTGATGGTTGTCCTTATAACATTTTTTGTTTAAATGATAGAGAATGTTTCCCTTGAGGATCTTACCACCAGAGGGGAAGACAGGTCAACAATCCCAACGGCGACAACTGGTGCACCAGGTAAATAATCTCATTGCAATTTTTTTTATTAATATTACCGAACTAGTTCAATGATATTTAAAAAATGAAAATTAAAATTTAATATTATCTATTTTTGTAGGTGATGCTCGATCACTGGATGAGACCAGACATCGTGACTATGCAACTAGGTCAGTAGTGCGGGTCAAAAAGCACGAAACAGGAGCAGAGCACGATGATATTGATGATGTAATTAGGAGCTTTAGAAATAGGAAGAAGAAAAAGAAATTTTGATAATGTAAAATATTGTATTATTATAAGAAAAATGTTACCATACTTAGAACGTTTTTTGTGTTATATAAAAAACTCATTTATCATACTATTTTTATGTCAAGCACTAATTTCAATGTTTCCTTGCGTCCTTTTTGTTGCATTGTCTTTTTATTAGTTATTGAATATTTTTTTTTATGCTCATGAAAGTAAAAAATGAAATATAGATTGGGTATTGGGGAATTGAGAGTGATGTGAGGGTGGGGAGGCATAAGAGGTTCCACCTTCACATGGTTGGCCCTTTTTAGTAGAGAATAATTTATTGGAACAATTTAATCTTGGAGCAAACCTCCCTCGTTCCAACGTAGCAACAAAAACGTCACTGTTGACTTAGTTGCTACTCTTTCAGATTGTAGGAGGCTTGTTCCAAGTTCATGCGACTCTAATAAATTTTTCTTGAAACGAAGAGGAGATTATTCAGGTATGTTTTGACATTTTCAACATATATTCTAACATTATCATAATAATGCATCTTAGAGTAAAAAATGCTACATCAATTACTTGTATTTATGTATAGATAATGATGGATTTTGATTTACTTGGCAGTGCAGGTACAAATCCTCTTACATCATGAGCAATACAACTTGTCAGCCAGGGTCATGTCCAGGATATTTTTGCTTGTGCGATTGACCAGGTTTGTAATGTCACATTTTGTAAGTTCCTTTACAGTTCATAATTCAATATTAAACTTGTTCATGATTATTATCTAGGTTTTTTGTATGTGTTTTTTCATCTATTTGATTATAAGAAACTCTGCATGTTTCCTATTGTTCACTATTATTTCTCCATTTACCACTCCCAAGATGAATCCGAATTTATTGTTACATAGGTGACTTTATTGTTCCTATGATTTCTCCATTTACGATTTCATATGTGACATCATGTAAAGTTTTTAATCGTGAGTTGGTGATGAGATTTAGTTCTCCAGATTTGGGGCTTTTCTGATATTTTCTCCCTCATGTCATTCCTGCATCACCTCTTTGTTTGAGCATGCCAATTTTCTACCACTTGTACCAATTGGCACATGTCAATCTCTGAGTGGTGCCACATTTCACCTATTTTCGGCCCACTTGACCACCTAAAAAACTCAAATACACACACCATGTGTCTTTATCATGGAGTGCCACATGTCCTAGATATTTTAGATGCTAACATCATGCTTCTAATGTGTTATTTCAACCAATCACATGTTGGGAATCACGATTGTCGTTAGACCAAAACCCGCAGGTGTTAGTTAATGATTGCATCGCCAGAGATAAGGATCCACGAGAGGCGGTTAGTCCATGTCACGAAACACACGGGGAGTGTTGGTTTATCCAATGTCCAACAATCTCCCCCCCAACGCGAGCCGGGTGTGTATCAAACTCGTGACCTACGCTCTGATACCACTTGTTGGGAATCACGATTACCGTTAGACCAAAACCCGCAGGTGTTAGTTAACGATTGCATCGCCAGAGATAAGGATCCACGAGAGGTGGTTAGTCCATGTCACGAAACACACGGGGAGTGTTGGTTTATCCAATGTCGAACATCACAGTGGTCCATGTGGCCTTGTGCCATGTCATTAGTCTAGAAGAGAGATTTCAGTCTTTTCTTTTCATGATTTTTCTATTATAATTTTTTTCTTCAGGACGGGAAATCCCTTTTGCAATAGATGGGGATTTTCCCATTTCCCTAGATTCATCTCCTAGGACACCCTTCAAGCCATCATCCAAGAGGCAATCTGCAACTCTCTGTCGTTGCCTTCTTGCCCTTGAATTATGCGCTTCTAGAAGACCAGTTAGGGCACTCTTACAGCCCTTATTCCATTGCTTAATCATTGTATCAACTTCTCCCATAGGTTGCTTCTATTTTTTGTCCACTTAAAGGAAGAAAACACTACCCTAGGGTGAGGTTTCTCCTCAACTATCCCTACCGTACTTATGGACCAACCAGCAATATGAACGCTTCCCTTACTTATGGAGACACCCCCTATGCTACTGCACATTCAATTCCAAGAGCTACTTGCTAATGAACACTCCTACACTATGCCTAAAAACCCTCCAAACAATCCCTCTAACTATTGTTGTATAATCCCTTGTGTAATCCCCTCCAAACAATAGCTAGAATTCATACATTAAGAATTACTTACACAGGTAAGTAATTCAAAAGTTGTGCAGAGTAGTAAAAGGAAAGAGAATCTATCAAGAGTATTGATTTTGTTTCCAATAACGTCTTTCAATGATGGCTACAACAGAGAAGATGATTGCAAGTCTATTTGTTACAATAGCTAGCATTCATACATTAGGAATTACTTACATAGTTAAGAATTACTTACTTAGATAGAATTACTTACACAGGTAAGAATGACATCTAGGAAGGGATATAACTGCAGGGAAGAAGCAAGAGGTTCCTTAGTTTCTCATATGCAAACCAACCATAAAGATGTTTGTCCCGGGACTTAAGAATAAGTCAATAAAGGAAACTTATTTGGTACAAAACTAACATAGAATATCGAAAATCTTCTCTAGCTCCCCAAATCAATCATGGTATTGTGGATAAAATATAACCCTATCCCTTTTCCTTGCTTTGTCTTATAGTTCCTGGATCCTTCTTGAAGCTTATCAATGAGTCTTTTACCCTGTTCTTGACCTGCAGCTTATGAAAATTCAACCTAAAGATCAGGCAAGGACCAGGGAAGGTTATGTAATTTGAATTCATTATAAGAATGGATTCAGAATTTTGTATGCTTTTATTGACCGAAATTTGTGTGAATAAATTTGTATGTAATCTAGGGATTTTGACAATAGAAGAGTAAGTCGAGATATTTTTCTCTCTGTGTTCAATAAAACTATGGACTTATTGATATCTGGGTATGTTATTGAAAATCTTCCAAAGGACTCATTCCTTCGATTAGGAAACCTCTGTGTATGATTAGGAATAATAAAATCTATGTATTATTCTCTGTCTTCCTTTGAATTTCATATTCTCTGTGACTGAATCTAATGTGATTGCCCTGTATGGAAGTTTGCAGAAGGGAATAGTGGCTCTGTTAGGAGGGAAAAATCATGTCCTCGGTGTGTAATTTGAATGAATATACACTGTGTGAAAGAGTTGATTCTGTTCCGTGAGCGTAGCAGGATATGCTCTGTCTATTCGAAGAATAGCGATAGAACCCCTATCTATTGAAGCGATCATAGTTAGAGGCAATGGTTTTGTATTGTCATTGGTGAGGCGATATTACTAAGACTCAACCACAACATTAACACGAGGATTTAAATTGAAGAATTGTATTAAAAATGCAGTGAGACCCGAGTTAACCACTGCTTAATTACCATAGTAGGAGAAGTGGTTTCGAGAGGCAATACCATGGGTTTCACGCAGCATCTGGGCCAAAGGTGGTTTTTGGCTTTACCAACACAATCCAACAATACTTGGACACATCACCTCCTAAATACCACCATATCACGTTTTTCTGGAGCGCTAAATTCCGGTGAGGAAAAAAATGTGATTTTGATGAAGTCCATCTGATCTGCCAGACAGTAGATCCAATGGTAATGGCGTGGCAAGCTACATGACAGATAAATTATATGCGTGGGCCCCATGGAATACAATATGTAATAGAATTTCGCATTGTTAAAATTAATGGGTATTAACATTATAAGTCTGAAGTTCGATGGTTATTAAAGGAGTCAGGCTATTGTGTTACTTTGAAGGCCGAAAGGCACTAATACGATTCAAGGGTAATGTCATAGTCAAGGGAGTAAAAGGAGGTTTGAACTTTGGGTTATTATCCTTTGATGCAATATTCCAAAAGGGGGTTTAAAACAATAGTTAAGTGTTTTAAGGAAAGGTGGAGCTTTAAGGGTTAATTGAATACAATTGCAAACATTCATTGTATGCGTTGTGTAAAGATTGGATATAAAATCCAAGGGGTTCAAACCATAAAGAGAGGTATTATGATATGCGAGGTTTTAACCCAAGGACGAATATTAATTTAAGCATTGATATATATATTATGTCTGTTGAACCTTGTATGGAGAAAAATTGTATGCTGGGCATTATCATGGTTATATGAAAAAGGTGACTTTGAGCATATAATATATTGGGTGCTTATAAAGTTAATGTTGGGTTGAAAGGAAGCTTATAATCGGGTTTATGTGAAATTCAAACAGTTGAATTAAAAAGTGAAAGAGGGTGTATTGTATGGTTTAATAACTATAGGCTTAAAAGGATATGAGCCTCCACAATGTTAATGGTTGCCCAGATTTAAAATTATTTGGGCTAAATGTGAAGTGCATTTCTTTTATATGCACAGAGACAAGAAATTGTCGGTTGAGCAGGTAGCCCAGGCATCACTTCATTTGCCCATAAAATGTTTATCCTTTGGTAAATATGATTATCATAAACTTAACCTTCAACCTTAAACAAGAGCGAGTTATAATAGATGGTTAAGAGGTTTCAAACTTCATTGGATATTCTTTCATCTTCTTCCATAAATCACAAAGAATATTGTATATAATGTCATGTATAGTCACATGTAACTATTTGGTGTCATCATAAGTGATTTTTTCTATAAATTAGTCGAGAGATTAACTTCAAAGAGATGTAGGATTTATTCTTTCAGTCTTGGTCCTAGATTCCTTTAGGATTCAACCTACAGAACTTTTGCAAAGATGCTTCAAACCATAGTCTCAAATTAGGATATAGAATTTTGGATTGCAGACATAGAGCATAGAGGATAACTTACTTGTAAAAGGAAAGAGAATCTATCATGAGTATTGATTTGGCTTCCAATAACGTCTTTCAATGATGGCTCCTACAGAGAAGATGATCTTGAAGTCTATTTGTTACAATATCACAGCAAATTTTTTTTTGAACCCGGGCACTAAGGAGATCTGGCCTTTCTCTCCATTGAAAATTTTTCTCAATTCAGGCTTCTATTCAACTAAGGAAGTCTCCTTTGTTTTTTTCCTCAAATTTATTTATCAATTTCATAGAAATTGATAAATAATTACTTTAATCAAACCTTAATGTAACCAAATATGTATTTTCCCTTTGGTGTGTTTATTCCAACGTGCATAAACCATATATACATACCATATATTATAACCCTGGTCCTTTTTATAGAGCACTTGACTTATAATAGAAATCCTCCCTTATGTATTGTATAAAAGGCAAATATCCCAAGGTTCAAAGCTCAACCACGCACTCATATCATATGTGGACCCTTCATTTATTTTATTGTATCAACGGTATTAACTCAACGCACAATACTTTAACCCTCTTTCTAAGGTCTGGACATAATAACATACATTCCTCCACCCGACCTTATCATTTAACAATATAACAATGATCCAAAGTCTTTAACCTGATACACCAACCCTTATAATATTCCGACTATGGTTTATAATGTTAGCATGGCATTTCATAACAAAATGAGCCCTACCTCGCAAATCATAAATGAGCGGTTTTCAATCATAAATCAATGGTTCATACCTCAATTTATCATCCATGTAACTAATTGCGTGAATTTCGTTGGATCACATGGGCTCTAGATCGAACGTCCTCCGTTGATATCGCGTTTTTTCCACAGCCTGCATTTAACACTTCAAAAAAATGTGATGGGGGTGGTATTAACCCAGTGATGTGGCGATATATTATAGGATCACGTTTTTTTTAAATGGTTTCACTCTGGCCCAAAGGCTGCGCGATGAGGGTGGTTTTGGTTTCACAAACCCACTCCCGAGTTTTTAATAGTGCTCAATCGGACTTTCACCATGGTTAATACCATTAATCGTAATAACTCTGCCTTGTTAACCTCTGGGGTCAAGCCTCAAATAATATCACTCGACTCACAATAAAACACACTAATTTCTTCAATGGAAGAGTTTACCACCTTCAACAGTGTTTAAAAGCTCTTTGGGAAATCGAAGCATTACATGGTTTCACTCATATGAAGTTTGTTTGAACACAAAAACTCAATGCCTTATACAAAGGCTTAATCCCCTCGCTCAGTCTGAGAACCACTATAACCTCAACCTCTACCTCTTACAGGGGTTTTATATCCATATGACACATTTAGGTAACTCAATGAGAACCCGCAATCAAACATAGACAGAGAGGACTACGACAGATTTCACACAACATTTTTCTTCTTCAAGGTATACACAGAGTTTATAATTCAACAGAGTAATTCTTCAGAGAATGCCAATAGCACATGCATAGTTAGACAATAAGGCTTAAAACTTTTTCAACAGAGAATACAGTTTCTCCATTCAACCCTTTACTGCCAAAATCCCCCTTTCACCATATCAGGGGCTACAATTTATAATCAATTACATGAATCTTCGGTTCCTTTGGGGACCGTTTTATTTCTTTAACGTAAAAGACTAATTACATCATATTCTAACGGTGGAAACTGAACAAATGGACATAAACCAAAACTATTCGACTTCTACCGTTATTGACTACTACTAACTGCATCAGACAGCTAAGGTGTTGACACCTTGCTGTTACAAAATTAAGAAATTTTGAACCCTTCTAGACACAACATGTGGACAATCCTCCACATTGCTGGCTAGTGTCTAATGCCCCCGCATCACAATAAATAGCATTCATACATTAAGAATTACTTACATAGGTAATAATTACTTACTTAGCTAGAATTACTTACACTGGTAAGAATGACATCTAGGAAGGGATATAACTGTAGGGAAGAAGCAAGAGGTTCCTTAGCTTCTCATATGCAAACCAACCATAAATATTTTCATCCCAGGACTTAAGAATAAGGTCAATAAAGGAACCTTATTTGGCACAAAACTGACATAGAATCTCGAAAATCTTCTCTAGCTCCCTAAATCAATCATGGTATTGTGGATAAACTATAATCCTTTCATTTTCCCTTGCTTTGTCTTCTATTTCCTCGATCCTTCTTGAAGCTTATCAATGATTATTTTACCCTGTTCTTGACCTGCAGCTTCTAAAAATTCAAAAAATTCTTTGGAATTGGGCTCCATGTCCCCTGTTTTGGCCTTCATTTCTTTGACATCTGTTACACCATTTTTTGGTCATCTAGCCCATTATCGTTAGATGAACGCAAGTACACCATGTAAGACTAATTTTACCCCAAGTAAAATCTCTTTCACCACATTTGTTTACATTTCCTGGTCATATTTAACCCAAAACAAGGTAATAAATTAAATAAATAATTATTTATTTAATTATTTCCTAAGAATAAGTTATTTAAATCATTATTTAAATACTATTCCTAGTTAAATTTCACTAAATCATTTTTAAATAATTAAATAAACCATTATTTATTTAATTATATTCCCCTCATTTCCCTTAAATAATAAATAAATCATTTATTTATTTATTATTTATAAATAAAGGAATTGACCCAAGTCAAAAACCCTTTTTCCTCCAACAAATATAATAAAATATTCCTAAAGGGTGATTCTAGAATGTGATTAATAATATTTTATTCATGCACCGAGTTCTAGAACACCCCAATATTTTGTTATAAATAGAAGGGTTTTCCCCATTCATTAGTCACCTCCATTGCATTAGATCACACTAGATCTAATCTTGGTCACCAATTTCATTTGTTTGCATTTTGAACTCCCATTGAGTTCCATGTTTGTTAGGGTTTTCCACATTAACCAAAGAGAGGAATTTTAGATCTGAAACACCGAGGACTTCCAAGAACCCATCCCACTGAGGAGAACTAGAAAACACCTTTCTTGTTTTCCTCTCAGGTGCCCCATTCTTTAATATAATATAAGATTCTTTTTATACATTGTTCTTGTCTTGTTCATTGGATGCATGGAGCCATTTTATATCTTATCTGCTTAATATCTTTTATGCTTAGATCTAATTTTATGCAGCAAACTTAAAGATATTTTGCAGCCATACTTGATGTTAGGGCTACTTGATATGCATAGCTAAAGTGATCTTTTACGATGAAAGATTCATACTAACAATTGGCGACTCCACACGGGTTTTCTTTTGCGACCACTGTCATTTTCTATTTTCCTGCATATCCAGTTGTTTCAGACCCTAGGGTTTCTCTCCCACTTTTTATTTTTCCTATTTTTTCCATTTTTATGCTATTTTTCCCCTCTAAAAACCCTCAAACATTCAAATTTCTAGCTTCTGTGTGTTTCTGGCCTTTTTGCGCAGGTGACCGACATCAGCCGCTGCTAAGACAACAAAATTTTCTGAAATCTGCCGCCGCCAAACCTAGATCTGCAGGTCGCACTTATCGGCCCAAAAAGTGTGACCTGGCCTTGAGGTCACACTTTTCTGCTCTAAATCTACGACCTGGCTTGAAAATAGGGCCAAACCTGCGACGTGCAATTTTTTCTGCAATCTGCCAGCACTTTTTCTGGGTTTCACTGAAGCTTCTGTCAGGGTTTTCTAGCCTCTGTCTCCCCCCGTTCAGACCTGTTGCTGATCTATTTCACTCACCTAAGTGGGACTCTTGCCCCTTAGGGCTTCAGTTCCCTCCACTTTTTGTGGGAGAGTTTGTTTCTATTTTCAGACGTCTAAATTTCCAGAAGTTTCAGCCCTATTTCAGATCTGATACCTCCTATTCAGATCCTCTCAGGTCAACTTTTCTTCCCTTTCTATACACTGACTTTCACTTTTTTTAGGTTTCATCTCTAGGGTCACCCCTTTGACCCCCTATTTTTAGCTGATCTCCTATTTTCTAGCAGCAACCTTGCCCCTGCCTCTTTGCTGCTTTCTGCACCACTTTCCAGTAGATTTCTCCATTAGATCTCAGTCCCTCCAGACCTTAGATCTATTAGTCTCTTGTTAGCATGCTCTACCCCTTCTAGACTAGTTTTGAGAGACCCACCTTCTTGGGTTCGATTGCTGCCTTTTTAGTTGCTAATTTCCTGTTCTTTCAGTCTTATTTACTGCAGATTTCTTTTCCATTACGCAGCACACTTTTTCTTTTTCTCTCAAAATTTCTGGGTTTAATCAATTAAAATTAACGCACGCCACACACTGACCCCAAGTGAAGAAGAGCCTGGTTAACACCACTTGGCAAAGACTCTAAAATTAATCAACACTGCACCTCCTTGCCCTTGTCGCGTCTTGCTTTTGCACCTTGCTACCCTTATCGGTCTTTCTTCTTCCCGTCATCATTGCGCCTCCAAGGCGTCTCTCCTGGCAACTTCTTGGCCTTCACCCTCAGTTTCTGGTTAGTCGATTTCCTCCTCCCCATCGCCATCGAGTAAGTCCTCCCTCAAGTCTGCACTCCGACTCTTCCTATGATTTTTCAGGTTCTCCCCATCCTTCTGGTTCTCCCCCCTTTACCTCCACCATGGCTAGTTCCGGACCCAGACCTGACCCCAGTTCTACTACTGGGTCCACTTCCAGTGGAACTAGTACAGGACCTACCTCGACTGCCCCATTACTTCCATATATGGCCGGCCTCAGTCTCCCCGACTTCAATCAGCTTATCAATGATCCTATCTTCCATGATGTCAGTTGGCCTAATATGCCAACCAAGCTCCCCTCCGACATTCCCAAGTTTGAAGGCCTTGCTAGTGAAGATCCTTCCAATCATATCTGATCTTTCCACATGTGGTGCTCCTCTAATTCCATCACCGATGACTCCATTCATCTTCGTTTATTCCAACGCACCCTTACCAGCAAATCATCCAAATGGTATGTTGATCAAGCCACCTCTTCCCATACCACTTTTGCAACCATTGCCCAAGACTTTTTGTCTTACTTCTAGCTCCCTCTCTGATACGACACTGGCACTGAACTATTGACCTCCTTTCAACAATCCTCTTCAACACGTCTCTCCACTCATGTCCAGGAGTGGCGAAGACGACGAAGCTTATGCCGTGCTCCCCCCTTTGAAGATCGAGTTTACATGGATTGGCTCCTTTGCTCTCTCTTACCTCCCATTGACAAAGATGTCACCTCCCATTTCCCCGAAACCGAAGAAGCCGCCATTCAAATTGCCTTAAAATATGACCTTATCTATGCCCAGTCTGGTTATGTTTATACTGTCCTTTCTGATATCCCCAAGCCCGAGGGCACTAACGCCTTCGGGACCTCTCACTCTACTGACGGTATCATCGGAGCCATTTCTCATACCTCTGCTCCACCTCTTATGCCCTATGGTTTACCTCCCAGTGGGGCCAACACCTTTCCCCATCCCGGTAACATGTATCCAGGCTTTGGCATGCCTCCTCCTTTTGTGCACTCTCCTGCTTACCTCAATGTTGCCCATTCTCACCCTTACCCTTATCCGCAGCCTGGTGTCCCAGCTCCTCCAACATTTGGACCTCCCACTCCCTTGCCGCCTCCCACCCCACAGCCGCACTTACTTCCCCCTCCAAGGCACATATTTGTGCAACATGGTGCGACTACCCCTCCTCCTTCTCAATGGCGGAGGAGAGGTAATCCATCCGCCTCTGGTAATTGTGGACCCAATCTTTCTCGTATTGACCCAAACACCGCTACACAGCCCTAGGGCTCCCAACCCAAGTCGGACAGGCCACTTCGCACAACAATGCCTTATTCATGTTGCGGTGTTTTCTGTGATTACACTCACGATTGTCCCCTCTTACCATAGATGCGACAGATGTGGGAGTCTCAGACCACCATTCGGGGACAACACTCCTCTTCCCCTATCCCCCCCATTACTTCTACCTCTCATCCCGCTGTGTTTACTGATCCTTTCCCTAAATAAGGATTTGTGGCTACTCAATCCCCTCATGCCCCGGAATCCACTCAACCTTCTCCTTCTGGTTCTTCCGATTACTAGATTCTTATGATGTCCTCTGACCAACCTCTCGTTGTTGACCTTAACCTTCAAACTCGGTCTCGTCAATACTCCCCGCCTCCCGTACCGTCTGTCTCCGAGTCCCCCTCATCAACTTCTATAGAGCCTCTATCGACACCCAATGGTCCCATACAAATCCCTTCAGCCAAAGTTGAGGTTCACACCAAAATTCCTAAGGGTCCATTACGCCGAAATGCTGCCTCTGGTCGGGCTGCCCATTCCTACAGTATAGTAGATGATCTGGTGCAATCCCCAACTGCCATTTCAACACTGGAACTCCTCCATTCGTGTACTTCTCAAAAGAAATCTCTACTATCTGCCCTAGGTGCTGTAGATCCTACTAATGACCTATTGATTGTTTTCGACGCCCGTCAGTCAGACCACCCCCCTCTTCCTCCTTTAGTTGCTTTCAAAATCCCAGTCAAAATCCGAAATGCCAATGTCGCTCGATGTATTATTGATGAGGGGGCATCTACCTATGTAATGTCCGTTTCGGTTTGGAAACAACTCGGATCCCCTAAGATGGCCCCTTCCACCATCAACCTCCGTGCATGGGATGGCCATGCTTCCCAACCCATTGGTATTTTTCGTAACTGCCTTATCACCCTTGCCGGCAAGACTGTCTGTGTTGACGTTGAAGTCATCGATGCCCCTCTCAAATACAATATCCTTTTGGGGCGTAGTTACACCTATGCCATGTCTTCTGTCCCATCCGTAGTCCACCGCAAGATGTTTTTCCCTCATAATGGAAAGATCGTCACCATTGACCAGTTGTCGTATCATGAACCTAAATCTCAGACCTCACCTGAGTCCACCATCTCTACTGTCACCAATAAGAAAACTGTCGATTCTTTGACCAGTGTCTCCCCTGGTATCTACAAAGACTCCTCTTTGCTTGGCACCTTCCCCGGTCCCCCCTCCCTCCTATCTCTGACCCTAGCTCGGCGAATCTTTGCATGATGCAATTGTCTTAGGCTGTCCCCCCACAACCTGCTCCAGCTAGTCAACAACCTCCTCCTCATCCGACTCACCCTGCTCCTAGCCCTTCGCCTTAGCTGTTTCCAACTCTCCCATCAAGTCCTTCACCTCCCCCTCACACCCCAGAACCTCCTTATCCTCCCACCTCGGTTCCCTCTGGCCTCCCCCATTTAGGAACCATCCCTCCTGGCCATTACTCCGCCAGTCAAATCCCTTTCCTTGGCCCTCCCCCTGGCATCTACTCGGTTCCTGTCATGGCCACCCTTTCCCTACCAAATTTAACTTTTGGCATACCAGTATGGTATCTTAATCCTCCAACCAAAACCCCTCCCGGCCACCCTAAACCATACATGGTTGTGACACTAGTTCAACTGATTCCCATTGCTCCTTCCACCGCTACGGTACCTCTAGCCCCGTCGCACGAACCTCCTCATGTTAAGAATGCTACAGGTAAGAAAAGAAAAACTCGCAAGGGGGCATCCAAAGATAAAGCCACCACTCCCGATCCTACCCCCCCTCCACCCACCAAGCCTTGTGCTTTGTGTGATGCTATCAGCCATGCCACCCATACTTGTCCTGAGTTGCCTCGTCTCCAACCCATGGTCAAAGTCGCGTTCCCTGAATCGTCAGCCCCGGAAACCTCTGTTTCCTCTGCACCCTTAACCAAGAACCCAAAGGCCCTTTGCACCAACAAACCTTGCGCGTTATGTGGTGTCCATGGCCATTATTCTCACCATTGTCCCCACCTCACGCATTACCGTGCCTCTTTAGAGGTCATCCGTGAGTATGAAGTGGAACAAAGTCAATCCACCTCACCCATCCTTGCGCAATATGCATCGAGTTTACTCGAGGATCCCCCAGCCACCATTGACATCCCTCCCCCTGATGTTGAAATGTCTGAATATGCTGCTCCTCTCTTGTACCTATCATCATCTGCCCATCCCTCGGAGTACATCCCCTCCGCATCCACTCTGCCTTTTTCATCTGATCCCTCTTCAGCACCATTCTTGGGCTCTTCATGTTGTGACCATATTTTTACTTTCTCTTTTGTCATTTCCCCTGACAACCCATTTTTGCGCCTTTCTGCCATGAACGATGATCTCAGTAGCTTTGCCACCTCTTGGGGTTTCCACCACCTTCCACTCTCTTCACCTAACCCCGATACTCCCATTCGTCTCTATGATGTACATCACAACACAAGTCCCCGATCTTCCTCACTTCTCTTATCATGTGACGTTGTTCCCTCGACCCTCTCGTCCACTCATTACATTGGTTACGCCGATGGCGCGAGTCGGTATTCCCGAAACCTCGCCTCAGCCGCCTAGGCCATCTTTCCCCTGTGCATACCCTTGTTCTTGCAAATGGGGTCTGCATTGGTACTGCCACCAATAACTAGGCCAAGTATGATGATGTTCGTGGTCTCTTAGCTGACGCTCTCTCCCATCACATCCTCCATCTGCAAGTTTATTTAGATTCCCTACTTATCGTATTACAACTTAATGGCGTCTACTGTGTGCATAATCCTATCTTGTTTAGACAATATTTATGGGTGAGACTTTTGATACGGGAATTTCGATTTATTTCATTCAACCACATCCCTAGAAGTCACAATCACTACGTAGATCAGATCGCAACCCATGTTCTAGACTGGCATTTATCACACATCAGACAATAGCATCCAAAAAATACACATAAAACTCAGATATATATAACATGTGTTTTAAAAGTCCATATACTTTGAAACATATGACATGCCCATAGCATGTTACAAAACCATTACTACAAAAATGGGGGGCACCACTTCCCCCTACATCACTACTAGGGGGCACCACCTGCCCCACACCTAGTCCCTCTCTGGCGGATCTCGAGCCAACGACTCCGCTCTCGTAGCTCGTAGATCACGCACTGTCTTCCCGGCCATCGCCATGAGTCGCATGATCCCTCGCCATTCCGAGGGGAGCCCAATACACAGCTCTATGTATCGGTCGTCTAAATCCTGCCAACCACGCTCCAACACACCGGTCAGTAGCCTCTCACATCCATGACGGAGGTCCTCCACTAGTGTGGCCATCTCTTCATTATGTCATGTCCTCGATCCACTTTCTCGTGTAGCGCCTGCTGCTACTAGTCGTCCCATATATCTGGCCGGTTTCACCGGAGCTATATCTGCATCCCAAACAATATAAGGATTAGCACCATGAATACTAGTCCCAAACTCTAAAAATGACCATAACAGGTTAGTTGCTTGTCACTTACCATCCGATCCCCATACTCGACCAGGTGGCAGCAGCAAGTATAGATCTCCCCAATAACTCATCCCACTATAGGGATAATCGTCTATGTATGACGGCATCTGATCCCAATGGGCAAAGAACTCTGGTCGAAACACCCTCCCGACGACCCCTCCTCCTCCTCTACTTAGTAGTCGTCCCCACCACCGCATCCAGGGCTCTGTCAAGCCCCCATCAGGCAACTGTATACGAGGCTATAAGGTCGGGATCTTCTCAAAGAAGAAAAAGCACAATATTGTCCCATACGCACAATCATGATTCACTTGCCGCTTACATAGCGACAACTGTCATTTCAGCGACACCAACATCATCTGGGCCCACCCATAGTAGGTCCCACCCACACATCCCTACACCATCATCTCCGCCCGTCGATGTGATGAGCAAATTCGTCGCCCACGATCCGCAACACTGCTGCAGCCACTGCCCGGGTCTCCAACCTCTCTAGATCCCCAATGGATATTCGAGTCTCCTTGACTCGAACACTCGGTTGACAATGTCGCTCAACAAACTCCATAATGTTACGCCCCCGTGGTAACATTGGTTGCGTATTTCCCACCATCCCCAACGGTGGGAGACCAGTCAAGAAATACAAATCCTGGACCGTCAACTCGATCCTGTGCCCCTGCACTACAAACGCCTCATGATCCGGATCCCAATAACTAATAATCCGAGCCAACAAGGGCTCTCCAGCCCTCATCAAAGGGTTCTCCAAAAATTTCAGAACCCCATGTCTAGCCAGTGCATGACGGACACCCTGATCCACCTGGATCTCCGTCCGTAGTGTACCTAAGTCTCTCTCTCTCCTGTTTATTCGTATATCTGCCATATATGCACAAAAACATCATTTTTGTTAGCCTCCAGATCAACAAAAATTTATTATCTTACACCAAAACAGAATTTCAGCCCATAACAGCACTGAAACCTCCCACACCTAGTAGGTCACACTTTTTGGGCCAAACCTGGGCCAGCTCACACTTTTCAAGCCAAAACCTGCATCCCAGGTCACAGATTTTTCCTGAAAAAGTGCAACCCAACCGTAATGAGGAAGTAGGGGCAGTTTCTGGAATTTAAAACCCTAATCTGCAACTTCAATCCATCAAAAACAAAGCTTAGGATTAGGCCTCTTACTTGCAACTAACGGATTGCAATTCCAACGGTCGATTTGTCCGCTACAATCACCACAAGATTTAGGGCCTTCTCTCCTCTCCACATTCACCACAGCTACACAAGAAAATGAATGGTTTTGGAGGGAAACTGCCCTATTAGAAGAAAACCCCTATTTTTTCTTTCGCCCGCTGCGACCAAGCCCTTGCCCCGTTTAACACACCATATGCACCGTTGGAAAGCTCTCACCGAGCACTCAAATGGGTATCTGTCAGTTTTTTATGTTCTAATACTTCACCAGGACACATTTTTTCCATGAAGGCCCTTTTCATCTCTCCTCCAAATCGAATTTCTTCACTTCCAAGACTTGTACCTGGGGCACCACTTTTCCTCCTTAGTTTTCTTTTTTCATGTTGATTTTCATCATGAGATACCCTATTTTACTCATGTATTTATGGTTCCCCATCAGACCTTTACTACATGGCAGCACCATCGAGTCGCCCTTGCTTAGAGCATCCGAGTTGAGTCATCATCAGTCCCAGAGTCTATCTCGCGTCCCTTTGTATCCCGCTTTAGTTCTCCACCCTTCGTTACCTGGTCCACTTCTCGTGTTGCACAGTATGACAATCAGTCCCATTGTCCCCTATCCCTCATGATATTGCGTCCATCATTGCCAAGCCATCCATGCTTTTTATGCTCTAACAAGGGAAGTCGTCCATCCACCACTTAGTATCCCTCATTTCATCATCATTAGTGTCTATCTGTTCATCGCTCCACTATTTTGTCTCGTGCCTTAGTTGGGGTTCCCTTATTGTCCTACCCATGATGGCCTGACTTCTGTCGACATCAGCGCCTTTAATCCAAAAGCCAGGTCTAGGGGGCAGTGTACCTTGGTTCGAGCTCTTTTCAGCCCGATCGTGATCTATACACTTTATGGTTCAATGATGTAGCAACAACTATTGGTGATACCCGGGTGTGTGTGAGATGTCTCAACCCTCAGGAGGGGGTGGCCCTGTAGGTAGCCCCCCACATACCCAGATGACTTCTTCATTCCAACACTTGATGCAGTTCCTCTCATTTGATGATATCGGCCTCAATCACTTGTAGCACCTCTTCGATTTGCACGTGTCGGTCCGATTTCACGAGCCCTTCCCTGTGTGTAAGGGGCATTTGGGTGTATTAATATCTCATGTACCACCATATTATTTTATAAGTCCTGACGATTATTCCAGGCATCGCATGTATGTGGGATTCCTCATTCTTGATTTCTGGCTCATGATTAGGCCAGCACTGGTTTTACTATTGTGTTCCGTGGTTTTCCGGGTGCCTTATTCTTTGTACTATTGTCTTGGCGGGCATAGGTATGCCTCCCCCACCGCCTTTCACATTGGTACCACATCATACACTTGAGACTTGTTGCACCTGTAAGTCTCATCTCCTCAGGGTCTAGTCCTCCACCACTTTAGATTACCTTACATTCCTCTCTTTCATTTCTATCTTGCTGTTTAGTGATTCACTTCTTACAACGTACTTTGATCATACGATTTGCTCCTAACACTCGTGCATTGGGGGGCAATCTGTTACACCATTTTTTGGTCATCTAACCCATTATCGTTAGATGAACCCACGTACACCATGTAAGACTAATTTTACCCCAAGTAAAATCGCTTTCACCACATTCGTTTACATTTCTTGGTCATATTTAACCCAAAACAAGGTAATCAATTAAATAAATCATTATTTATTTTATTTTTTCCTAAGAATAAGTTATTTAAATCATTATTTAAATACTATTCCTAGTTAAATTTGACTAAATCATTTTTAAATAATTAAATAAACCATTATTTATTTAATTATATTCCCCTCATTTCCCTTAAATAATAAATAAATCATTTATTTATTTATTATTTATAAATAAAGGAATTGACCCAAGTCAAAAAACCCTTTTCCCTCCAACAAATATAATAAAATATTCCTAAAGGGTGATTCTAGAATGTGATTAATAATAGTTTATTCATGCACCGAGTTCTAGAACACCCCAATATTTTGTTATAAATAGAAGGGTTTTCCCCATTCATTAGTCACCTCCATTGCATTAGATCACACTAGATCTACTCTTGGTCACCAATTTCATTTGTTTGCATTTTGAACTCCCATTGAGTTCCATGTTTGTTAGGGTTTTCCACATTCAACAAAGAGAGGAATTTTAGATCTGAAACACTGAGGACTTCCAAGAACCCATCCCACTGAGGAGAACTAGAAAACACCTTTCTTGTTTTCCTCTCAGGTGCCCCATTCTTTAATGTAATATAAGATTCTTTTTATACATTGTTTTTATCTTGTTCATTGGATGCATGGAGCCATTTTACATTTTATCTGCTTAATATCTTTTATGTTTAGATCTAATTTTATGCAGCAAACTTAAAGATATTTTGTAGCCATACTTGTTGTTAGGGCTACCTGATATGCATAGCTAAAGTGATCTTTTACGATGAAAGATTCATACTAACAACATCCTTTTATATTCACAGATATTCATAGATTACTGCTTCCATTATTGATCAAATTCACATATTTATTCACTGGAGCAGTGAAACAAAACTATGCATTGCTTACCATATCTATGTAATTTTTCTGCAGGCATTGTTCTAATGGTGACCCTTTTCGGGTCGAAGTATTTACAAAGCTGAATGCACTTGAAATGGAAATATAAAATGTAGTTTGTCATGCCACAATGTGTCATGGTTATGTGGTAACATTTTCTATGGAAGCTTTATGTACTATGCGAGAGTTGTGTTATTCTATTGATGCACCAGAAAATATGTATAATATTATTTTGATCAAAGTGGGTGCACCTCAGTGTTTCTATTTTCATGTGCACTATGTTTATAGCAAACTGAATTTTGTTGCTCCATTTCATTTCACGCGTTTGCAGGCAAAATCAAACAGGTTCTTGAAAATGGTTGCATGATTGGTGTAAACCCCTTAGTTGAGATTTTGTTCTTATTTTTCATTCTAGGAAAATTAAAGATTTTGCATTTACAAAGGGAGTATGTCCATAAGTACAGGTGTGAAGGTGCCAAATACAATTTTCATGTTGGGAAATGTCTCACCTAAAGAAAAAATGATGACGGCAATACCCTTACCATTCAAATCACATGTATTTTTTGGAAAAATGGATGGAGATTGGGAATGTGGATATTTCCATTGAGTTATCTGATATTCATTCATGTTAATTGTTCAAATTCCCATATTTTTTTGTTGATTGGATGTTCTATGTAATTAATCATTATGGTCTCTTCTATGTGGAAATAAATCGATATAGAAGCCCATTCTTTATTACTGATGGAGTCAAATCCCCTCTCTAAATTCATAAATATGTTGGTTCATATGTATTTAATAGGGTAGCCAAATCATGATTTCCCCAGGGATTTACTTTTCTCATGGATGCCAATCGCATTCCAGACCTTCAGCGCATGTACTCTCTTTTTAGAAGGGTGAGTGCGCTTGAGCTACTTTGGCTGGCTCTCAGTGCATACATTAAAGCTACTGGGCAAGGCACTGTATTGGATGAAATGAAAGACAAGGACATGGTGTCATCACTTCTAGACTTGAAAGCACGACTTGATACAATATGAGAAGAATTTTTTTTGAAGAATGAGGCCTTTTATAATACTATCAAGGATGCCTTTGAGCATCTGATAAATCTAAGGCATGTTAGTTACTATATGTTTATGCTAATTTTCTTTCTATTTATACAGATTTAATTATACAAGTTAGTTACTATATGTTTATGCTCATTTTCTTTCTGTTTATACATATTTTTCATTGAATTTGTGCTCTTGATTATCAAATTAAGTGAGATAGAAAGTTTGAAAGGATTAATGACAAAACAACTAAAGGTAAGTAATGAAAGAATGTTTTTAGGCAGACGATTGCATTCATAATATTAGATATATTGTTTTTGCATTTATCTGAATTATGGCCTTTGTCTGCAGAACTGACCATCAAAACTTATTGCCAAATTTCTTGATGAGAAACTTCGATCTGGTAACAAAGGTACTTCAGAGGAGGAGTTGGAGAATACACTGGATAGAGTTCTCATTTTGTTCAGGTTTATTCAAGTAAGGGACCAACTGATATTCATTTATAAAAGTTTTATATACTAATTAACCCCAAAAAATGAGATGTACTAATCGATTAACATTGCCTTATGTATGCACTATGGTAGAATTTAAAAGTGGTATGAGACCCAAATGTACATCTTCAACCATTAAAATTGGAGCTTAACAAATCTTGTGCATCAATTCGAGCAGTATATGCACCAAACGGGGCACCAATAACAAGGTTTCTCCAAAAGCTTCAATTATCTATGCAAAACAAAGAGTTGTTGGAAGTTTCATTTTAGATATCTTGTGTATGTGATGGATAGATAAAACTGTTATGAGCTAGCTATTGAACTACACTTGGATTGCTCCATAAATATAAGGGTTTTGTGTAACCATATGAAATCCCTTCTATTTTTTTTTTTTTATCTTATCCATTGTATCTTGGAAAGTTTTTAAGGTATCCTTGGGGAATTTCATGTGGATTTGCAATAAATCTTAGGGGTGCATATCATGCAACAACTAGATCATTTGAATTTTGAGCGACCATTATATTATGTGGAATAATTGGTTTTTTATTTACTATTGGGCCTGTTACGTCCAGCGGATTTTATATATATTTAATATCTCCTTCTTTGGATGATTTGGAATAAACAAAAGAAGAATATTTTTTAAATTCAATTTGAGTCCTTGAATAAAAAACAAAAATAAATAATCTTTCATAACTTCAAATTTTCAAGTAAAGTCATTGTTTTTAGAGTAGTACATTTTTTCAAGAAATATAAATGCCTTTGAAGATTATTCTTGGGTTTCCTCAACAATATTAGGACTTTCACAAACCCAACTTGGAGTACCTTCACATGATGAGCTTATAATTGAAACTTGTTTATCTCTCCAAACCTTCTTACAAATCAATTTTTCAAGATCTAAAATTGCTAGAGTGCATTGTCAATAAAGATTTATAAGTGTATTCTTCCTTCCCAAAGCCATCTTTCTAGTGGATATCACCTAGTGAATGATTTTAACCTTATTCCTTCTCTTATTTACTAGTAAGAAGGAAATAATCATCCTCCCGAAATTAAAAATTGGAAGAATAAGTGTCAATGTTTGAGACTTCAAAAAATGGTGAATATTTTCGTCCGATATTTGAATATATACTATTTGCAAAGAAACTAAATTGTCACTTAATTTTTCTTGAAAAGAAACTAAAGCAATCAAAATTGATTTTTATGACAAACATGAACCTTTCTTTGAGATAACAAAGATTCCATATTCATAGACATCTTTTTTCTTTTTCTTTTTTCTAATTTAGTTTAAATCTAATAACAAGAAAATTATATTACATCATGGCCAAAGCCGATTCTATGCCCAAACAAGTGGCAAAATTGACAATATAACCAAAAAAAAGACTGCCCGCAAGAGGAAACCAGTCTCGAACAATCCTCAATATTTTATGTTGCCCACGCAGGGGTAACAGCCATGGATTCCTTTGAAGGTTACATCTAGTATGGACTGTGAAACAAAAATTATAGACTGATAGATCTAAAGAGACAAAAACAATCCCAATGGGATGGGACCCAAAACAAAAAAACCAGACAAATATAGAGTGATTAACCATCAAGTGGGGGAGGTTCCTCAATTATGCAGCACCTGTATGCCACTATGTCATCGTCCTCCTTTGATTGGTCTATAGTGGAAGCAGCTCCTTACGTGGATGGCCTTGGACCGCATTGAGCCAGCTACTCCTCATGACCACGACGGACCTGAACATCCTCGCCTAGAGCCTTACCCTATTCCTTGTCCAAGTCCTGAGCAATCTCTGAGCTTGGACCTTCCTGACATATACTGGGCTCGCCCTCCTGGGCCTCTTCCTTGAAAAAAACCGAAATGGAGGCAATTATGCGGGGTCTATTCAAGGAGCAATTGAAGAAGAAATGGGCAGTTTGGGGTGAGATAGTGGCTTCAGCGATGGGGTTGGTAGGTGCAAAAGAACCCAAACGGTGGCCGGTTTCCTGGATTCTGTCTCTCCCACTTCTAGTATTCAGGTAACGAATAGAGAAATAATCAGTGGAATAAGAAGATGACTCAGATGTGGAGGTTGAGGGGGGGCGCAGGGGATGGCTTCTTGTGCTTCCCTTGCGGCAACGCATACGCTGACGCAGCCAAGGCATGGTTTCTGAATCTGCGGAGGGCGAGAGAGGTGACAGAGAACCAAGGATGGAAGGGAGCGGGGTAGTGAAGATTTCCAGAGTGACAAAAGTTAACAAACAAAGGCCAAAGCGAGAGAGGTGTAGACCTTTTCCAAAATCTATGCAGTAATTCAAATGGCTTCTCCACCCTGTGGCAGTGCGATAACTCGGAAGCCTAGCATTCAGAGAGCACTGACTGTGCAGTGGAGGAGGAGGACCCTAGTAGCCAAAGCCACTCTCCATCTTTAAAACTAGAATAGAGACACCTAGAGGCTCACCCTGCATTAAAAACACATAAATGAGAGCTGAAGGCTGATGTAATAAGGTCCACATGGAGGCATGATCGAGAATTAAGGTCGGATCTCGACCCTCGCAAATATTAAATGCACTTGAAACAAATGCATATCGATTCGAGTGATCTTCTCCTCCAGTTTCCTAACCATGGTCCCATCACAATGTTAACCATCGAGTACACCCGCATCCAGGACCATATTCATAGACATCACCAGCTTGGTAAATTTTTTATTTTTTATTTTTATTTATTTTTTTATTTTTTTATAATTTAACCTGCAGTCGGTATACTGACGCTTTATAAGCGTCGGTGTTGCGACATTCAATTGTATGTCGGTATTGCCACACTTCTTCCTGGCTTCGGTCTTACGACACTTTAATAAGCGTCAGTCTTGCGACGACTTATACGCGTCGGTCTTGTGACGCTCAATTGTTCGTCGGTATTGTGACACTTCTTCCTGGTGTCGGTCTTGTGACGCTTCTACAATGCGTCGATATTACGACACTCCGACATAGCGTCGGTCTTGCGACACTTTTGCATAGTGTCAGTATTACAACACCTTAATAAGCGTCAGAAGAGCAACGTTCAAAATGTCGGACACATATCGTCGGAATTATGACAGGTTATACACGTCGAAAGAGCAACAGTTTACGAACGTCAGAAGAGCGACGTTAAAAAATTCAAACCACATATCATTGGAATTGTGACTGTTTTCGAACGTCGGAAGAGAAACGGTTTGGAAAACGTCGGAAGCGCGACAGATGTTTGGAAATGTTGAAAAATGTGTCGGTATTGCGACACTTTGGAAAAGCGTCAGAATTGCGATGGAACGGCTAACCATGTTTTGTCCGGCCTCGAACTATCGCTCTTGCGATGACTATGTGTCGGAATAGAAACAAAGTGGCCATCAAAAATTGGGCCAAATTTTCTAGTGTGCCCCTGGCATCAGAGCTACCCATCGAGCCATCTGTGGTTCTCTCGTTGGTGATTTCGAGACTATAATCTCCTATCACTAAAAAATGGGTAGTTGTTGCAAGAAGAACGATACCAGAATAGATCCATAACCAAATTGTTTCAATTTGGACTTCTTGCATTTTGTTAGTTGGCACTTCATGTTTATTGTCACGGCCTCTACGCAGTTGTAGATGGTCAGTGCCAAGCAGTCTACAGGAAGAAGAAACTGTGTCTTTTTTGCTTCGTGTGGTGTTTGTGACCCTGCAGCTTCTATGATGGTATGTGGCACCACTAGTAGTGTAAAATCTGGGATAATTTGAATATCAACTTTCTCGCTACCTGGTCCCTTCCGTTCTCCTGGACATACCCTGTTTATCACCATGGAAATTTTTTCCATGCAAAGATAGGTGCCAGTTAGGATTGGTGCTGCTCTCCTCCGTGATAATCCTGTGATGAAATACATGTCAGAAACTTCAATCTCAAGTTCTTGATCTCGAAGAATGAAATTCTCTTGATTTTCGTCCCATATGCTGACCAGATACTGTAATAACTCTAGTTGGGCTCGGAGACATGGCGTTAGGAAGAATTTTTTCAGACCACAGTTTCTGAGAGCTTCCATGACTCCCTTATTTTCCATGGCCAGCTCATCTTCTTCACTATGTTCCCGTTCTTTCCATTCGATAACCATTTTGCCTCTTTCTACTTGCAAACGCATTCATATGGGTGGTATTAGTCAATTTTGAACCTTAAATTTGTAAATTATTGGGACATTTGATCAACATTTTGCCTATAAATGGTTTGCACTATTGGCACGACTATTTCTTAAATATTTGTGCCAATGGGCGCGCCCTAGTGTAAAAAATTGGGCAGTTGGCACGACTTCATGCCCGAAACCCACACTGACCGCCATGCCCTAATTTTTTCATTTCCTCCCCCGAAATTCAAAATTAGAAATTAGAAATTAGAAATTAAAAACAGTAAGGAATGACTTAAAATGACGAGAGGGATCTTGGCTCTTACCTAGAGCTGACGGATTTGAGATTGGTTTGCCGGATCAGTCGCTATTGTCGTCGCAATATTGCACAACGAAATGGGTAACTATTGCTCCACAAGAGGAAAAAAGTGAAAAGTAATTATTTTTACCATTTTTGGAATTTTATAACTTTTTCAGAACGCTAATTAGCTTTTAAGACATGTTTTTTGATTATTTTATCAGATTATTTTCAAGAAATAGGTTTTACACATGTCTCTTGTGCAGCGACATGTTTTTCATGCAACAATGACGAAGTAACTAGTTATATTTTATACTTTTTCGGACTCGGTAAAAACACGAAAATTTCACTACTAGAGTCATCTTTCAGCTCTTTTTTTACTTTCTAAAATTGAAAATATTGTCGAGACTCTTGTCGTTTTGAACTCATTAAATGGCTGCAAAAAAATATCTACCTAGTATATGTTTAACCCTTTTTCAAGCTGGGACAGATTATTTACGAAAAAGGAATACCTTAGCCTATCGCAACTAAGAGTTTCTCTCAGACACAGTTTTCTACCTTTTCGGATCTGTGAGACTACCTTTGAAAAGGGACTGCTGGAGTTTTCTTTTATGCCTTCTTTTCAAACTCTCTAAACATGAAAAGATGTTGAGTTCTCCTTTGTCAGATTCGTTAAACCCTAATGACATCAAACTTTGTCGCCATGACGTTATTCGAGTTCCTCCTTCCTAGGGCTCGTTAAATGTACTAGGTTGGATTTGTCCGAAGGAAAAACTTATAGTGCAAGCATATGCTATCCCCTTCAATCTTGTTTTAAAAATAATTGGGGTGCTTCCCAGAAATGGTGGGGGAAAATGAAACCAAGTTTTAATTGTGTTGGCAGTATATCACTCTTGAACATGGAACTTGTTTACATTCGTGTCGGGTTGGGGACATCTCATTTCATCATTTTTGCCTCCATGGGTTTGGGTAATCTCTTTTGACCTCTCATCTGCTCTTTTCCATGCCATCGTGACCTTATATCCTTTGATGTCAAATACTACCAAATCCATTCAAGAGAAGTTTTCCTCTGCATTTGTTAACCTTCCTTTAGTTTCCTATTGGTCCTGAATCACTTTCATTCTATTCCTCTGTCTCGTGTCAATGATGTGGGAAACATTATGGCCCTCCTTCGACCAGGTCACTTCTTTTCGATTTCAGCTCATTATCCAGGAATTTGATCTAGAGACACCCTTCCGACACCTTGGAGCCTGCATGCCTCAATCGTAGGTTTTCTGCATTCGACGAAAGGTTCACATCATTGGCCTTCGATCGAGTGATTCTGTGGATGTTCAACATCAGATCATTTTTCAGATTCCATATATTGTACCTTTTTTACCTTGAGGGCCAACATCATCATTGGTGGTTTCTCTCACATCTGTTAATAGCTTTCATCATTGGCTGGTAATCAAATTATTTTCCTGCATGTTTGACTTCAGCTCATATATTCGCATGCTCGAAATTGTACTTGTTTGGGTCGAGATGAAGCGCAAGACCCTGGGTTTTGTCTCATAAAATCCAAGCTACGGATTTTTGTGGATTATTATGACTTATTGCATGAATCTTTTGATTGGATGGTTGCGACCATACCTGAGTCTATTTACTAATCCTTCCTACTGGATGGTTGCATCCATTCCTCAGATCTCAGTTTTTATATACTTTATTATGGATGGCTGCACCCATGCCACATGATTCATGTATCACAAATATAAGTTGTATTTGTAATTTCAGGTCTTCCGACAGCAGTGCTTGGTTCGAACACATTCTCATAAATCATTTCATACCTCCCTCTCCCTTAGACTTCATGCTTTAGAGGGCATCTGTTACACAAAATTCTGTCACTGTCACTACAATCCCCAACTCGCATATTGGAGGGTCATTTTTGTGACCAATAAGTAGTGTCAAGCCTTGCAAATACCATCCTTACATCCCTTTTGATGAAAGTAACATTCTTCTTGTTTACATTTCCTTGAGCAGAGCTGTAAAAATCCCTATTTTTGCCTTGTCGCGAGTAGCTAGTTAGACCCTCGCGCTGACCGGGAAATTTAAAAATGAGCCCCCACCAGTTGGTGCTATGTACCAGTTAGAAACCCATGCCAAGCTATTTATGGAATGTTTTTTAAAAATATAGGCGAAGGTTCCATTCCAACCACGTCGAGTATGAGTCATTGGGAGTGGTTGAACTGAAACAACCACGAACTCCTTCCTTTAGTTAGTAGTTTCCACATTAATTGGAACTCTCCTAAAGGATAGGACTCCCTCCCATATTTGTAGGGATCCCAACCTCCTCCTCTTCCTTTATAAAAGGAACTATCTCTATAGAAGCTAGCTGAACTGGGAGAATTATACATACTATAGATAAGCTACTAGAGAAGATAGAATAAGAAGGAATTATGTTGAGGAAGCTTGAGTTGATGACTTCTAAGAGAGCTTGAGTCCATGCCTTCATCCCATATGAATTCCCTGACAAAAATTTGAGATGTGCTTCGCCTAAACCCCACTGGAGAAGACTGCGACGTCAAAGCATCGATTGTACTCTTCCTTCTATTAATTTATAAACATGACTACTGTTTGATTCCACTATTTTGTTATGATGTTTATTTGGTGCAATATGTTTATCCCTCTTTGACTAGCTAATAGTTGTGAATGAAACTATTATGTCGTATGTTGTTCTTGTTCTTTGTCTTATGTGCAGGTATCTGAATGTGACAGCAAACAGATTGTGATTTTCCAAGGCAGAAGCGAGAGGCCACTACTCTTTCTGCAATGACAACATCATTGGATTCAAGGTAGGTCAATATACCATATCTTTTGTTCATTCATTAACTAGGAAGAAACATTTTAGCATGTCCTTTTGTTACTAGACCCATCCTAAGGCTAGAGGGATCGTCTCTGTCCGCAGAGAGGATTTACCTTCATAACAGTTGTCATGATTCTTAGTATGAATCTTATTTCCAAGCGTACGAAAAAATCCACTTTAGCTGTGCATAAAAACAGCCCTAACAACAAATATGGTTGACAATATCTTCTGATATGCAGTTAGGTGATCAAGATAAATGCTGCAAAAATCTAGATCTATGCATTAGAAGACATTAAACTGTAGGAAAAACAAGATTTACTCCATGCATCCAATAGATAAGACAAGAATATTTTGAATGAATTTCATATTAGGGGCACCTGGGAGGAAAACACAGGAGGGTGTTCCCAGTTCTCCTCAATGGGATGGGTTCTTGTAAGTCCTCAGCACTTTAGATCTAAAATTCCTCTCTCTTGATGGTGTAGAAAACCCAGACAAAAATGGTAGCAAAATATGACTATGATGGTGGATAAATAGTCAGACCAAAAGTATAGATCCAGAGTGATATTTAAGTTACAAAAGGTGATAAATGAATAGAAAAACCCTTCTATTTATAACAAAATATTGAGTTAGTCTAGATATTGGTGCATAGTTAAAATATTATTAACCAAATCAAGATCCAGCTTTTATGGAATATTTTATTATATTTGTTGGAGGGAAAAGGAATTTGACTTGGGTTAAATCCCTTTATTTGTAAATAATAAATAAATAAATTATTTATTTATCATTTTAAGGATGTGGTTAAGAAATAATCAAATAAACAATTATTTATTTAATTATTTATGGGTGATTTAGTCATATTTAACAAAGAATATTATTTAAATAATGTTTAAATAACTATTCTTTAGGAAATAATAAGATAAATAATGATTTATCCAATTAATTTCCTTGTTTTGGGTTAAATATAACCAGGAATATTAATCAAAATGTTGTTTAATTAATTATTCCTTGAGGAAAATCAAACAAATGTAGATTTATTTAATATTTTCATATGGGGTTTCCTGTTTAGACCATAAACAACTTAATAAAGGTGGTTTATTAAGTTATTTTTATAGTGAAAGCAATTTTTCTTAAGGTAAAATTGGTATTACATGGTGTAATTGGATCCATCTAGTGATAATAGGTTAGATGACCAAAAAATGGTGTAACAGATTGCCCCCCAGCATGCGAGCATTAGGAGCTAATCGTATGACCAAAGTATGTTGTAAGAACTCAATCACTAGACACCGAAGGGGAAATCAAAGAGAGAGAAGTATAAGGTAGACCAAAGTGTTGAAAGGACTAGACCCTGAGGAGGCGATACTTATAGGTGCGACAAGTCTCTTTTGTAAGGGAGTACTTGCTATAGGCAATGGGGGAGACATAACTACACCTGCCAAGGAAATAGTACAAACATAAGGCGTCTAGAAAACCATGGGACTGGAAACTATAATAAATGCTAACATGAACATGAGCCAGATAAATAACATGATAATGGATCCCACATACATATTGTGCCTGGGATAACAGCCAGGCCTTGTACGATAATATCCAAGTACATGAGATACAAATACGACCCAGATGCCCTTGTAAATAGGAAAGGCTCTGAAAATCTAGCTGATACATGTAATCTAGAAGTTATTGCGAGTGACTGAGGTCGACATCATCAAATCTATGGAGCTACATCGAAGGTTGGAGTGAAGAAGTCATCCAGGTATGTAGGGGGCTACCTGTAGGGCCACCCCCTCATGAGGGATGTGACATCTCACACACACCCAGGAATCTCTGATATTAGCTGATGCATCACTGAACCATCAAGTATATGGATCTTGATCATGCTAAAAGGAGCTAGAGCTAAGAAATAATCAAGTCAAAGGGAAATACAGAGTCCCTTTGCCTGATCCGGGTTACCGAATAGAAGTGGAAGCTGGAACCAAGGTACACCGCCCTCTAGAATTGCCTTATGGAATGAATGAGCTGATGTCAACAAAAGGAGGCCCACCATAGGTGAGGCAATAAGGGATCCTCAAATAAGGCACGAGAGAAGATAGTAGAGCGACTGACAGAATGACACCAATGATGCTGATGAAATGTGGGGTAATGAGTAGCGAACAGACAACTTCCCTTGTTAGAGAATAAAGGGAATGGATGACCTAGCAACAACTGACACAACATCATTAGGGATAGGGGACAGTGGGACTGCAGGCCATAATGTGCGACACGAGAGAGGGACCAAGCAATGAAGGATGGAGGACTATAGTGGGATGCAAAGGGAATTGGGATAGACTCCATGAATGCAATGATGACTCAACTCAGATGCTGTAAACAACGGTGACTCGATGGTGCTGCCACACAGAAAAGGTCCAATGGGGACCATAACAACATGAGTACAAGATGGTAACTCACGACAAAATTAGACACGAGCGTGGAAAAGTATGGAGGAAAAGTGAGGCCCCTAGTACAAGTGTTGTAAGTGAATAAATTCAATTTTGAGGAGGGGTGAAGTGATGCTTATTGGAAAAATTATTTTATGGTGAAGTATCAAATCACTAAAAACTAACAGATACCCATTTGAGGGCTCGGTGAGAACTTTCCAACGGTATGGACAGTTTGGCAAATGGAGCTACGGTTGGGTCACAGTAGGCGAAATAAAAAATAGGGGTTTCTCTTTTAATAAGGCATTTTCCCTCCAAATTCACTCATTTGCATGTGGGGCTGTGGTGAATGTAGAGAGGAGTGAAGGCCCTAAATCTTGCAGTGATCACAGTAGACAAACCGACCATTGGAATTGAGATCCGTAGTTGCAGGTAAGAGGCCTAATCCTACTCTTTCATTTCAATGGATTGAAAGTTCATTTTAGGTACCTAGAGCTCATGAACAGGCCAGGTCACACTTTTTGGGGTTTGTTCTATGACCTGGGTAGCAGGTACTGGGTAGAAAACTATGACCTGTCCCAAGAAATGACTTGAAAAGTGCGATCTATCAGAGAAAGGGGGTTTCAATGATTTTTTTGGCTGAGATCTAGGATTTTTATGGTTGAGGGGCATAGGTTCCCCCAAGAATGTTGTGGTCATGCCAAAAATTATTTAGAAAAAGGGGAATCTAAACACATTTTAATGACGTGGTGCATCATTTGTTTTCGTTATGGTTATGCTGTTTGAGAAAGGGAATGGAGGATTACCAATCTCTTTTGGTACTGCATATATGAATCAAATGGAGTTTAAGTTTTCAGGTTAGCATACATGGTGTCACTATCCCAAAGAGAGGATTTGGAGATAATGAACTAATGCTCTCCTAGAAAACCCATAGGTTGGTCAATAATAGTGTCTAAGAGACTAGGTTGCTGATGAAAGATGAAGGAATGATGAGGGGTATCATCCCTAGAGTGATCTGAAGTGATATGGGACTCTATAGGTCCTTCTAAATGTGGAAGAATAATGGTACTAGAGTTGACATGACCAGATACACTAGGAGAGTTGTGGAGAATTGCTTCTTCTGGTATCTCAAATATGGGTGCCCCCTTACCCAAACATTGGGTTTCAATGTAATGGCCACAAGGTGTATGTGGCTCGAATGCATGGGTTTGATGTAAGGGGGGATATATAATGTCAAGGGTGGTGATTACTTCCATAATCTCATCATCGTGATAGAAGACGAGGTGACTGGTGGAAGACATACCACCTGACGTGGCAAAGCTACGTGACTCATCATCATGAGAAGAGAAGTTTACATGCGCATCATCACAAGTGGTGACAAAAGAGTAAGCAGATAAAAGATCTACTGATGTTGAGCCTAGGGTGATCACTGAAGGGAGGTCAAGTGAAACATCAGGGGAAGTCTCCAAGGGGATTTCTACCGAGGGTCTCATGGATGATGATAGGTAGAAAATGGTGGGCGAAGGCTCCGTCATCTCGACATCAGGAGGGGGAATGTCAATGGGAGCATTCATGTCCTCTGGTTTTTCCAAAGAAAAACACGCAAATAAGGGAGCAATGGACTCATTGCACTTGGCCTTGAATTGGCGAACTGCTTCCAAAGAGGATTGCTACTCTTCAAGGCATGGACAGAGGTGAGTATAATGGCCATAGAAATCACACAACGCATAGGGGTGGTTTGTGTGAATAATCTCAGGGTTCCTGGCTGTATTCGAGGAAGGAATAGAGGTTTCTAGGACCATAGACCCAGGGAATGCGACATTAACCATGGGCTTGAGATGAGGCAACTCCAGACAAGTATGGGTGGCATGACTGACATCACACAAATCACACTAAATGGTACGCTTTGGAGGTTGAGGAGGGGTAGGGTTTGTCAAAGCAACCTTGTCTTTGGTTGCCTCCTTGTGAGCTTTTCCCTTCTTACCCAAAGCAGTCGCAAGAGGAGGTGGTTCCTGTTGAGGTGGTTGAGGCACTAGGGCCTCAGGAGAAGCCATACGGACTGGTTGAGCCGGGGTCAAAGCAAGGTAAGGTTTGGGTTGACCATTTAGGGTATCGGCTGGAGGATCAAGGTATGAGACGGGAATCCCAAGGGTTAAGTTAGGGAGAGAGAGGGTGGCCATGACAGGTACTGTGTACACTCCTGGGGGTGAAGCTAGGAACAATATTTGACCAAAGGGGTAATGGCCAGGTGGGACAGCTCCTAAATGGCTAAGGCTTGGAGGAACCATTCCAGGAGGGTAAAGAGGCTCATGGATACTAGCCGAAGGGCCAGGAGGAGGAGGTCTAGAAGGCTAAATCAAAGGGCTTGGAGTAGGCTACGGAGGGCGAGGAGGCTGCTAACAAGTCGAGGCCAGCTACTTGAGGGTAGCTCAAGATGATCGCATCATGCAAAAATTCGATGAGCTGGGATAAGAGATAGGAGGAGGAAGACCAAGGAATGTATCAAGCAATGAGGAATCATTGTAGACTTCGGGTGAGACACTGGTCAAAGGATCGACAGTTTTCTTATTGGCCACCAAAGAGATGATGGACTCAAAGGAGGTCTGAGACTTTGGTTTATAATATGTCAACTAGTCAATGGTGACTATATTTCCATTATGAGGGAAGGACATCTTGCAGTGGACCATGGATGGGACAATAGACATCGATAAGGTGTAGCTACGACCCAATATAATGTTGTAATCTAAGGGGGCATCTATGACTTCCACGTCAATGCAAACAATCTTGCCCGCAAGAGTAATAGGAAAATTGCGGAATAAAGCAATGGGATGGGAGGCATGGCCATCCCACGCTCAGAGAGTGATCATGGAAGGAGCCTACTCAGGGGACCCGAGTTGCTTCCAAACCAAAGAAGACATCACACAGGTGGATGCCCCTCATTAATGATGCAGCAGGAAATGTTGGTGTTCCGGATCTTGACTGGGATTTGGAAGGCGATGGAAGCAGGGAGAGGAGGATGTTTTGACCGGTCAACATCAAAGACAATCAATCGATCGTCGGAAGGATCTACGATGCCCAGGGTAGATAGTAGAGCTTTTCTTTGTGAAGGGCACAATTGGAGGAGTTCCAGCATTGAAATGGCAATAGGAGATTGTGACAAATCATCTACTATGTTATACGAATGGGAAAATTTTCTAGAAGTAGCATTTTAGCATAGTGGTCCTTTAGGGATCTTGGTATGAACCTCTACCATAGGCTAAGGGATCTGTAAGCAACCATTAAGTGTCGAAATAGGCTCTGTGGAGACCGAAGGAGGTGGCTTGGGGACAAACATAGCAGGAGGCTTTTTGTCTTGACATGACCGAGTCTGAAGATTGATGTCTACGATTAGAGGTTGAACAAAGTTCATCATGGGAATCTGGTAATTGGAGGTACCAGATGGAAGAGGTTGAGTGGCCACATGTCCTTCAGCACCCTGCTGTGCATACACTTGCTCTTGAGGGGGCAGTGGTTGCTGTTGTGGGGGTTAAGAAGGAAAGGGAGGTGGAGGTGCTAATGCTGGAGGATTTGGAGCACCAAACTGTGGATACGGATAATAAGGAGGTCAGGAAACAGTGTGGTAAACAAGAGGTTGGGAAAAATAAAAAAGGCATACAGTATCCTGGATACGTGCTACTGGGAGGGGGAAAAGTCCAGGAGGTGCTGCCCTCGAGGAAAACCATATCCCATGGGTGGATGAGCATGTGGATTAGAGAGAGCTCCAACAATACCATCGGTGGCATGAGATACCCCTAGTGCGTTATCACCACCGGGTCTGGGAAGATCAGGTAGAATGATATAAACATAACCCGACTTAGCGTAGATCAGGTCATATTTTAACGCCATTTGGACAGTGGCTTCTTCGGTTTGAGGAAAATGCGATGTGGCATATTTCTCGATAGGAGGCAAGAGAGATCTAAGTAACCAGTCCATGTAGACACGGTCTTTGAAGGTAGGGGATTGACATAGGCTCTTTCTTCTCCGTCATTCCTGGACATGATCAGATAGGCGGGTTGTAGATGATTGACGAAAAGAATTCAAAAGTTTGATACCAGTGTCATAACGAAAGGGGAGTTGGAAGTAAGATAGAAAAGCACGGGCAAGAGTCGCAAAGGTGGTATGAGAGGAAGGGGACTGATCAACATACCACTTAGAAGCTTCACATGTAAGCGTTCGTTGGAACAACCGAAGACGGACAGAGTCATCGGTAATGGAGTTAGACGAACACCACATGTGGAAAGATCAAACATGATTTGAAGGATATTCTTCAGCAAGGCCTTCAAACTTAGTGATGTCGGAAGGGAGCTTGGTCAGCATAGCAAGCCAACCAGTGTCATGGTGTATAGGGTCATTTATCAACTGGTCTAAATCGGGAAGGTTGAGACCTGCCATGAAGGGGAGCAAGGGCACAACTGGGGTAGTATCCGTTGTGGTCCCACTAGTGGTATTCCCAGCATGAGGTCTAGAGTTACCACCAGCATTAGGTCCTACATAGACATGGTGAAGGTGACAGGGGGAGAACCGAACGCGGAATGAGGAGGAGAACCCAAAGGACCAGAAGAAGAGTTAGAGTGTGAACTCAGTGGAGGACTAACTCGAATCCTACGTGGAGGAGTAAGTCCTCCTACAGGAAACTGAGGATGAAGGCAAAGAAGTCTCTGGGATGAACTCCTTGGTGGCACAATGATGACGACACAAACATGGCACAAAGGAAAAGGAGATCGACAAGGGAAAAGAGGTGCAGGATCAACCTATTACAATGTCGAAACAAGGGCAGAGAGGTGCAGGATCAATTGATTTCAATGTTTTTAGAGTCTTTTCTTGGCAGTGTTAACTAAGCCCTTTTTTGCTTAGGGTGTGTGTGTGAAGTGTGAAAATTTTAATTTTTAAACCCAGATGTTTGTAGAGAAAAGAAAAAGTGTGTTGTATAGATGCAAATAAACCTGCAAATGACAATATATAAGCCTACAAAAACATAAAATAAACAACTAATAATGTAGTAATCTAAGCCCAAGGAGGCGGGCCTCTCAACAACTAGTCTACTAGTGAGTATAAAACTAATCAAAACACACTAAAACAACCAATATATCTAAGGCTAGGAGGGACAGGGATCTAAAGGACAAAATCTGATGGAAAGTGGTGCAGAAACAACAACAGATCTGAGGAAAAATTGTTGTAACAAGAGGTGGCGAAAGGCTATCTCTAGAAGGGAAGCGGATTGAAACCTAGAGGAAAACCCAAACAAATATAAATGAGGTGATTTGGATGGATAACAAGCTGATATGAAGTGGATCTAAAGGTGAGGTATCAGATCTGAAAAAATGGCTAAAAGACTCTGAAATTTTAGACAACCCGCAACAGCAAAAACTCTTCCACAAAAAGTGGAGTGTACTAAAGCCCTAGGGGGCTAGGTTCCCACTTATTTGAGCAAAAAATAACAAGTACAGGTCCAAAATGGGTGGAGACGGAGGCTAGAAAACCCTGAACAAAGGCTTAGATAAACCTAGAAAACTTTCAGAAAAATTCCCGCAAAAGGTTCAGGTCGCAGTTTTTGACCTGTTTTCAGCAGAGGTTGCACTTTTTGGGTTTTAATGTGCATCTTGAGGGTCCATGTCATAGGTTTTGGGCTGAAAAGTGCGACCTACACCTCTGGCACTCTCAGCGGCAGATTTCAGAAAAAAAATGTCGTCTCAGTTGCGGCTGATGTCTGTCACTTGTGCAATAGGTCTGAAAACATGCAGAAGTTAGAATTTATATTGTTTTATGGTTTTATAGGTTAAAAAAAACATCAAGAAAAGAAAAAATAAGGGGCTGAAGAGAAATCATAGGGTTTGAAGCAATTGGATATGAAAGGATTAGAAAAATGACAACGGTCGTAATCGTAAACCCATGTGGAGTCACGAGTTGTTGGTATGAATCTTAATTCCATGTGTATGAAAAAATACCACTTTAGTTGTGCATAACAACAACCCTAACAGCAAAGATGGTTGTCAATAACTTCAGATCTGCAGTTAGGTGATTAAGATAAATGCTGCAAAAATCTATATCTATGCATTAGAAGACATTAAACAGTAGAAAGAACAAGATTTACTCCATGCATCCAATAGACAAGACAAGAATATGTTGAATGAATTTTGTATTAGGGGAACCTGGGAGGAAAACATAGGAGGGTGTTCCCACTTCTCCTCAATGGGATGGGTTCTTGTAAGTCCTTAGCACTTTAGATCTAAAATTCCTCTCTCTTGATAGTGTAGAAAACCCAGACAAAAATGGTAGTAAAATATGACTATGATGGTGGATCAATAGTCAGACCAAAAGTATAGATCTAGAGTGATATTTAGGTAACAAAAGGTGATAAATGAATGGAAAAACCCTTCTATTTATAACAAAATGTTGAGTTAGTCTAGATATTGGTGCATAATTAAAATATTATTAACCAAATCAAGATCCAACTTTTATGGAATATTTTATTATATTTGTTGGAGGGAAAAGGAATCTGACTTGGGTTAAATCCCTTTATTTGTAAATAATAAATAAATAAATGATTTATTTATCATTTTAAGGATGTGGTTGAGTAATAATCAAATAAATAATGATTTATTTAATTATTTATGGGTGATTTGGTCATATTTAACAAAGAATATTATTTAAATAAGGTTTAACTAACTATTCTTTAGGAAATAATAAGATAAATAATGATTTATCTAATTAATTTCCTTGTTTTGGGTTAAATATAACCAGGAATATTAATCAAACTTTTGTTTAATTAATTATTCCTTGAGGAAAATCAAACAAATGTAGATTTATTTAATATTTCCTTATGGGGTTTCCAGTTTAGACCATAAACAACTTAATAAAGGTGGTTTACTAAGTTATTTTTATAGTGAAAGCAATTTTACTTAGGGAAAAATTGTTCTTACATGGTGTACTTGGATCCATCTAATGATAATAGGTTAGATGACCAAAAAATGGTGTAACAATGATCTCTGATTGTTTTGCACATAATAAATATTCCACCTTTTCGTGATCTTTTCCTGAATTTAAGCCTCTGCAAAACAGATAATATTTCTTATGATATTAGATTTCCTTCAAAAAAGATAATATTTCTTATCATATCATAATATGATGAGTTGATCATCCCTAGAAAAGAAAAAGTGGCTGTCATGATCTGCGACTGTTTTGCATAGAATAACTATTCCACCTTTTCATGATCTTTTCATGAATTTAAGCATCTGCAAAAAAAGATAATATTTCTTATCATATCAAAACTTCCTTCAAAAAAGATAATATTTCTTATCATATAAAAATCTAAGCCTCTGCAAAAAAGATAATATTTCTTGAACTTCCTTCATGATATATATGGTTTCTCGCAAAAAATATAATATTTTTGAACTTCCTTCATGAAATCTATGGTTGCTCACCTTCGTTCAATATTGGGTAAAAGGTCATGGTCTTACCTTAATTTCTATTCTAATTCCCTTCCTAACTTTGATTTTCCTTTTACCTTTGAGATAAACCCAATCATTAAATATGATAGTCATCCCTTCTAGGGAACTTAGTATGGGTTGCTTAGTGGTTTCCAACCCTTATGATGATGTGAGGTGGTGTTTCAAACATGGGAGTAATTTGTGTTTGCATGTGATGCTCATGGGCGATGGTTTCTTTTGTGGGTTATAGACGGTTTAGTTCTACCTCCTAAGATAGACTTTCTAAAAAACTTCCCTTTATTCCTTAAATTCAAAATAGATCTATAATAAGGATTACTCTTTATACGTATTTCTACCATATAAATTCTAACAATAATTAATCACATATGTGTTAAAGTAGAATATGAAATAATCCCTTTTTACAATTGGCTTGGCTCTTAGGTACATATATGGGTGGGTTTGGGAATGTGGTTCACATAAAAAGTAATAGGGATGGATTTAGTGGAAACCTTTAATAAGATCAGAACTCAAACAATGAGAGAGAAAAAACTTTTTATATTCAATGTAAAACACGTGCATTAACATATAATTGTGATATTTTCCCTTCTTTCCAACTTAGTCCATCCTTATAGAAAAATCCCTTTTAATGAAGCAGATATATCCATAGTGATTCACTGATATTTGTTCACCAAAAACTATTCCATTTTGGACTTATATATTTGAAAACTATGCTCATTGAATTTATGCATTTATGTCTTTAAACTACTCAACTATTTTATTACACCATAGGAATTATTTCAATAAATCTCCCATTTTAATGGGGTCTATAACATTTCGAGAAAAACACATTAGCCATAAAAGTTTCCCATTGAAACCAAAAGTGATTTGATACAAAACATAGGTTTCAACCTTTTATAGTTGATTGTTTCAAGTATATTTTTAATAAAATTGAAAAATATTCAATGTAAAAAACATGCACATTAACATATAATTGTCATATTTTCCCTTCCTTCCAACTTAGTGGACATCCTTCTAGAAAAATCCCTTTTAATGAAGCAGATATATCCATAGTGATCCACTGATATTTGTTCACAAACAACTATTCCATTTTGGACTTTTATATCTCCAAACTATGCTCATTGAATTTATGCATCTATATTTTTAAACTACTTGAAACTATTTTATTACACCATAGGAATCATTTCAATATATCTCCCATTTTAATGGGGTGTATCACATTTCGAGAAAAAACACATTAGCCATAAAAGTTTCCCATTGAAACCAAAAGTGGTTTGATACATAACATAGGTTTTAACCTTATATAGTTTAATTGTTTGAAATAGATTTTTAATAAAATGAAAAATATTCAATGTAAACACATAGTATTTAGAAACAAAAAGTAATTTGATACAAAACATAGGTTTTAACCTTATAGAGTTAATTGTTTTGAAAATAGATTCTTAACAAAATGAAAAATATTCAATGTAAAACACATGCACATTAACATATAATTGTGATATTTTCCCTTCTTTTCAACTAGTCCATCCTTCTAGAAATATCCCTTTTAATGAAGAAAATATATCCATAGTGATCCAATGATATTTGTTCACCAACAACTATTCCATTTTGGACTTATACATCTCAAAACTATGCTCATTGAATTTATGCATCTATATCTTTAAACTACTTGAAACTAATTTATTTCACCATAGGAATCATTTCGATATGTCTCCCATTTTAATGGGGTGTATCACATTTCAAGAAAAAACACATTAGCCATAAAAGTTTCCCATTGAAACCAAAAGTGATTTAATACAAAACATAGGTTTTAACCTTATATAGGTAATTGCTTCAAATAGATTCGTAATTTAAAATGAAAAATATTCAATGTAAAACACATGCATTAACATATAATTGTGATATTTTCCCTTCTTTCCAATTGAGTGGACATCCTTCTATAAAAGTACCTTTTAATGAAGTAGATATATCCATAGTGATCCACTGATATTTGTTCACAAACAACTCTTCCATTTTGAACTTATATATCTCAAAACTAAGCTCATTGAATTTATGAGTCTATATTTTTAAACTACTTGAAACTAATTTATTACACCATAGGAATCATTTTGATATATCTCCCATTTTAATGGGGTGTATCAAATTTCGAGAAAAACACATTAGCCATAAAACAAATGCATTCTTATACACCCTTATGTCTACGTAAAGTAGTGTGAGTGATTCACGAGTCCTCTACACCCTTCATAGGGTATAATTGGGACGGGTAGTGTTAACCTTCTACGAGTTCTGGCGAGTAAATAGCAGGGCCATGTAGCCTCTGGAATCTATCTTTCTCAAAGGTGAAATATCTAGTAAATGCCCCTACATTCAATCTCCGTAACAGATATTTAAATAGAAGTTCTTCATTTTAATATCCATAAACCTCAACCACTTTAAGGCAAATTGTGTGCATGTGTCATTTATCCCATAAATTCTTAGGCAAAGTTTTTAAAGCATGTACATGTCATGTTGGCTTTCTCCCATTAACTTTAAATCATGTTTTTGTAAGTGCATAAAATAATTTTGCAAAGCATGTAAATGTCATTTCTCTCAAGCTTTAAGGCCTAAAAATTGAACCTAAAGTGGTTGAACTGTCATATAATTTTGAACTTCCATAGGATATTAGTCTGCCTGTTGAGTGTTCCTAAAGGCTTCCTCCCATTAATTCTAGATGTGATTTCTACCATAAAAATTTTAAGTCAAAATTTAAGAAAAACCATGCACATGTCATTTATCTCATGATCATGTGTCATTTCTCCCATTCATTGGCAATAAATGTCAATTTAATATAATTTTTATTGAATTATTTTTTTAATAAGGGATAAGAAAACCATTAAATATGGTTGAATAATAGAAATTATGCATATAAGTTTCTTGCTATCCCAATCCATGGAAAGCAGTGATTACATATGTGCTTTCCAATATTGCAACTAGCATGGTCATCCAAAGGAAAATGAATATGCATGGAAGAAGAAGAAACAACGAGGCATATTATATTGGATTGATAGAAGGCTTGGAAACAACGATGGAGTATGGATGAAATAGAATTGTAGTTTTAACCAATTCTGAACTTGTGTGCAACCAGATGAATGGTGTGTACCAAGTTAAGAAGGACAGGTTGAAAGAACTACATGGAATAGAAAACAATATTGTTAGGAAATTTCAACTTTTTATTATAATACATTGTTCAAATATGAATAAGATGTCTACTGATCTAGTGAATGGGGCAATGCCAAATCAGGATTAATTTATCAAAGATAAATTAATAGATGAATTAGAATTATACGAGGAAATGTCAAAGGAAGATTCATCTCTCAAATATGAATTAGTTTTGAGACGCTCTTCTTAAAAAATTCAAGATTCCTTTCTCAAAGATGAATTAGTTTTGAGATGCTCTTCTTCAAAAATTCAAGATTCATCTCTCAAAGATGAATTAATGTTGACACTCTCTCCTTCAAAATTTATTGATGGAAATTGTAAAATATCTTGGAGATGTGTGTGTTTTGTACTTATAAATGTGTTTTTTTAAATTACCATGTGATTTTTTCAATTATATACCAAGTGTGCTCCCACCACACCATGTAAAGCGCATCTTGGTAAACTTCACATTTACAACAAGTGGTGAAATTCACATTTTTATAAAATTAAAATGAGGGGACTTCAACAAATTTTTGTTTAAATGGATTTTGTTTAAATGGAGTTTCTTCTTTTTTAATGACAATGTGTTTTTTTTCAATTTTATGCAAGTGTTCTCCCACCATGTAAAGGGTGCAATTTGGTGAAATTATCATTTTTATAAAACTTTGTTTGAAGCAATGAAAGTTAGTCTCACACATCAATTAGTGCATAGTAGTTTCACCAATTGAATAAAATTTAAAAAGGAAATCATATCATGTGTAATATTCCCAATTATCCCAAGCTAATGGGAATATACAATTTTGTCTCAATATTTTGTTTCATGAATAAAACTGTAAAGGAGGATCAATAAAACCCCTAATAAGCAAAATAAATTAATTCCACATGTGAACATGGACAAATCTGGGCTATTTACATCAGCACACTTAGGTGTGAAAGAGGCCGGAGCATTTGACCAAGTCAATTAGGACCAAATCAACAATGTTGTCTAGATACAATGAATCTCCTAGAGGGACGGTGCAGTTTTAGTTGGAGGCTTCTCATGTGAATGCAGCTAAATCATTGATATGGTTTAGGGTTTGACAAGACTTTCATCCTATAAGAGGAAGAGGAGGACAGCAGAAGAAGGTTGTTGATTGTGCATATTTCTGAGTACAGTGTCTCTTCAGACATATGCCATTCTCTGTTGTTTAGCTGAGAATAGTGCTGCTTAGCACTTGGGTGTTCCTATGCAGGAATCCCGCCTTTTCCATTGAGGATTTCTTGGAATATTCTTGTTGATCTCATCCACTATCAGGAATTTGGACAAGCTCATCTTCCAACTACAACACAGATCTTCTTGAGGGTTTGGTTGTCCTTGCAAGCTGCAGCAAGTGGAGGCTAGATTTGCTCAGATCTAGGCCATTCCAGGGCCTCTTTTCACTGGGAAAGTATTCTATCCCATGGGCAAGAGAGTTTTGAACCTTTGAAGCTGATATTTTAGATCTTGGCATCAGGCCAACTCAGTATTTCAAGCTACAGTGCAGTTTCCCTTCCAGGACTGCATTATTTTCAAGGAGGCAATTACAGGGTGTTTTGACCCAGTTTTTTAGGAGAGATCTCTGGTGCTGGGGCTTTGCCCTTCACTTTGGTGATCCATGGATTAGCTTGTTGATCCATGTTATGTACAGATTTGATCTTCTTCTATTGTAACATCTTCAGAAATTTCTGAATAATATTACATATCTGCTACTTTAATCTCAGATCTACTCTCTGTATTGCATGATTTGATCAAAACCCCAAGGGGATCTTGTAAAGGCGCCTTTCTAGTGTACATATATGAAATGGATCTGATCTTTTGTACATAGGTCTGCTCTAGATCTGGAGTGTAATATACAGCTGCTGCAGCTCTTATGAAAATGTGATTAAGCTATTTTGTAGTCAATACATGTGTTGTAGCCCTCTTTCTTGAGGAGTTTCTTCTATTTTGTCTTCTACATTCTGTTGTATACTATAAGGGCATCATTATGGATCTGATTTGTTGTTGTTTATATAAAATTTGATCCTTATTATTGGTCTCTTGTTCATGCTCTCAAAACTGCGCTATTTCTGAAGCAGTTTGTTGCACATAGCTGCAGCCCTTCTCTTTGGGTGTTTTCCAGCTATACTAGGTGATGGGAGGTCTGTTTAACTCACCTTGTTTGATTTTATTTTTCTCTCCTTTTGGATCTAGACACTAGATCCACTGATCTAAGGGATCCAGGAGCTGTAAACTCATTTCAGTGCACAGATTTCTAAGGAGTGTGTTATTTCAGCAGGCTTTGCTGTGTATTCCCATTTTGGGATATTACAGTGGTATCAAAGATCCTTTCTTGGCACAGCATGTGCTTTCATTGAAGATCCAAAGCCAACATGAACTCAAAAGAAGATGAGCCTCTTACTGAGAGGGAGAAGAGGTATCATAATAGAAGCCAGAAGAAATTTGATTACACCAATGATGATCAAGAGAAGGGTAAATACCCTGAAACTAGAAGTGATAAAGAAGTAGAAAAGTTTTCAAGAACTCTTTTGGTAGCCATGCAAGATCTTGCTAGAGAGATCAAAGAGATGAGACTAGACAAGCTCAAGGAGTCTCCTAGGAGGTTTCATCTTGGTGAAAGCTCTGAAATGTCTCACCACTGGAATGATCAACCAGTGAACCAACCACAAGCTCCACAATGTTCTACTTGACTACTTTCTTGGCAGTGGAGAATGAAGGGCCTCATGAGAAAGCATCCCTTGAAGATTATTTTGAAGAGCATGATTCCCAGAATCAGAGATTCAAGGACCACCTGAGTTTTCAAGATTTTTTTCACCTTAAGGACAAAAGAAGACCAAGGCATCCATATAGAGATGGTGGATTCACTTAGACTCATGATCGACATCACTCTATGGGTAGATTATTTTTACCCAAGTTTGATGGGTCATCCACCAGTTCTGCCAAGGCATGGGTAGAAAAGCTGGATATCTATTTTCAGTTGAACAAAGTCCCTAAGATGGAAGCCATCAAGATTGTGGCGCTGTACTTTGAAGGTGAAGCACACAACTGGTGGTTCCATGGGTTGTCTACATTAGGCCATGCCAATGTGACTGCCTATTCTGAATTTAATAGAAGACTGGTGGAGAGGTTTGATAAAAAGGATCCAGAAGCACCTTTCATGAGCCTTGCAAATTTGAAGCAGTTAGGTAATGAAGAATCTTATATCTCTGAGTTTCTGAGATTATCTGTTATGGTTCCTGATCTATCTGCAGCTAGGAGGGTGTACATGTTCATCGATGGCTTGGATGAACCTTTGCATGGGTTGGTTAAATCTACCAAGCCCACTACATTGCATGATGCCATTGAGAGGGCTAGAGACTTTCAAGATGCCTTGCCAAAATCAAAGGCAACCTTTCAGAACAAGCCCTCTTACCTTTCTAAAGGGAAGGAAGAGAAATTTGCTCCTTCCAAGGAGAGCTCATTCAAGAAGCCTCTTGATATTGAAGTATGGAGGGAGCTAAGGAAGAAGAGGCTATGTTTCACTTGCCAAGAATCATGGGCACCTGGACATAGATGTGCTGCTTGGAAAGCACACTACATAGAATTCTTCTCAGATGTTGAGGAGGAAGAATAATATGATGAACCAAGGAGAGGTCACAACGCTGACAATGTTAAGGGAGATCCATCACCATCGGGAGATGGGAGTGGAGATTTTTCTCCTATTGGAGGAAATCTTTCATCTTTGAGGGGAGTACCTAAGTACTTGACCCTAATAGTTCATGGTTCAATCATGAATCAGAGGGTATCTGTTCTTATTGACATTGGGGCCACCCACAACTTTATTGATGCTCATCTTGATCAAAGGAGGGCCATACCCACTGATACCTTTGAGGTATTTTTTGTTCTAGTCCCAGGAGATAGAACAATTCAATGCATGCATTATGTCCCATCACTTGCAGTCACCATGGGATCTTATACCTTAGTGGATCACTTCTTTGTAGTTGACATACCAAACACTAATGTTATTTTGGGTGTTCAATGGTTGATTACATTGGGGAAAGTCACCACTGATTCGGAGGCTTTGCAAATGGAATGGGTGGAAAAAAAGAGTGGTACACCTCAAATGATCAGAGGCATGCATTCTTACCCCTAACCTAACACTTCCACACAGAAAATAGAGATGGATTTGTGTAGTGGAAGCAAGGACCTCACTGTCCCTTCTCTCATGTTCGTGAGATTCTTGCAAGGGACACTCTCATCTAGTGGAAAACCACCAGGGAGGCCACTAGATTCAGTTTTAGTGGGAGATATCTCACTACTTGATGCTCCAAAATCAGATCCAAGAGGGAAGGGAGCATTAGGAGACACAGCTACAGTGCTGGAAGGCTTAAGCAAGCACTAGAAAGAGGGGGATTTTCCTCTCTCATCATCCTCACCATCCTTCATTTTTGATCCTGCGCTGTTGGAGGAGGAGAAGGGGAGGTATTTCCTTCCTACTTGTACCTTTGGCATAATAAATATCCAAGAAGAGATCAGCAACATGGCAGGAAATCTCATTGATGCATCATCAGTGCTGTCCTTGTTGGGGAGTGTAGATCTATATTGGAAATCCCAGTTGTTGGTGGATTATTCCAAGGATCTCTACACTTGTATGATGCTTGATGACCAAGTGCATGAATAGGGCTATCTAATCCATGAGGGATTCATCTATCATCATGATAGGATCTTCTTACCTATAGCCTCCAAGCTCAAGGAGAGGATGCTAGAAAGGGCCCTTAAGGAGCTCTATTTCAGCCCTACCTATTCTATGAATATCTACAACACTATCATGAGATGTTTTGAATGGGAAGGCTTTGGAGGAGAGCTACATTCGAATTTTATAGAATTCAAAAGCTATGTGGGGTTGGGGCAGCCAAAGGAATCTATGCAAGAGTCATTTTAGTTATTTCTTTCTTCTCTTGAAAAGGGAGAAAAAGGGGTGCACAATTCCATGTATAGAAGGAACATTAATGGTGAGAAATATGATCATGTAATTCAAGCTTCATTTTTTGATTTGATGTACTCTTTCACCATTTTGCTGCAGGCCATGGCTCCAAAGAGGAGTGTTGTATCATATGAATCTCATGGCAAACTTTTGGCCACTGCAATTTTTGAACTTGGCCACTCCCCTGCTATGCAAGGGGAGATTCCTTTTCATGATGGGTGCTTCCCAAAGGCACCAAAAATATCTCACAATTTCAGCCATGGTGAGATAAATTTTGCAGCAAGTAAGTGGTGGGGAAACCACTTACCATACCTTGATCTGATGCAGGCAGGAGATGCACTGTGCTGGCACCCTATGTGAGACTTTGACCCACCTCCTCATGCTCAAATTTATGTTTGTATGTATGTGATTATGCTTCCATACTTGGATGATATAGTTGTACCTTTCATGGGATTGTATGGAGAGAAGATGGGTAGCTTGTATGTACCACATGGGATGGAGACTCTCTAGGCACCTTATGCTACATACTTTAGAGAGAGTATTGGACCAACCATGTTTGTTTCTGTTGAGATTTTGGCTGCTTGTGGGATGGATTTTGTACATGTCATGATGATTTTGGAGGAAAAATTCATGGAGGCTTGGATTGGTGAACACTTGGCTCATGATGAAATCTTGATCTTTGATGGTGTCACCAATGAAGAAGGAGAAGTGTTGCAGCACTCACCCTATCAGTTGCTTGAGGACAAGCAACATTTTGGAGGGGATGACTGTAATATTCCCAATTAGCCCAAGCTAATGGGAATATACAATTTTGTCTCAATATTTTGCTTCATGAATAAAAATGCAGAGGAGGATCAATAAAACTCCTAATCATCAAAATAAATTAATGCCACATGTGAACATGGATAAATTTGAGCTATTTACATAAGCACACTTAGGTGTGAAAAAGACTGGAGCATTTTACCAAGTCAACCTGGACCAAATCAATAGCGTTGTCTAGATACAGTGAATCTCCTAAAGGTACAATGCAGTTTTAGTTGGAGGCTTCTCATGTGAATACAACTAAATCATTGAGATGGCTTAGGGTTTGAAAATACTTTCATCCTATAATAGGAAGAGGAGGACAACAAAAGAAGGTTGTTGATTGTCCATATTTCTGAGTATATTTTATGTTCATACATATACCATTCTCTATTGTTTAGCTGAGAATAGTGCTGCTTAGCACTTGGGTGTTCCTATGCAGGAATCCCACCTCCTCCATTGAGGAATTTTTGGGAGAGTCTTGCTGAACTCATCCACTACCAGGCATTTGGCCAAGCTCATCTTCCAACTAAAATGAAGATCCTGTTGAGGGTTTGGTTTTCCTTGCAAGATGCAGCAAGTGGAGGCTAGATCTGCTCATATCTATGCCATTTCAGGGCCTCTTTTCACTGGGACAGTCTTCTATCCCATGGGAAACAGAGTTCTAAACCTTTGGAGATGCTATATCAGATCTTGGCATCAGGCCAACCCAGTGCTTCAACCTACAGTGTAGTTTCCCTTCCAGGACTACGTTATTTGCAAGAAGGAAGTTGCAGGGTGTTTTGACCCACTTTTGAGGAGAGATCTCTGGCGCTGGGGCTTTTCCCTCTACTATGGTGATCCATGGATTAGCTTGTTGATCCATGTTCTGTACAAATCTGATCTGCTTCTATTGTAAACATCTTCAGAAATTTCTGAATACTATTATAGATCTGCTACTTTAATTTGAGATCTACTCTCTGTATTGCATGATTTGATCAAAACCCCAAGGGGATCTTGTAAAGGAGCCTTTATAGTGTACAGATCTGAAATGGATCTGATCTTTTGTACACAAACTTTCTCTAGATCTGGAGTGTAATATACAGCTACTGCAGCTCTTATAAGAAACGTTGTTAATCTATTTTGCAGTCAATACATGTGTTGCAACCCTCTTTCTTGAGGAGTTTCTTCTATTTTGTCTTCTACAGTCTGTTGTATACTCTAAGGACATCATTATGGATCTGATTTGCTGCTGTTTATATAAAATTTGATCTCTATTATTGATCTCATGTTTATGCTTTCAAAACTACGTTATTTCTGAAGCAGTTTATTGCACATAGCTGTAGCCCTTCTCTTTGGGTGTTTTCCAGCTATACTAGGTGGTGGGAGGTCTATTTACCTCACCTAGTTTGATTTGTTTTTGCTCTCCTTTTGGATCTAAACACTAGATCCACTGATCTAAGGGATCTAGGAACTGCAAACTCATTTCAGTGCACATATTTCTAAGGAGTGCGTTATTCCAGCGGGCTTTGCTGTGTATTCCCATTTTGGGATATTACATCATATTCAAAGAGATAGAAAGTTTAAATATTGCATTTAAACATTTCACTAGTTGCATAAAATTTTAAAAGGAAAAATTTGAAATAGAATCTTATTCATAGGATAGAAAATTTAAATTTATTCTCCATATAATAACTCAAGGCAATCTTATTTTGACAAAGTCACTCATCCAAAGTGTAGATTTAGGTGATTACTAATGTCATAAATTTACCAATTTATAAATCAACAAGGCTTCCTAGTTGAGTGCATTAATGACATTGACCCCAATTCAACAAACATATATCTACTTCTTATTTAATCAGAGAGTGGGAAAGAGAGACAATATATAGCCTATCAACTTTTTATGTCAATGAAAGTATCTATTTCAACCAATAGGAGTTTTCATCATGTGGGAAAATGTTTGGAAGACTTGATTGTACTCAAGTAATCTTAAGATTGCTTTTGATCCCTACATACTCTTGTTTGAGTGAAAAAATTTCCAATGGGAAGAACATAGTTTTTCAATCGAACTAACCATATCAATTGAGCTCTATTTGAAAAAAGAGTAAAGAAAAGCTAACATGCCAACAAAACATGCCAAAAAAATAACATTCTTTGTTGTCATTTTTTATTGGAATAGCTAAATCATATTAAGGATTCTCCATCCAAAAAAAATTCAATGAAGAGAATAATAAGAATCCAAAAGTTTCTAAACAGAATGATTGCCTCTTTATTCTTTTTAAGAATAATTTTTAGAAACTTTTGGATTTTTATTATTCTCTTCATTGAAATTGAATTTGGATGGAGAATCCTTAATATGATTTAGCTATTCCAATAAAAAATAACAACCAAGGATGTTATTTTGTTGGCATGTTAGCTTTTCTTTACTCTTTTTTCAAATAGAGCTCAATTGATATGGTTAGTTGGACTAAAAAGCTATGTTCTTCCCATTGGAAATTTTTTCACTCAAACAAGAAAATTTAGAGATCAAAAACAATCTGAAGATTACTTTCAAGTACAATCAAGTGTTCCAAACATTTTCCCACATGATGAAAACTCCTATTGGTTGAGCCTTTTCTAACCTTTTCCATTTCACTAGATACCTTCATTGACCTCTAAAAAGTATTTTATGGGCTATATGTTTTGCCTCTCTTTCCCATATAAATCCCTTTAATTTTGATTGGAAATATAAGAATTAGATATATGTTTGTTGAATTGGGGTCAATGCCATTAATACACTCAACTAGGTAGCCTTGTTGATTTATAAATTGGTAAATTGTTGACATTAGTAATCACCTAAATCTACAATTTGGACGAGTGACTTTTTCAAAAGAAGATTGCCTTGAGTTATTATATGGAGAATAAATTTAACCTTTCTATCCTGTGAATAATATTCTATTTTAGATTTTTCCTTTTTGAATTTTATTCAACTAGTGAAATGCTTATGCAATATTTAACCTTTCTATCTCTTTCAATATGATATGATTTCACTTTTTAAATTTTATTCAATTGGTGAAACTACTATACAATGCTAGAGAATAGTGATTTAGTAGATTTAATGCTTTGGTCCTTCCCTTCCAACAATTGACCCGATGATGAAGTTTCTTATTTCTCCATTTCTCACAGGATTGGTGTGGATGACCCACTTCCCATTCGTATTTGCTGGTCTTGGATTGGAAGGATTATCTCTTTCCTTGCATCGTAAAGGATATATTAATATAGATGTATACCAGCTTAAATCAAATTTTTTAAATTTAGGTTTCTATAGAGGATTTCTTTTCTCCGCGAACTCTAGCAATGGAGATAGGAACATCTACAACATTTCCACCATTTGAACAAGTTGTCTATTGTTTTCTTTTAATATCATTGAAAATAAGTTTTTATATATATGCATTTTCATTTGAAAAATTTTAATATATATGGGGGAAGTTGTAGCTGATGAGCAAAAAATGGAGAGGGAACCTCATGAGGTATTGCATGATTATATATATATATATATATATATATATATATATATATATATATATATATATATATATATATATATATATACATGAAAGTTCTATATATTCTCCTTAATTTTAAAACGTCAAATTTTAATGTTTGTACGTGCATTGTGTCTTGGTTCCCCATGCTTCGCGAGGATAGCTCGCGGATTGAGACTTTGTTGGGAAAGACACTACATCCATACATGTTTATGGATGATTTCTAGATTTGATTGAGATTTCTAGTCTTAAAATTTACTTTTTGTATATTATCTAGATGTAGTCATATATATATAAAGTGATATGATACTTACCAAGATCTACAAATTTTGGACATATTTTATGTCAACTAAATTTGGATAGTTGAACTACTATTAATGTTGTGATCTATAAATTGATGATTTTCTTTTTTAGAACTAGATTTGGCATGTGAAGTAATGTTGTCTTATAATTTGTTTTGTTTTTAAAACTTAAGTTTGGGATGGTTGAAATTACATTTGGCATGTGAAGCTAATGTTTTGATATAATAAAAGGTTTTAAACTCAAGCTTTGGATGGTTGAAGTACATTTGGCATGTGAAGTAATGTTGTGAAATCTTATATATATATATATATATATATATATATATATATATATATATATATATATATATATATATATATATACAATCACTTAAGATTCTAGGTCTTGTTAGATGTGTTGAAAACAATCACCAAAATTTTAAATGAAATCTATAATGCACATATATGTCTCATTATTTTTTCATCGATGCACATAGAAAATCTATTTGAATAGTTAATTGCTTTCTAGAACATATATATCAGGTACTTCAACATTTTTTTCATCAATGTCAATATAATTAAACTACCTTTTCATCAATGGCTATAGAATTTAGCTACTTTCGGTTAATTTCATTCTATAATATATACATATACATATACATATACATATATATCCAATATGTGCAACATTTTTCATCAATTCACATAGAGAAGCTACTTTCAGTTAATTGCCTAGAACATATCCGACCATTGGAAAAACAAATTTTGTACTAGATTTTCTATCAGGAATAGAGATGTGGGTCAAATCCCACCAAAAGTTGGAGAAGTGCTCTCAGTCTCTTGTCTGAAAGGAATCTTCATACAAAACTATACTGTGGATGATTTATTTACACTTCATATTTTTTACCAGAAAAGCCCACAAGAAAAACTCGTCACATTCAGTCTGTGTATATATCCAGTACGTGCAACATTTTTTATCAATGCACATAGAAAAACTACTTTCAGTTAATCACATTCTAGAACATATATATTCAGTACATGAAACATTTTTCATCAATGTACATACAGTAAAACTACTTCAACAGTTAATTTCATTCTAGAACACACACACACACACACACACACACACATATATATCCAATACATGCAACATTTTTCATCAATGCATATATAGAAAAGCTACTTTCAGTTGATCCTAGTGTGCATGTACCAAAACAATTTGTACATGTGAAAACAGTTGCACAGATAACATAACAAGGCAGCTCAATTTTTAGTTGAGTTCTGGAAGTTCTAAAACATAATCTAAAGAGAAGAAATTGTTGGGCAGTTAATCAAAAAAATTTCAATGGAATGCCATCTTCAATGATCCGTTCATGATCGGAGTTTGACATTTTCCATTTCTCAATTTTCATTTTTTTTAATTGAACCTCTATCAACTTTATGCGTGTTGCACACACCAAGTGACTATATTGACAACTTATGACATTAGGTTAATAGTATTCAAAGTAAACAAAATCCCCACTTTCATTAGTTTTTCTGAAAAAATATCCTTTCAGTATAATAGATCCTTTTTCATATGGAAACCCGTGATCATTATAGTTTTCTAATAATTTAATTTTTCATTCAATGCAATGCATCAAATAATACTTCACATTTTCATCGTTTTTAGAAGGTGCAATTATAGCAAAAAAATCTCGTGCACAATAAAACAAACTTAACAAACTTATGTATTTAATTTTTTTTCTAGATCTTTATCATTTGAAAGAAATTCAAATTTTACCTTCTCTAACAAGATCATAAACTTGATCACCATCGGATGATATTGTAGTCTCCTCTAATTGTGTTTCTTCAAACATTGCAATGGATATTTTTCCCTTTGGATTTATCTTTGTATGTTTCCAATATTTTACATACATTTTGTTTTCACAAACGTCATTAGATTCTGTGTTGTCTATGGAAACATGACAAAAACAAGAATATTTTCTTTTTTCCAATGCAAAAACATTTCTCGACAACTTTGTTTTAATTGAATGCAATTTTCGAGTCCCTCTTATTGTTTCAATGTCATTTCCAATTGATCTATCTACTTCTTCGATCCCAATATGCCAAAAAAACCTTTATATGGAAAATTCAAAGAAGAATGAAATTATGATATCAAAATACAATCAAAGATAATCAAATTGTGATAAATGTACATTGTTTGAAATTAGATATCCAATAAAAATTAAAATGAATGTACTTTCACACTTCCCTTGATCGGTTAGTCTCATGGCTTAGAGCAGCGATGCACCATTGAGCAACTTCTTTAGCGTCTACAAGTCGACTTGCAGAGGGATTCATTTGATATCTTCAAAGTTCTTGTTTTATGTATGCCCCTGCACCGTCATGTTCTCCTTTTCCATGACCAGTCTCGAAGAAATTCCAACAATGTGTTGGGTGTGGAGCCGGATTTTCTTCCTGATTCAGAGATCCTTGTTTTAGCTCGATGTAAACCTTAGGAAAATTGTACACCCTTGCACGCGCGGGGGGGGGGGGGGTGCGGGGGGGACTTGTCCCCCCCCCGGGGTCTGGGGTGGCCGACCCCCCTGGCTGGGGGGTTCGGGAGCCAGTGGTCCCCCAGCGAGGGTTTTGGGGGGCAGCACCCCAAAGCCAAAAATAGATGTAAAATTTCCTTGTAAAATAATATTAATTTCTAGTCAATCTGGGCCGCTCATTAGGCGGATGATCTGACAGTAGAAGTTATGTTTAGTTTACGGTTTTTTTCCCTAGAAGGCAACCCCTCGCTTTTATGAGGGTATTGTACTATAGCTGCGCATTGTATGTGTATTCTCTGAGTGGGAAACAGATAAGGAGACTATGAGAGAGAACAAAGGATATTACAGTGGATCTACCGTAGGTTTTGTCTTTTCATTTTGCTAGATAATAGAAAGGAATGATTGGCTGTTCGGGGTGGACATAGCCCAAACTGGGTGAACCACGTATATCTGTGTCTCTCTGGTCTTATGTGTTTTGTGTGCTTGTATTTTTCGCATATTTTATGTGTTGCATTGCTCTGTAATATTTAATTTTCTAACACAATGTTTAATGCAGGTTTTCTTATGAAGACAACACAACCAAAATAATGATTGTGTAGATTTGAATTTACCTGTGCATCCATCTGACCATATCCAATGTTCATTGAATGTTATTCCACAACTTTTCAAGGAGTCATAAATCTTTCCAAAACGGTGTTGTACAAAATATGTATCATGTGTACGATCATCACTGATATTCTTTAATAACATGTCAATTTTCACTAGTGCTTTCTATATGATCGACGTTTTGTTTAGCATGTCTATATAGAATATGGACGAGCATGGAGACTTGGTCAGAATGATAGTATTCACTCTGAATTTCTTTTTGTGGAACAAATGTGTAGTTTTCTGCAAAATCAATTACTGACAAAATGGTCCCTGGTGGAAAAAATTCACGAGATTTTTTGAATTTCAAGTCTTGCCATCGAGCTCTATAGGAATGCTTGGTGTATTTATAAATTTTTGCTTGAAACTTTCTCAAAATTCTATCACAAAATTTTCTTCTTCTCGTAATTCAATTCTTTTAGCACTATTTGCACCTTGAATCGATGTATGGATATATTCATGTCTCTTCCATGTCACTTTCATGTTGGAAAATGATTGATCATTTATATCAATACGATATTTGTTTTGGAATTTAGTCAAATTTCCACAATCATCGCATTTTTTTACCACCAACACATTTCTTTTAATAAAATAGTTCAACACTTTGTCTTTCACATAGAATTTGAGATATGAAATCACAAATAGTGGAAGGAGGAGGTGAATCATTCAAAAATTATCTACCAAAATTAAGGAATGTGTCATAATATAACTCAGATTCCACATGATAACGACAACAACAAGTGTCGCATACGGTGATAGGTTTTAGATACCATGGTTTTTGTTGAACAAAAGCACTGATTGACACATGAATTTCATGATTCTCTTCTTTGAACTTGTTGAAAAACTCTATCTGAGTGGTTTCCAAGAATTTTTTTTCATGTTCGTACTGATTTCATGCTATTCTTCTTCGCATCATATGCTTTTCAGTTGGCGAAACACGCGAATTGTTCTTCCAATATTCATATATTATTTTTTTAACATTTTATCCAAGCCTATCTTTGTATGGTTGCCTACAAATAGCTCTCCAACAAGCGAGTTCATCATTTACATCTATTTGCAATCGAAATTTCCAATGTTTGTGAAAAGTTTTTTTGTGAGGTTCCTAATGCTCGTGCCATAGATTTTACCAAGAGATTCTCATTAGTACTTGATGAAACCACCGCCATAGGTATTGCTCTATGTACAACTGAAACATTTTTCTGTTTAGATCTTCTAATTGAATCTATAGCAGTATTTATATTTTGTATCACATTTTCCTTCATTTTTTTTATTTCTTATCTTTGGTTGATTTTTGAATACCCAATAAATTCATAGCTTCTTTTAATTTCCTTAATGATAGGAGACCTTTCAACATTTGAGCTTGAAATGTCACATTTTCATTTATGAAGTACGTATTAAAAATGTGGTTAACATGATATCGTATATAATGGTCATCTCTTTTATCTCCATATGTGTCAGTGTTAACATTTTCCAACATCCCATCATCGAAATTGATTTCATCTGTACATATTCAAATGAATAGTACATAATAAGTTTACATATTCAATAAATAACTAAATTAATAAATATATGTATAATTTCAATAATACGTGCATGTGTTCAATATATATATATACATATACCTTGTGATTCAATTTCTTCACTTGAATTTCTTTCAACATTTTCACCATCTTCAGGTTCAATATCTCTTTCAGTTTCTCTTTCAAAATTTTGTATCTCATCATCAATGTTTTGAGGAATATCTCTATCTGTTTAGATTGCAAAATATTTTTCAAATTAGTTCATCAAATAAAAATTAAGCTTCACATTTTACACTATGAAAATTTTAAATATATCAAACTCATAATATTTACATTTACATACCTGCTTCAACTTCTAGTTGAGGTTGATTTTCCCCTTCAATATTTGAGAGTGCTTCTATCTTTCTTTTGTGAGATTGTCTCTTCTCTTCTCTATGTTCCTCAGGGTCTCTTTTTCAGTCATATTTTCTCATACAATTCCTTTGATTTCCCATGATAATAGAGTATGAAGTTCAAAAAATTTCCTTCAAAAATTTAGACAAAAACTAAACTAAAAAAAACATCACAAAAGATTTAATTTAAAAAAAACTCATTTTAAAATTTTGCAAAAAATACATACTTCAATCCAAAACACTTACTTCAAGAAATCCAAGAAAAAAATGTCTTATAAAAATGAAACGAAGCTCAAAATATTTCCTTCCAAGTCCTACAAAAGAATTTCATTTAAAAAGTTAGACAAAAGCCCATTTTAAAAAATCATTATAAAAGATTTACTTCAACACAAAATACATACTCTAAAAAAGTGTCACCTCAAAAAATGCCTCCAAAAGATGTCCATTGAAAATTAATTTCAACTTCTTAAAAATGCCACTTTAAAAATTACTTCAAAAAAACCTCTAAAAAAAATCACTTTAAAAAATACTTCCAAAAAATGTTCAAAAATTGTCATTTGAATATTAAGCCTAAAAAGAGTCCTTTTGAAAGTAAGCCCAAGTCCATACTTTCAAAAAAAATAAAGCCCAGAAAACATCCCAAAAATGTATCACATACCTCCAAGTAATGTCCTTTGAATGTACCTCCAAGAAAAGTCCTTAAACCCAAAACAATCTTTTGCAAAAATGTTCTTTGAATGTACCTCCAAGAAAAGTCCTTAAACCCAAAAAAATTCTTTGCAAAAATCAGACCAAGATCTTTGTAAAATCAGACCAAATGTGCGAAAATATGTGAAAATAATGAATGACTTCGTGGAAAGTTATATTGCAGCAGAATGTTTTTTTGGAGGGGCTCCGTGGTATTTTCCGGCCGACGGAAAATTGGGTAAAAGTTCGGCCGAAATTTTATCTCGTTAGACTTGACGGGCCGTCGATGCAAAAAAAATTTGGCCGAACTTTTTTTAAGAGTTCGACTAAACTAACGCGTCAACAATTACGTAGAACCAAGCTATGAATACGTATCTACAACTTTGGACTGATTAAACTCCATGAAACATTCTGAATTAATTGTCGGAACTAAGACAAGCATTTTCATAATTGAATCTACTTTAAGGAAATATAATTTTTATGGAATTTCATAAATATTTAATAATTTTAATTAATTTTATAATAAAACGGGTGCAAACAATTTCTAAAGGTCATTATGATTCAGAGAAATCATAATTTTGTATCTTCCAAAATACATTGTAAAAAAAATTGAAAAAATTATGGTGCATTACATTGGTCCATCATCTCTAATGGGTAGTTTTTAGATTTTTAGTTTATAACTTATATGTTAAGAAATTTCTTGCGTCACGAAGTATATTCAAAATATGCAGCTTTTTCATATTTGACGAGTTCAAAAATTTCTAGTAATTATGATATGCATCTGTTGGTTTTGTAAATATGATGAAACCGAAGTAGATTCTGTCTAGATTGTTGTAACACATTTTGTTTCTCAAAAACACAAATTTTCAAAGAATACAACATTATGTATTAACATGACTTCTTATGAATCCTTTAATTGTTAAAAAACACACACTCAAAGAAATACTAAGTTGACATATCAAATGTGTATAAACAAATTCCAAAAAATATATAATAGAAAGCTAATCAAATTTCTGACAACCTTTATTTTTATCGCAAACTGAAATTCTAAACAAAAAAATTGTTTTAGCTTGTAGAAAGTTGAAGAATAGAAAAAAATGAATGTTTTTTCCCAAAAAAGGGCAAAAAGTGTAACCCAACTTCACATTTTCACTGGCGAGAAGACACTACATTAAATTATGTAAATGTGTTTGAAATTGATAGGATGTCAATAATGTGTAGGTTTTGGCTTCCCCTGAAGTGCCAAATGGGGGTTGTCAAGGTGCATGGAGCAACACAAAATTTTTCTCTATTTCTTTTGCTCCATAAACAAGTATTGATGAGTTGTTTCTCATCCTCTATTATGATCAGCTCAATGATTATAGAGATATCACAAGTTTGTAAATGGTGGGATGTTTATGGTTTAGAGTGGGTCATACATCTGTTTTAATGTCCCTAGATTTGGAATCTTTATATGATAGACAATATGCCACCAAAAATCATAGAATCTAATCATCGAGGTTTTATATGAAGGGGGAAAGTTAGGACGTCACAAAATGAGTGAACACTGCCTTTCCCTCACTCTGTAGGTGCAATTTTTTTTTGGCATAGTAGGCTCAAAAACTACTCAATGAAAGAAAACCACCAAATATCAAACATAAAATTAAAAAATTTAGTGGAATTCATCAAAGAGAGACACCTATAGACATCTAAACAAAAAATTATAACTAAATTTTGAGATTAGGTCTTAGACTCCACATTCTCTAAGTGTAGTCACAAAAGTCATCTACACTTTGGAATTTTATTAGTTGACCAACACCCTTCTAGCTATCACTTTACTGAACTAATGGAATCATTATTTGAAATGCCAAATAAAGTTAGAAGACTAGAAGCCAAGTTCATAGTACTATGCAAGGTCATTTTCAAATATAGTTTCAAGGTCTATGAGGGGGGATTGGGTAGATTGGATGTCACAGGAACTTTACTTGGGGTAGCAAATCTAACTTGATAATCATTGAGAATGAACCAAGGAAGAAGCTCTTAGAGAAACACAAATGGTTTGAGGCTTCTTCTATTAAGGCCCTTCGTAACCCACTCCACCTTGATCTTGTTATTGCTAATCATTCTATATTTTTATCTATTCTTTACTATATTTTTTGTTTTAATATAATATCTATAGTGTAAACTTATATAGAAAATATTTTGAAAAATAACTTAAGCATTAATTTAAATTTAATTAATGTTTAATTTAAAAATACTCTTTAATAACATTAATTTTCATATCAAATTATTAAATTACAAATTTTGTTTCTCCTATAAAATATGTTCTCACTAAATCCATTTCTCTGCCATTTAATAACAAAGTTGTATACATAGCAAGAGAAGTAATATGATATATTTACAATAATTTATATTCTCTTTTTTTTTTTTGTAAGTTCGGTGTGTCCATGCCATTTCTATTTATATTTTAAGACAGATTACAAAAATAAAGTCGTTCTTGGCCTCAACCTGCCCAGGAGGGAAACCAGGTTTATTGGCCTTCTAAAAACATGGTTTGCATCCCAAAATTGGAATTGTCTCTTACGTCTATGACTTGCTTGTACTACCTGAGTTTCTACTTTAATATTTACAAACATAACAGAACTTTAAAATTCAAAATTTACAAAAGACCATGAGAGCAGACATCATTTAAACCTCAGATGATGAGAGAGGGGCAGGGTCTTTGACATTAGACCCTGGCATTTCTACTTGGTTCAATTGCTGAAGAATCTTCTGAAGAGTTTTCTCCATACGCCCCACTTTTTCATCTAATCTGCTGACCCTATCTGCAGTTTGGTATTGAGTGATCTTTAGATGCTGCTGATTGTCCTGAATCTCCAAGAGAAGAGCCTAGGTGCGGAGGTCTGGTTGCATTGCTTCTGTCTTTACTTGGACTGGGTGATTACTCTGGATTGCTTTTGCTAGCAGGCATTTTAGAATCCAATATGTATGGACTGTCTGGTTAAACAAAGTAAGCCTGCCTCTTGTATGCCCTGGATCAGTTATAAAATCCAGTATTTCTGCCTCAGTCTCAGTTTCCTCTGGTTCCTGGTGGATTTCCTGTTCCCAACCTCGAATTTCATTCCTGGATGCCGAGGGGTTACTCATGACATATTTAACTGCCAATTCTTCCAGGTGTTCCAGATATGTTTTCCGCCCCCTTTTTTTTGGTACTTGATCTGGCTGATCAGGTTGCTTTCCCTTATTCGCTGCCCTATAGTGGCACTTTCCCATTGCTGGAGATGAGGTTTTAACTAACACTGGCATGCAGGAAGAAACAAAATGAGAAAAGGTTTTACAACAGAGCATGCACCCCACGGTGCCTTCAACCCTTCGTCGAGACGGAAGCTCGACCAACTTCTTGCACTTGATATCAGTGGTATGACTGTGTGGGTTATCACGCGGGTAAAAAGAAAAATGGATTATGTTTGCATCTCCCAGATAAGAAGGTAACATGTTAAAACTAAGGTGGTCGCCAATTACGGAGTTGCAGACAAGACTATAATTAGGGACCTTAAGCCAGCTTTTCCTATTAAGATTTTGACAGCCTATTCGAACCTGGCTACCACAGGGGTTACACAGATAACTGGGGTTTTTGCTCCCATACCTTCGCACAGGGTTTGTTTCAGGTGTTGGGGAGTTGCCATGGTCGCAGAGGTAAGGGGTGACCGGATCCCATTCTGCTTCCCAGCAATTAACAAACGACAGAAGGAACAGAAACAAACTGAAAGCTAAACTATCCCCATCGCTATCGAGTGCATCAACCACAAATAAAATCAGAACTTGGAAATAACAAGGATCACGGAAGCAGGGAGGGGCCTGACTCAGTTCAGGTTCGAGATATTTGCCAAACAACAAAAACGACAGAATTCCTAACCTATCTTCTTCACTGCAAACCATATCTGCCACATTTAATATCAGAAGCTTTAAGGTTATTATCAGAACATACCCGGACAAATTCACGCGAATTCCAGGTTGCAGAGCTGTATTTTGCCTTCGATGCCTCCAAAATTTCGCATGCCAGGGATAATGCATGCTAGAATGAAGGGGCGGGTTAAATAAACTTACCAAGTTTTTTCTTGACTTCCCGGTTGTCTGACAGCCACCCTGGCCATCATGCGCCATCAAACCTTTGCCGGCGGTCGCACCATCCACCTCGCTGTTCTGACAGGTCATTTAAATGATCTTAAGTGATGTTTACGGAAGCGCTTGCCACGTTTCAGCCTTCCCTTATCATGATGGCAGGTGTTCACCCCGATCGGGGGGATGGAGATCGTTTTCCACTATCAACTTGAGTGATTGAAGCTCCACTGTCCATATGAGATCATTTGGACGTCCCTCCATATGGCTCTCAACATTCTCACATCCCCAATTTGCTAAGTAGTCTGCTACTGAATTTCCTTTCCTTCTGATGTGGTGAGGGATCAGGTATTGTATGCGCTTCACCAATTGGCTCAATTCCTCTATAAGAGCGGCTGTTCTCCAACTTTGCGAAATTTTTTCCCATTGCGTTCCCTGCTGAAGTTTTTGGAGGATCCCTGTGACCATAGCTGAGTCCCCTTCAACAATAATCCGTTGATATTGTTCGCGAATTGCTATCTGTAGGCCTTGTTTCACCGCCACTAATTCTACTTCGTTATTGGTTGCGTGGCCTAGATCTAGAGCATAGAATCTGCAGACAGTCCCTCGTGAGTTTCTAAATATCCCTCCTCATCCTGCTTGGCCAGGATTTCCTCTGGACGCCCCATCATAGTTTAGTTTCAAAAATCCGGGTTGGGGGGGTCTCCATTGTTCTTCTATTGATTGTCTAGGCGGTCTAAATTTCCAAAGCCCTTGGCTTAGCATCTGAGGTTTAAGATTCAGTTGTTCCAAAATGATGGCTTCAATTCCCACTGCTTTCCAATCTTCATCCGTCCATTTTTCCGTTAAAATGGTTTCCCGGATATTTTCTTTGGAACGCTGCCATATTGTTGCCATAGGTTGCTCCAAATTTTGGAATACCCTCAGATTTCTTTCCTTCCATATATTCCACAATAAGAATCCTAATGCGAGGATCCACGCTCTATTTAGGACTTGACAGTTAAATTTACCTTTTCCCCATCTTTCTATGATATCTGTCACTGTTTCATTGTTATTTATCGTCTGCCTAAATAGCTGAGATAGAGTCTCCCACATGGGCTGAACTTTTGTGCAGTGGCCAAGCAAATGATCTATGGTTTCTTCATCTCTTCGACAAAAGGGGCAGCATGATGGTCCAAACAAACCTCTTTTTCTAAGGTTTTTCCAGGTTAATATTCTCCGGTGGCCTACTAGCCAAATAAAATAAGTGATCTTTGGCCAATGCTTCATTTCCCAAATCCTCTTCCAAATTGGCCTTCCATTCCCAGCCACTTGTTGAGTATGGAGACAATATCCCTCCTTGATAGTGAAAAGACCTCTTGTTTGATGACCCCATCTCAGAATGTCCGGGCCTGTTGTGATTCTGAGTTTACGAGTTTTTAGCTCCCTTGCAAAGTTATTCCACTGTTCCGTTTATGGTGCTGCCTGCCACCCTTGTTTGTCTTTCCACTTCCTCCACATACCATCACTATTAGTGCACCAATATTGCTTTACTAGCCTGTTATTCGGGGTATTGGTAAATAAGAAGATTTCTCCTAATTCAAGTCTACTAAATAGTTTGTCCCTTTGCTGCCACGAGTCCTCCCAGAAGAGTGCTGTTTTTCCTTCCCTAACTTCCCAGAAGCTATGATTCCGAATTAAAAATCTGTTCATCGCTGCTAGATTCCATATTGATGATCCTTTTGGGGTTCTATCGACTTTCATTCGGCCTGCAACTGTCTCTGGCATCTCGTACTTGATTAGCCATATTCTCTTCTAGAAATCCTGTCCTCCTACGAGCCAGCGCCACCAGAGTTTTGCTCCCAGTACATTGTTTAGGCTGAAAGGATCTCTCAGACCCAAACCTCCTTCTGCCTTTGGTGTAATTAACTTATCCCAAGATAGTAGAGCCCACTTCCTATTTGATTGACTCCCCTGCCATAAAAACCTTTTGAATATGTTTACCAGCTGTTCACATATTCGTTTAGGGCAAGCTCTTCCCGAGAGCTGGTAAATCGGTAAGGCTTGCAGTACTGATTTAAGTAGAATAAGACGGCCTGGCGCATTCAGTGTTCTAAACGCCCAATTTTGTATTCTTTTCTCCACTCTGACTACAATATCCTTCCAGTCTGCTATCCGCGTAGGGCCTGGGTTTAAGAACATTCCGAGATATTTTAGTGGAAAAGATCCTTGCTGGAAGCCCAAAGCTCTAGTTAGGTGATTCTGCATCAGAACAGGGAAGTTGAAGAAATAGACATTAGACTTATCCTTATAGACTGTTCCCGAGGCTTGCATAAACATTTCCAGAATTTTAAGGATGCTCTTACACTCTTTCAGAGAGGCCATGCAAAATAATAAAATATCATCTACGAATTGCTCGTGTGTCAGAGACAGTTGAGGGCCCCACAATTTCAAACCTTTTAGCTTGCCTTCTGCTACATGGGCTTTAATTAATCGACCCAGACCCTCTGCTGCTATAATGAAGAGGAATGGTGATAGGGGGTCTCCTTGTCTAAGCCCCCACGAAATGTTGAACGGCGTTGAAGGGCTTCCATTCAATAGTATGGAGAAAGTCGGGGAAGATATAAAAGAGTGAACCCAATGGATCCAGCGTTCCTCAAACCCGAACGCTCTCAGCACCTCCGCCAAATAATGCCAGCTTATACGGTCATATGCTTTGGAGAGATCTAATTTTATTAATAAACCTCTCTTTTTTTCCTTCTTGAGTGTATGTATTTCTTCCTGTGCAACCACTATTCCATTCATAATTTGTCGACCTTTAACAAATCCTGTTTGTTCTGGGGAAATTATCTTCGTCAGTAATGGTTTTAAACGGTTGACCATGATAGTAGAGAGGATTTTATAAATGACATTGCAGAGGGCTATAGGTCGAAAACCTGTCGGGGTATCAGCATGCTGTTGTTTGGGGATAAGAGTCAAAAACGTAGCATTCAGTGCTCGTGACATCTTTTTCTGTATTCGGGATTCTTCAACTACTTCTAAAATATCTTGTCCAAGGAAAGACCATGCTGCTTTGAAAAATTCGCTGGTAAAACCATCAGGGCTTGGGGCCTTATTCAAGGGTAATTGCAGGACCACCTCTTCTACTTCTTTTATCGTTACTGCTCGTAATAAAGCCAGATTTTGTTCTCTAGTGATCAATTGGGGAATATGGTTGGTGATTTTCTGAATGGCTTCTCGACGATTTGGATTGGGTTCAGTTAGAAGATTCTGAAAATGACTGGTCATTTCTTTTTCAATATCTTCATGTTTCACTAGCCTGTCTCCATTTGCTGCTTTAATAGAGTATATTCTGTTTAATTGACGCCTCTGTATCATTTCTCGATGAAAGAATTTAGTATTTCGGTCCCCTTCTTTCAGCCATTGAACTCTAGCTTTCTGTTTCCACAAGATCTCCTCCTGTTTTCTTTGTTCCTCCTGTTGGCTAAGAGTTTGACCTTCTTCTATCACCAGCTCTTCTGTACGCCCCTGTAGGATTATTCTCTGTTGAATTTCCTTCATTTTCTCTTTCAACCTTATTTGATCCTGATGAATATTTCTGAATTCATCCCGATTCGAGTGTTTTATTTCTAGTTTTAATTTCTTCAGCCTCAGTTGAAAGGAATGCATTTTATTATGACCACGGATTGGGTTTGCATGCCACCAGTTTTTAACTTTTTCTATAAAGCCAGGATCCCTAAGCCAAAATAATTCAAATCTGAAAGGTTGGTTTTTTCTGCTTGCTTTCACATCTATCTCCATCCTGATTGGCCAATGGTCAGATCCCAAAGTAGGAAGTATGGCCGCCTCATAATGAATATCTAGGCTCACCAGTGCCTCTGTCACTAAAAATCGATCAAGTCTGGATGCGATCTGGTGCCTTTCTCCTCTGCGATTATTCCACGTATATCTTCCATTAACTGTTGGAACATCTACCAATCTCAGATCTTGTATAACCTCTTGGAATAAAGCCATTTCTGGTTCCTCCCTTCTTGTTCCCCCTTTTTTTTCAGATAGGTTTAAAATCATGTTAAAATCACCTCCTAGAAGCCAGTATTTTTCATTATGTAGAGTACTTACCTTTCTTATATCTTGCAGGAATGCCGCTCTCTCTCCTGGAATTGAAGGCCCGTAAACCGCCGAAATAAGGATTCTGTCCTCTGCTCCTAGCTGGCGAAATGTCGCTGTTAGGATTCTGGGGTCTCCCATCCATCCTTCCGCTATAACCTCCGCTTCATTCCAAATTATAGCCAGTCCTCCCGCTGCGCCCACTGAATCTATCGCCATTACCGCATAGGGCATCTTGAAGGATTGTACAATTGATTGAAGCTTTTGCCCTGTAACTTTGGTTTCTTGTACTAGCATAATCTGGGGTTTTTCCATCTGTAGTTTTTCTTTCAAATGACGTTGTTTACCTTTACTATTGAGGCCCCTTATATTCCAGGAGAGCACCTTCATTAAAAATGTTTTGGTAGGTTTTGAAATACCGTTGTTAACGGTATAATCTTTCCAGTGTTGATCAGCATTTCTCCTACTAACTGTATTGAGTCTTTAATAGTCGGTCTTCCTCTCTTCTTGGCTGGTTTAGATTGGGTCAGTAATTTCTTACCTCCGGCCTGTTCCCGCTCTTGCGTCTCTTGTTGGGCTTGAGCTGTTAAGTAGTGTTCGAATGTGTCCTTGTACAGTTGTTTTTGATCTGGTGGAATAAAACGATCATCTAGGTTCCTCCATTCAAACATCAGCCTTTTTAATACTTTCTCCTCTGCACTTAGGTCATCTTTAGAATGTTCCACCACCATCGGGGTAAGTTCCGGTTGAGGATTATCTTCCATTTCCTTCCCTGCTTTCCTCTTGAAAGATTGCTGTTTGGAGCCTTCCTCCTGATTCCCTTCCACTGGTATCTCCACAATTATCTCTGGTCCTGACGGTTCTTCTCCCTCTTGCAATACTTCATAGCGGTTACCGGTTGTTGTGGAGTCTGAAGGTTGCTGTTTTGTTGTTGGCCTCGACCCTGTTTGCCCTGTGCGTCTTTTTCTTGTCGGCACCTGCACAAAACCCTCCTCTTCCTGTTGGGCTAGTTTTTCTGGTCCAGTGGTGCTTGCTTTCTTTTGTTCAGCCGCATTCAAAGGGCAAGATTTATATAAGTGCCCGTACTCATGACATTGACGGCATCCGAAGGGTATGTGTTCGTAATCCAATAGCTGCATCCAAAATTTACCCTCGCACTCAAGTTCTATCATTTCTGGTAGAGGCTCTGAAATGTTCATATACACGCATATTCTTGCAAAGGAAGTGTAGCGACCTCTAGCTGTTGCATCTGCTATTTTAACAAAAGAGCCCAAAGAATTACCTATTCCTTCCAAGATTTCAGGGTCCCAAAAATCCATGGGAAGCCCAAACAGCCGCACCCAAACCGGAGCAGCAATAAATTGCTCTTGGTTAGGGTTATAACATTCCTCCCATTGTCTAAGAAAAAGTCCTGCATTACTATAAAAATAAGGTCCACCTTCAAAAATGTGTTCTTTATCCTGTAAATTGGAAAAAATAACTGTAAAAAAACCCTTAGCTCCTAGTTTCAGATCAATATGCCCTTTGGGCTGCCATTTGGATTGAATCCATTTCATTAGTTCCTTTTCCGAAGGCCATACACCTATGAACTTACAGATTAAGGCATGGTTTTTCATATACCCTCGATACTCCTTTACTTTCTCCGCTGGAATAATAAGTCTTGGCTTTTTCACTGCTCTTGGCAAGCGTTGGCCTTTCTGTTTTGCCTGCCATTCGGCTCCCAAGACAGGTGCCGACTTGTGCTGTGCTGAACCTGATTGAGATATCCTCTGTACACTATCATCGCCGGTGGTTACGTTACGGTAGGAGGGCTGCGACCCTCCTCCCGACGGCGCAGACATGTACCTCTATCAACGCTGGCGCCTGGTGAAATCCCGCCGCAATATCTCTGCAACCTGTAATGTTTCCTTCAAACCCTCGAAACCCTCATTCGCCCCTCAAAACCCTCATTCGCCCCTCGAAACCCTCGAAACCCTCATTCGCCCGGTTTCTTTAGGTCCTTATTTACATCCAATGATCCAATTTGTTGTAATCTTATCTTGTCGTGGGAGACCCTGCATATTGAATTGGACAGACATCAGCTTAAAAGAAATCAATTAAAAGCAGGTGCAAACCTTATCCTGATTAAAAGAAGGTGCAAACCCTATCAATCAAATCTTTTAATAATATGATTAATTCGAAAATTAATCTCATAAAACTATACATTAATGGAAACAAGAATAGAGATCATGTTTGTGTGCTACCATATTTCTTAGAAATTGATCATAAAAATATGCAATATAAATGAATATTTCACACCTCCCAGAAATCCAAAAATGGCACCTACTAGAAAACGAATCGAATCAAGGAGCCAGAGAGAACCTCATAAATAGATTTAAACCGCTCGATGTCGGCCTAAGTTAGGAAAGGTATATACAATCAATACTTTGCCTCCGCAAATCCCCGCGCTGCATTCCACATGAGTAATGGAACATGGGGACTTCTGGTGGATTATTTTTGACAACAGTCAAAGCATACTACTCCATATTGCATGCATCCATAAGATGATTAGATTGATGTGGTGAGTGCTAATGGCCAGATCCTCCTCCCAGCACTGAAGGGCATCATCTTAATTCTATTCACTCTCGTAATGTCAACGTCCTTCTCATTAGTCCAGGAAGCGCTGGGGTCGAAACTCCCCATCCCCACACTGTAGAACTCCACGTTGGTCTTCGCGGGGATGTAGTCATAGTGTGACACGAAACATTTGCAGGCTCTCCTTCACCAAGTAGGGGAGGATGCATTCGCACAGTCTCCTTCACCAAGTCGTTTAAAAAAAACGTTATTTCTGTGTCCAGCTTTGCAGAGGAGATCAAAAGTAATTTAACTTGTGAACATCATAATCAAAATCCTCATTATATAACTCTGACTCGGAGCTTTTTTAATCAACGGCTAATTTGTGAGTGGCTGTGCCACGTTCTCCGTAGCCGTTTGGTTTCTAGCCGTTTGAAGGGATAGCAGCACATCATTTCTACATGTTTGGATTTTTTTCATTGTTAAAGGAATATATGATCACTTTCCTAATATTTTTTTCATAACTACATTCTATCCACTTACATGGTCATCAACATCCATTATGGTGATGGGATAAGGCAGGTAGTTATTATGAAGTCACGGAACAAACCATAAAATTTTCCATCTCAATAATGTAAGCTTGCTTATGGCTATTTTTAGAATATAAAAGAATTATTAAGAAATTTTAATATTTATATTAAAATTATAATATTTCAATTAAAAGATAATGGTAAGAGTTGTTGCATATGTTGATAGGGACACAAGAATAAAGTTATTGAAATGTAAAATAGCATTACATTGTACTTAAGCATAATAGATTTAATAATATTACAATTTTATCATTTAGTTCTAATTAAAATATATTTGTTTTAAATAATATATGAACTTTTTAGTTTAAAAATTATAAAAACAAACTAATATGGTCATTAAATTTAATACAAAGTGGATTAAAATAGTAAGTCTAAGGTTATATTGATTATGGGTAGAAAAGAAAATTAAAATAATAAGACCTAAATTTAATAGATTATGGACCGTAGATATTAAGGATTATGTATGATATGTATTTGTTATAACTATCTTATTACTAAAACAAAGTACCTCCAATTGTGAGTGGAATGGTTTTATAAAGCTTACTATATGAAAAATTGTGTCACAACATTGTATGATAATATTGTGAATTTTTAAGGAATTTTTATTTGATTGCCCAAAATGGGTGTACAAATTTTGAACCTCCACTCTCTTAATTGGGATCTGCCACTAGCTTAAAAGGTAATACCCGAATAAAAACACGTAACATATGCAGCACAAAAGTGGAAATAGACATGTTAGTGACCAATGGATTAAAAGTGGACATAATGTTATTCCAAATATAAGATAATCTCTATTATATGATTTTTTTTTAAGTTAAAACAAATATAATAGAAGTGAAGCCGTTTTACATAGACCTCCATAAATACTAGGTGGCCTTGACATCAAAAGTCACCAGGTTTAGCTAATATTATCCTCCAAATTCCAAAATTGTGAACCTAATATGAATTCAGATATATTTAATTTAATTTTCCATAAACGTCAATCTATAATTAAATCCATATAAGAATGCTAGAAAAACTATGAAGAGCGGTTGAAGTTCAACAGAATTTGACCCACAATTTTTTTTTTTTTATATATTAAAACGAGGGTGAAGCTTAGTGATATTTGAGACCTCTTTGTTAGCTTTTGAACAACTCCATACTCACTCATTGTAATGACCTTGACAATGTTATTTTAGTGACATCACCATGAGTCCTTAATTGGTTCCATAACACTAAAATCGGTACAACGTATAGATACAATTTAATTTAATAATTTCAATATGAATTAATTTTTGTATAAACATAAATATTAATTTTTAAATATTTTTAGTCTAAATTAAGTATGGTTTACACTATATAAATCAAATTAATTAATTCTTTTATTATTATTAAAATATTTAAATAATAATTTTTTTTTTTATAAATAAGAATAATATTTAAAAAAATCATAATTTTATAATAACTTATTATTTTTATTATGTTTTGAAGTTTTTATAATCCTACCAAATTATTATTAAAATTAGATGATCTAGATTACAAGTGATATTTTTATCATATTTTTAGGGAGAATACATAATTTTATCTCACACACACACACACATATATTCTCAAACTTGAATACTAACATGAATTAGGTGACTTAGTTGACAACTACTTGCTATCCATGAGCGAGTTTAGTTTTATGCAAGAACATAACAAGCTTTTAAACATAAAAAAAGAAATCAAAATCAGTCATGAATAACAATGAATATATTTTTTATGTGGATACTATGGAATTTAAAGTGAAACAAAGAACTAGATTGTGGTCAAACTATTATGGAATACCTTTGTGTGTGTTTAAGCTTATGTTTGACTGAAAGAATATATAGTGTGTGAGAATAATGCATTTTTATATAAAAAATGGGATATACAAGGTTCATATGAACTTTATGATGTGAAAGAGTGGAACATAAAGTTGTAGTGGTCAATTCCTACACATTAGTTAAACACCTATTAAATATTTATCAAAATTTGACTTATATAAGCCCAATAATAAGATTAGGAGAATCAATTTAAAAATATTAGAGTTTTTCACACATAGACATGGATACTAGTAATGATCCATTAAATAATTAAAGTTGAAAATGAAAACTATATTTAATCATAGCTTTTATAATCATTACACAGAGAGGCCCTCTACAACCCAATATTGAGTAGATGTGTAGACATTGCATCTTACATGCTAGAAGCTAGATGTAAATATTTTTTAATTTCAATTTTTTTTTTTATTGTAATTTTGTTTCTCATTAATAAAATTACTAACATTTCTTTTAGATAAAATAAAATCGTATCCCATTAAAATATATAACATATAGATAGTACTTATAAATTAACATCGATTTTACCCTATAAATTAAAATGTCACATCTGCTCTTCATATATCACACATTATTTTGTTTTTTTAACTTCCTTACTAATCATTTTTATATGTTATTGCATGGCATATAATTCCTATATTTTCTTATTGTATTTGGTAAATAGTTGATCTTGATGAATTATATCTATGCACTTATTTTTTTTTTCTCGGTAAAACTAAATCTATTTATAAAACATAATAGTACAAAACTGCGCTAGTTTCGGTTGTGTGAGCCTGAGAACTGGGCTTGATGTCCAAGCTTAACCTTAGCAACTGAACCTCCCAGAGTGGGAAACTAGTTCTTTTAAAATAAATTCCACCGCCCTTAGAAGGGAAACCGGTAAAATAGTAAAAGTATTGTGATACAACAAGAGACAGTAAACTGGAATAGCCTATATCTTTTACAGCTGAATATAAAATCAAAAAACCAAAAAATTCTTCCATGAGGTCAAAAATTTATACCAAAGCATGCTGAGGGGGATCAAAGTCACCGTTCAGGAGTAGGGGACTCCAGTTCTTCCACGATCCTGGAACCAAACTCAGCTTCTCCGTCATCGTTGTCCTTCTCTGGCGCGCCACTCTTGCTGAAGAAGTCCACCTGCAAATTTTCCATTCCAAGAATGGAATGACCAATGCTGATTGGCTCAACAGGGGTTGGAATGTCAATATTTGCATGTGAGGGCTAAGGGTTAGGCGGAATAGGGGCAGGGCGGGGCATTGAAGCTGGAGCCGGGATAGGGGATTCTTCGCAAACAGTAACAGTGATGAAAGCAGTGAGAACATGTATGTTTGAGGAGCAATTGAAGCGAAATTCCGCCCTTTGTGAAGACTGGCAGAGGGTTGGGTTGGTGGGTAAATTAGAAGTAGGGGAGGCAGGCTCAGAGACAGGCGGAGGAGGCTGTGAAGGTGGAACAAAGTGAGTGCTTCTAGGAGGGTAGGATATGCCTCTCCGATGCCCAAAATCCAAATGCAAACTCCAATCTACGTCCTCCTCAGAAGATGCCGAGGGCGAGCCAATGGAAGGGCGAGGGCGGGAAGAGCGCCCTCTGCTCGTTCTGTGCCTACAACACATTCTCTGCCTAAGCTGAGGCATCGAAGCAGCATGAAGCCAGGAGTGCTTGGGGCAGAAGGAGCATTCGGGATGCAACAAAGATCTCTGAAAATCAGCTGCGTGAGAAGGCAAACATAAATTGAGATGACAGTAGCTGGTCTGGGTGAAGTGGAAACCTGGAAGAGATTCCAAGCATCCCAGGATGGAGCAACGTCGACCTGTTTGGGTGCGTTCACTTGGAACACTGCAAGCAGGGGAGCAACTACCACAGATGGGAGAAGGATGACTACAAAAAACACAATGAGCAGACAAATTATCCAGAATGAAATCCATAGCCAAATGAACCAGCAAGGCGAGGTAAATGACAAGCGCGGTGAACGGTGTTAAAGCAGAACAGGTTGGCGAAGTTAATGTGTGAGTAATGGCACTGTAGGGGGCCATATGGCCGCAACAAGCGAACTCCCTTGGGATCCACCAAGGGGCGGAAGTCCCATCACTCCGAGCCATCATCCGCATCCGAAGTATATCTATGCACTTATTACCTAATGTTTCATGCATGTTTAATCTCCCCTATGATTATAATTGGATCATTTTCAGAATTACTATATGGAAGAATCATCTCCCTAGATGAATCTTATAACATTTAAACCTAACTATCCAACCCCCATTTCTTATTTATTTCCCCAAGTAATATGGTCATTTATTAATTCTTATACCATTAGGTCATATCACATAAATTATGTATGGTAACTCGCCACATGACAAGTACATTACCCCTAATGCGTCCATGCGGCCAACGCTATCCGATCTAATGAGTGAATGATAACACATGATGAGCACAGGGTATGGTATGACTATGTGAAGGGTGTAGATTCGTTGTCCCCATGTAATGGTTCTTATCTGTCCACCCAAACCTTAAGCTTTTATAGACATTTCCTGTGAACTAATCGACATTTTTCTCTCCTGTGATTGGAAACTAGTAATAGCCACAAATCTACCAACGCTATTTTTACAGCCCAACAATAGTGCACTATTTATGGAGCCGAGGTATTATGGTTCAATAGACTATTTCATGTTTTTTTCATTTTCCACAGTAAGGGTTCTACACTTGGTCGTTTTGTAAATTTAAATTTTCTAAGAGTGGTTATTATCACTTTGAAATTCGGTTCCTTGGTTTTCCATATCCTCCTAAATATGTGAAATTATTGTCATCAACACTCAGTTTCTAATGTATAGGTTAACAGGTTGATGTGTCTTTTTGTGTTCATTGGTTCATCTCCAAGAACCATGGCTAAATAAGGTGACGAATTCACTTCTTCCCTCTTCGTATGTACTATTGAGTTACTAATTGAATTTTTATGCATATTCCGCTTTAAATTTCCATTAGAACAATATTTACTCTTACAAGCACCAGGGTTTTATATATGCCAAACAAAAATTCCGCAAAGTTCAATTCTTTCCTGATAACAATTTTACTTAGCCTTTCAGGGTGTCTCTATAGCCATAAGACCCAATCACCACACAAAGGCATCAATCCTTTGTTTTACTTTAATTTCTTAGGTAATTTAATGGCTCTTCCTACTGCATGTATGCGTGTATGGTTGTTTTTCGTTACATATTCTTTTGGATATGGTTTTCCTACCTCAGAGCTAACTTATATTCCATTTTCAGCAACATGGTGAAGAACGCAAGCTCCATTGACATATACTTGGGTAATATAAATGGGAATTCCCTCGCTAATTATTTGCTAATGCATATTATTTTTTTTCTCCAACATCATTCTCTTTGGTTGATTGTGAGATCTAGTTTGCAGGTACACACGCTACCCTCAAACCCTGTCTCAGACTATGGAGGTTTTGGACCCATCTTCAACTGACTTGACATAGAGTTTTTCAAGTCGATTATTTTAGTACTTCTCCTCAAGTTTCACCTTCCAACACTTGATTTTTTCAAGTTTCCGATGTGGTGGAAAATATGAATAACCCAATTGTGTTTTGTTCTTTTATTTTTTGTTTAATGTTTGTGTAATTATGGCTGATTTTTATTCATTGGGTAGTTTATTCCCTTTATTTTGATATTTTTTCTTCCTTCTATTTAAATTTTTCACTATGGAATTTTTTTGATATTCTTTATGAGCTATCTTGTTTTCATGGGTTCATAAGAGATCCTATAACTGTGTGTTCTTGCTTACTAGAAGGGAAATTTATTTGTATATGGATGCATATTGTGATAGTTATATGGCTTTTTATAGTATATATGTGTATGGTATTTATATTACAAGTCCATGATAAATTCAGTTGATTAACTCGTAGTGAATTAACTTAGCTCATACTAATACCGATGGTTGAAACTAGGTTCAATGGTTAATTTGTTAAGATATCAATATCAATTTACTAACAAAGTATTTCTACAAAGGTTATGTTTATGGGTGTTCTTTGAATATAGTAGTTAACTTATTCTAGTACTCAAATTTCTATAATTTTATTTTCCTAAAAATTATTTCATTTAATTATCTAATTTTTTGATATAACAAAATAAATT